>BCGN01000006.1:0-600000 GCA_001599295.1 Sporopachydermia quercuum
CCCAACTACCTCCCAACTACCTCCCAACTACCTCCCAACTACCTCCCAACTACCTCCCAACTACCTCCCAACTACCTCCCAACTACCTCCCAACTGAATAAATAATATAATAGGCTGTGTTTTTCWATCGAATTTATAAAGTCATGTGAGTCTTCGATCGCAGATGGAAAAAAAGCGGAAATAGAAGCCTAAAACGGAAACAGACCAACTACCCCCTGATATAGGATGTCCGGTAGATCTTGCGCACAAAAACCTGCCCCCCAGTAAGTGACCCACCTAGTGCCCCTGAAGCGACTCACTGGCTCTAGTGCTTTCGCCTGTGGCTCAAGCTTAAGATACTTCTACCTAATTTAATATCTATCTATGCCTTCAAGAACACGTARCCTTCCAATATAATTCATCCTTTCTTCATATAGTCACAGTACCAAGATGTTAATATAATTATTGAACCTGAATAGTAGCTCCCGCAATACTGATGAGCACTGTATAAATAGTATATGAAGGCCAAGAATAGATTCACTTGGCAGTCCATTTACTACAATAAATCTAATCATTTGGCTACCCCTTTTTCAAACGCTTTTACTCATCTCAATTATTTGTTTTACCCTACCTTATTTTGCAGATCTATGAAATTAAGAAGATTGCCATTTTAATTCAGCCTTGCTCGTGATTTTATACTCATCAGATAAACGTTTACAAATAGTATCGGATATATCAGATGCTTTGGTTTGTTCTATCAATTGACCTGCAACTATGAAAACTTCATAAAGCGGCCGTTATTGAGGCTCAATATTTGTTATTCTAATTGTAAACATGGCAGGACAAACCATTTTCAATGGATTGAATCCTGCGGATTTTGTTTCATCTAATCCAATACCACTGTTTTGTATTCAGGCAATCATAGTTCTTCTACTATGTAAAATCATCCATTGGCCTCTCTCATWCCTAAGAGAGCCTTCTGTTATTGCAGAAGTGATTGCTGGTATTATTCTTGGCCCAACTGTTATGGGTCATATCCCTAATTTCACCGAAACTATCTTCCCAGCGGACTCCCTTCCACCATTAAATTTAGTTGCCAATGTTGGACTAATCTTATTTTTATTCATTGTTGGCATGGAAGTAGATGTTGGAATAGTTAAGCGGAACCTTCGAACTGCTATGTCAGTTAGTGCTGTTGGCATGATTTTACCTTTCGCTCTTGGTTGTGCTTTGGCATATGGTTTATATCACCAGTTTGTTGATCAGTCTCAAAGTTATGGGATTTTCACTTTATTTGTTGGTGTTGCTATGTCAATTACTGCTTTACCTGTTCTTGCACGTATATTGTCTGAATTACAATTACTTCGTAAGCCAGTTGGAAGTATCGCTATATCAGCTGCTGTTGGTGATGATGTAGCAGGTTGGACACTTCTTGCTCTAACTATTGCTCTCGTAAATGCAAGTGGAGGTTTGGTTTTGTTGTACATTATCCTTTGCGCAATTGCTTGGGCTCTGCTACTTATACTTGCTGTTAGACCTATTTATCGTCGAACGGTAATTGCTGTTGATGGAACCTTTCAAGATGCTTCGATTACTATGACTTCTATAACCATTATTATGGTTCTTATTTCCTCTTTTTTCACTGAAGTTATTGGAGTTCACCCTATATTTGGTGCTTTCCTTGTAGGCATTATTATGCCACGAGACGGTGGATATACTATTCAAATGACTAGAAAAGTTGAAGATATAGTGGCTGTTTTGTTTCTACCTTTATATTTTTCTCTTTCGGGGCTGAAAACCAATATTGGTTTACTAAATAGTGGAATTATATGGGGTTATGTCATTGCAATCATTGTTGTTGCATTTGCTGGTAAGACGATAGGATGCACAATAGTTACACGACTTAATCATAATGATTGGCGCACGTCAATTACGGTCGGGGTTTTGATGTCCTGTAAAGGATTGGTGGAAATAGTTGTTCTTAATCTTGGCCTTCAATCAGGAATTATTGATCAGGTTCTTTTCTCCATGTTTGTTGTTATGGCTCTTGTTACAACTTTCATAACAACTCCATTAACTATGTGGATCTACCCTGGATCACTTTCAATAAAGAGCAATTATACCAATGACAACGTGAGTATAGCGGGAGCTTCTGTAGCAACGGAACTGTCAGCACGAGATACTAAAAGGTCAATTACTGTCGCATTAAGATATGAGGATATGTCCGGAATCTTTGCTCTTTTACAACTAATTTGCTCATCTGTAAAGGCAGATCATGATGCAGACTCAAAATCACGTTCTGAAGTTTTTGTACATGGAATTCATATAGTCAGAAATAATGATCGATTCTCCACATTGATAATGGGGTCTGGTCATAATGTACCGTACGATCCTATTCTCACGTTTCTGAAGGTCTTTGCACGTACGAATAACTTATCAGCAACGGGAGAAAGTATAATAGTAAAGGACGAACAAATAATTGACTTATTTAATAGTGATCGGCTTGGATTTTCTACAGATTTAATCGTTCTGCCGTGGTCTACAGGGTCTGCTTATTATCTTCTTTCAGACTCTAGCTCAAATGCTTACAGCTCAATGATACGACGTATGATTCAATTAAATAACCATAAAATGGCTCTACTTGTGGATCATGGATTTTTCAATGACGAAGAATCATCAGATAACTCTGGAAGTATCATAACTGCTGATATTAGCTATAAAAGCTTTACAGTCAGATCTTCTAGTTACTTTTCTTATCATATAACTTTCATTTATACTGGTCTGGAAAGTGAGAAATTTGCATTGGAAGTATTTCTAGACATGGTCAACAGTGAGAATGCTCAAGCTATTGTAATTGACGCTTCAGATAATGATTCTCTTGGCGCTGATAATTTAGCTGCTTCTAGCCATTCAACAAAACCCTCAAGGACTATGCAATTGCTTAAACAGAACAAGAAGCATAAGAAGGACCAATCATTAAAATCACTGTTGAGCTATCTCAACATTACAGTATCTGGAGAGATCTTACCGTCAGTAAAATACGTACCATCAAACTGTCAAACCATGGATGATATATTAGACGTATTAGAGAGTACAGCTAGTTTTACTAAAGGTGATTTGGTAGTTGCTAGTAGAATTACAAAATTCACAACTRATAAACAAGTCAATCGTGAAAATGCAGCCTTCTGTCTTGGTGACCTTGGTTCTCATATACTTGCGCAACGATCTACCATCAGTTTATTATCAATTTCTGTTCCCACTGTTGATGATTCCAAATGATTAACCAGTTTCTTTTCAAAACAATTCAGATCGATTGAAGAAATAAGTGTTCAGAAGAACAAGCAGCCAGAATTCAGTTTTAAATATCCATAGTAAAGTATAGTTATTCCACGAAGCTTGCTGGATAATTATACTTTTAGTTGCACAGCCTGTCGTATTCTCACCTAAACTAGAGACTCAGAGAAGCATAGTTGATTAATACAGAAGACAAATTTGCAARTACCTAGCTATTCGTCTCCTGCAACACTCGGAATTACGAATTAAATACCATATGTCATGACTGAAGTCATGTTACAATATATACGGGATCTAGTTTCTGTACYCGGGGAGAAAAATAACTCTCCTCGAGGGCTATCTTTTTACTCACTTAAAGTAATAACCAAATTTACTGGTGAAAGGAGGGAAAAAATATCACATAAGAGTAGCTTAATCTGTCAGTATCTTTCTGCGTTTTCTCTTTCGGATTCGATATTTGACATGTGACATATCTAAAGAGCCCAATAAATTTCCACGGGAGTTTTTAAATAAAGATACGCATGTCATAACAATTTCTTTCAACCTTTGTTGATAATATAGACACTTTCGTTAGTATCGGATCCTGAGTTTCAAAGTAAGGGTGGTAACAAATGCGTAAGATAATAGGTGCAACATTGAAAGATTGTCTGATCTTGAGAAAAGCTAATGAGCATAAACTATCTAATTGAGTTTTCAAATCATTAATATCAAGTAGTAGTCAGTTCCTTTGTTTTCAGACTTGTTTCAAAAAATTGTGTTTCATATTACCCTTTTGATCTATTTGATGTCTCCTATTTAAGAGTACCAAAGAAATAACTTGATAAATTCTATTGGCTTAGCCATTATACCGTCTGTCAAAATTATTCTTCTCGTTCGATTAAATTAGCATTTACCTGTTTTGTCATTAATTACTTTCATATGGCAAATATAATGGTTATTCTCCAGTTGTTTACACTAGTACAGAGAACTAACGCAGATGCATCATTAGGATAACTAAAGTCGGCATTCAAAAAATTAGAATTATGATTACTTTTCTAATTTTTTTGTTTTATTTTGTTGAATAATAAGCAGTAGATAAGGTTCTGCACATATCCCGATAAGAGTCGCATCATAACCCTCTTAGTTAAGTGTCAGCTTGAAAACTTTGCTGAGTGTATCCCACGGCAGAAGCAATTGAAAATAATACCCCAACTCGGATCCTTGTTCCTTAGTCCCATCAATGCTAGTTGTGTTTGACGGCAATGATCGAACAATCAAACAAAAGTTTCTTTTCGCTTCCTCAAAAGATTTTTTAATTAGCAACCAGAACTTTTCACTGTCAAATAAATAGTTTCCGACAATGAATCCTTTTGGTTCTGATTTTTATCTTCCACAATATCAGTACCTAAACAGGAGATGAATAGCTTCTGAACTCTTTACAGTTTCATAATTTCCAAGTTTCCTCTAATTCTATTCACTTGGTTGCTTACCATCTTTAATTTTATCTTGATGACTTACAATGTTGCTCCTTCTCTCTCCTTTGAAAAGCATAGCCGTTCACTTTCTCTAATTAATCAATAGTATCAACCTACACTTTTTGATCTGGGAACTTATAAATACGATTGTTTTAAAAACGCCGGTAATGGTCAACCGCAGGCTAAAAGTTGAACTTTATTTAGAATTATCACTAAAGTAAATTATTCGTAATAAATTTGTTGAGTGAAGTTTTCATTGTTTGAAAATATAGTACGATATGGTAATATCTTTATAATACTGATGTGATTACGGTTAATAAACTGAATCTAAGACAGAAGATGCTTGAACTTTCTGGCATAACTTAGATCACCTGCTGTTTCAATTTATGTATAGTATTATACTAAAAGGATGATAATCGATGAACAACCTAACCTCTCACTATGGGGTCCTAACAACCAACCATGGAAGCTTAATCCATATGTGCTTTTTAATCTCAATTTCGATATTCGCTCTCCTCCGACACCTTCAGACAATTGTAGCAATGCTTCTCCCTAATCACTATTAACAAAACCACCCATCCAAAATTCAATGTATTCCCCATCGTTCATTATCCTGCTCATTGCCATCTCCTAATCAGTTATAACTGCTTGTATGCATCTCCACATAAACTAAAAATTGTTTCAAAACCAAAAAGGTTGGCTCTTCAAGTCAAATAGGTTTAAATAAGTTCTACTAGCTAAAGAAATGTAAACTAGTTAACATCTACACTAATCGATGAGCTAAAAATTTAGTGTATATTAACACAAGCTAGGGAGGAGAAATAATAGTACCAATTAGAAATAGAAACTTTGTTATAAGCTAAACCGATATAGAATTGATGTTTCAAAGTTTCAAAGTATTCGAAGCGACAGAGTAGCAGTTAAACGGTACATGGTGTCCTCTGGTCTGAAATAAAAAAAAAATTAATAAAAATAAAAAAGGAGATTCATTGAGTTACTTCACTTTTTTCTTTTGTTTCATTATCACTTACTCTCAAACTTGAGAGACAGAACTTGAATTGTGTGAATGAAAGGTGATTGTGTATTTGGAAGAGTATGAGTTGATGTACTAGGGAACGAAGAAAAGAGTCAAAGATAAGTAAAGATAAATTTAGAGAGAGGATATGCAATTTGTGAATCAAAAATCAGGAAAAGAAAGGAAACAATTTTAGAGAGATAGCTGACTTTACTCTTTTACTCAGCTTGATATACATTAACGAATAACAAATAGGATACACCAACGCGACGCGTTATAGGTAACCGAGATGTCCTTACTGGAGAACATATCAGAAGACAAGTTGAATACATTAGAAATATCATCACAAACTTCAAGTATGTCAGGGGGAATATCAGCATCAACATCAACATCAACATCAGACACCTTGGCAGATCTTTCTAATAACATCATCAACAATGTCTCTAAAGACAAACATAATGCCCTGGGTCAAGATATTCTCGACCAAACCCCAAGCATTTCACAAGAACAACGAGAAATAGATGCAGAAGTTGAAGCATCGTTGAAACTCATCGATGACCTGAAATTTTTTTTAGCAACAGCACCAGTTAACTGGCAAGAAAATCAAATCATCCGAAGGTACTATCTTGAACACGATGAAGGATTCATTTCATGTGTGTACTGGAATAATTTATATTTTATTACTGGAACAGATATAGTTCGAGGTTTGGTTTATAGATTTGAGAAGTTTGGTAGAGAAATAATTGACAGAAAAAAATTTGAAGAAGGAGTGTTTTCAGATTTGAGGATGTTGAAAACAAACGTTGAAGCAGTTCTTGAAGAACCAAAGTCCGAATTTCTGGAATTCCTCTACAAGAACAGCTGTCTTAGAACCCAGAAGAAACAAAAGGTATTTTTTTGGTTCAGTGTTCCTCATGATAGATTATTTGCAGATGCCCTAGAAAGAGACTTGAAAAAGGAGCATCAAGGCCAAAAACCATCAAGCATTGCTCAACGTGAGCCTGCATTATCATTCAAATACGATGACTCCAAATCACTATTTGATGAATTACTGAGTAAATTACAATCCAAAACCTCAATGATTGATACTGCTACATTATTGAAATCAGCAGATGATACACAACATACTCTCAGTGAACAAAATTTGCAACTTCAAACTGAACTGGGACGCTCATTCCAGAATGACCCTTTGAATGTTATCTATACAAATGGTAACAAGTCAGGTAATAAATCCAATGGTGTTGGGGATGCTAGCATGAAGGCTGCAACTATAACAACACTCAATGAAGTTGGTAGAAATGGAAGTACCTTTAATGCCTCAATATCTACAAACCCTTCGAACAAATTGCAAAATATAGCAAGAAATAAATTCTTACCAGAAACAACTCCAGGATCTGATTTTCCCTTAGACTATGTTGAGAATGATGTTCCATATGATACTGTTCGCCTTTCTGGTCCTCAAGATTATCGTTATGATGATATAGGACCCTATGGAAGGGATGACTATGGTGTTCCAGTGAATGATTACAATTATAATCCATTGTCAAGACATTATGATATTAATGGCTATTATGATAGCTATCATCATCAGGATCCAATGTATGATTATGACCCTTATGAAGACTACGATTATGGAAATTATGATATGCTTCCTGGTGAAATGAACTACTATGACAATAATGAGGATGATCTTGAGTTTGATGACATGTACCCTATTCATTTGAATCCTAACCCTGTGATTCATTCTTATTACAATTCCGACTACGCAAGCGGCAGTAAGAATTATATTTCAAAAGGGTCAGGTATGAGAAGGCAGTACAAATACCCAGTCAATGAATCAAGTATATCTTTATCACCACATGAAACAACGATAGATTACCCCAATAGACAAGATTATAATCAAAATAGTTTGAATGACGACTTCGTATCATCTAGAAAAAGACTACGGTTTTCTGGAACACATGAGCAGATATTTGAAGCAGAGCAAAATTATCAAGATTTGATGTTTGAAACAAACAGTTGGGCAATAGATGACTACGCCACCGAGAACCCAGCAAGAAGGAAAAGAAAATTAGATATTGCTGGTAGAGATTCAATAGAAGATGATGATTCTTTCTCTAAGATTATAAGTGACCATGCGGTGAAGTCTGAAACCGTTGACATAAGAAGCCAAGATTACAATGTTAACGATAAAAATAGAGATAATGGTACCAAAACAACAACTAGAACTCTAGGGGCTTTTGTAGTTACTGAACGTTGAATCCTTTCTTTCTAAAATTTTTATTTATAAACTTATACTTAATCGTATATTTGGGATTTTTAGCGGCTTGGATCAGGTTGGTGTATAATAATGTGTGTATATCAGTGGTTTGTGACTTTTTGGTTAYAAATGAAGTGTGTAATTTTTAGATCGGGTTAATTGACTTTCTACCATTACTGTTTATTACCTTCTTGGTTTGATTGATAATAGTAATTGAGTTAAGATGTAATGGTATATTGCATTACATGTTTTTGTAGGTATTGGCAACAATCCTGCAAGTCATTTGTATCGATAAACAGATCAACAAATTTGGTGCTGGAAAGCAGGTAAGTATGTTTCTAAGTAAGATTTAACGAAGGCTAAATTACTATTCCGGAATAGGAATTTCAGTTTGTGTAAACAATTTGGCAGACATACAAGATTGTCCCGATATAAATCTGATTTTCATCATCTCATGATGTCAGGATAAATTTTTTGTTGTAGGAAAGCGAGAAAACTCCCTCATTAATAATTTAAAATAATTTTAAAAAAGATAATCAGCAATATGAATGGGATCAGATAATTATTTTATCTTTCATTTGCAATAAATACTGTTATGTAGTGGAAGTATATAGGTTTAAGGGGATGATACTACTATATGAGAATTTACGAAGTAGAGATCTTGTCCGATAAAATCAATTGTCTGAACAATCTTTGTCCGACAACATAATGTCAGAATCATCAAATCATCAAATCATCAATACAATTGAGATTTGAAATTATAATTCTTACAGTGAAACTTTAAAAGAGAAAGGCTTGTACAGGCATCGAAAGAGTACGACTCTTCAATTATGTTTCAGCAGATTAGCAATAAGACGTTCTTTATGTTCTGTGATAAGGAAGAAAATCCTGACTCTAGGTATTTCACGTCTGCTGCACCCCTCTGGCTTTTTCTATTTATCGAATTTGCTACACTTAGCTAAAGTTTGATGAAATATCAGTAATCAGCCAAGTCTTTCCATTTGACTTATTCATGTTAAGTGAATAGATTTTCTTTTTCAAGACAAAGAAACATGTTTTTTGAACAATTGTCTCCAAAGAATGCAACGCTTTTTTACAATTATAAGAATACCGGTCAAAGCTATTCTACGATTACCACTATATAGAGAATACAACAAATAGTATCATTTCTGCATCTCCATCGCTCACTGTCTACTAGCTGATGAATCACTTGGTAGAATTGGATTTAGACCTAGTCCGTTAAAAAGCTTAGTATGCCAATTAAGGAAGCTAGACGCAATTAGACTCCATATCAGTAGTTTCTTAACTTTATGTTTCTTTCAATCCCTTCGCATATCGAACTATAATCTCAATTCATCGTTTGAAAATAATTGTTGAAACGCTAATCTTCTAGTTCATTTTGATGCATTTTGCTTTAGAATGAGATTACTAATATTTAGGTATTCAATAAGAAAACCACAAAATTCTACTCCGGTATCTTTGCAAGTGTCAGTTCTCGAGCTGTCAATATAGTGTGCTGTCACAATTGTACATTGATAACATACATTCAGGTAGAATATTTGATACGTCACTAATTGGGAGTTAATATCATGTGCATATGATGATAATAGAAAGGAAGAACTTGTAGAAGAAGAGCAAGGCCTTCATGTGAATATGAAGACGATTATCAGATCGATGATAATGACACTGTACAAGATAAAAAAAATAAAAAATATAATGAGAAAAGAAAAGACGTGATTATTTTCTACGTCAATCAAAAGTCTATGTCACTCCACTGAACTCATTATTCAGTAATTCCTGTTTCCCATCAACCAGGAAGACTAATCGATGCTCATGTTTAATTACCTTCACTAATAATGTTCCTTCTTTGAAAGTTAACGAGGGGATGGATGGCAATGTGTGGGGTTATAGTTTGAGTAATTAAACTTTCAAGGGACGCTTATTTTAAGAATAAGGGTCTGAGGAAACAAAGCGATGATAGGTGCATAGGGAGAARAGTCTTCACGGATCATAAATATCTCTTTGCACTATTCATGACTACTAACTTCTCCTCATCACTGAACTGGCTTCAAAKATTTTAAAAGTAGGTGGAAATTTCCCTTTTTTTTCGACTACTAACGACCGCACAAGAGGTGGCTATATACAAATTCAATCTTAATCTGATAGAAGAGTTCTTCAATAGTTGATCCGTTTTTCGCTAAAATAGTGAATTTCCTAAAGGATATACGGCGATTATATATTTTAGACTTGAAACAATGTTTATAGTTATTGAACTAAACCTAGTTTGCAAACTATGTTTTTACACTCATATTTTTTTAGCTGAAGGTGTCTACACCAATATTCGCAATTGACTAGATTACTCAGAAGATCTTTAAACTTTAATTTATCAGTCTCAATACGGTTAAGCTCGTTTATTGCTTTCTTATTGAACATGAATGCAGAATAGTGTGGGAATAATGGAGATAATAAAACAGTACAGTTGATCAATCTAGCAAATAAACTAATAATTTCTCATATTTCCATGTTCATTATGTTATTTGAAATCAAATATTAATTGCCGACTCTGTTCATTTCTTACATGCAATATCTGGCAAATTGATACTTTTTCTAGTCTCATCCACCTTTCAGTTTTACAAGAATTCATTTCACCATAAGTGCTCTCCTACCTCAACAATAGAAACGTCGTTCACAATATAAACTACTAAACGATTAATAATTGATTATGTTCTTTGTCTATGGATTACCATAAATTCGAGCCTCCGGTTGTCCTTGAGAAAAATCTATTTGATCGAATCAACCCTTCTCATTATCCTACCCTAGACCCTTAGAATTAGGGTCAATGAGCAATATCAGCACCTCTTCTCACCCATTTCATCAAGATTTCAACGTTATATTAAAGACTAATATTGTTTTTCCCACACAGAAGCTTAAGATATTATGAATAATCCAAGTTGAGACCTCATATTAAAACATAGAAATTGAGTACTGACACAAGTTTTACAGATTTGACTATTAAGGGTAGGTAAAGTTTACCTAATAATATGTGACTCTAATGGTTTGACGTAATCCGCGTTATCCAYTCCAACACTTGTTAAGGTAAGTTTACATTGGATTAATTGTTAAGTCAGTTTTGGACTGGATATACAAATACTATAAACTCATTGCATACTCCAGGAGAGCATTAGGTAATCACCATCCAAAACCTACAAAATCTAACTAACACGAGAAAGCACCAGTTTAGCTTTCATCTAGTAATATTTATCCTCCCTTTGCTCGTACAAATTCTTCCTTCCACTTATATTTACCGTCCAGTCCTTTTACAAGTCTTCCTGATCTCCAATGGTCTATCGGAATATCTCAAAGTGTTCATATTGTTGGTTCGGTTTCACCAGTGAAAGGATACCTGTGCCCCGCATTATCTCTCCATCCCCTAATATTGGATTGAAAAGTTAATTATAATATTACCCCAGATTGTCAATTAGAATAATTAAATCTCCAAGTATAAAACCCATTTGAATTCCTGTATAGTGTAAATGTGATCAACTATCAGCTCTTTGAATTTATGAATGACTGTCAGTAAAGAAGCTATTTGATCTTTGCAAGGTTACTCATCGAAAATATCATAATAGTAAGACAAATTAGGATACGGAGGTAGTATTTACTTTGGTGTTACTCTTATTATTAGTATTATAATCACCTTAATTAATATCAATCAATTAATTGAAATCAAAACTAGATTACAACTACATTTACCATTCATTATGTCACTAAGTGTTAAACTCAACTTACCAAACGGTGTTTCCTACGAACAACCAACTGGTCTTTTCATCAACAACGAATTCGTTGCGGGTAAAGCAGGCAAGACATTTTCTGTCGAATCTCCTTCTACAGAAGAACATATTTGCGATGTAGCTGAGGCTTTAGAAGAAGACGTTGATGCTGCTGTTGATGCAGCTGATAAGGCCTTTAATGACCACTGGAAGACATCAGATCCTGCCTACAGAGGCAAGTTATTATACAAGCTTGCTGATTTGCTTGAACGTGATGCTGAAATTCTCGCATCAATTGAATCTCTGGATAACGGTAAAGCCTTCCAACTTGCTCAAGGGGATGTTGGTTTAGTTGTTAATGTTATTAGAAATTATGCTGGATGGGCTGATAAAGTATACGGTAAGCTTATTGATACAAATGATGGTTATTTCACCTACACTAGAAAGGAACCACTAGGTGTATGTGGTCAAATTATTCCGTGGAACTTCCCATTATTAATGTGGTCATGGAAAATTGGTCCTGCCTTAGCAACTGGTAATACAGTTGTATTGAAGACAGCAGAATCTACTCCATTGTCGGCATTATATGCTTGCAAGCTTGTCAAGGAAGCAGGATTTCCTCCCGGTGTTCTCAATGTGGTATCAGGTTTTGGCAATCCAACTGGTCATGCTATTGCTTCTCATATGAAAATCAAAAAGGTTGCTTTCACTGGTTCAACAGCTACCGGTAGACATATCATGAGAGCAGCTGCATCAAGTAACTTAAAGAAGATTACTTTAGAACTTGGTGGTAAATCACCAAATATTATCTTTTCAGATGCTGATATTGGAAAAGCTGTCGATTGGATTAACTTTGGTATTTATTATAATTCTGGAGAAGTCTGTTGTGCTGGTTCACGAATTTATGTTCAGGATACTGTTTATGACAAGGTGTTAGATGAGTTCAAGAAAAAGGCTGAACAAGTTGTTCTGGGCGATCCATTCCATCCTGATACTTTCCAAGGATCTCAAACATCAAAGATTCAATTGGATCGTATTTTGGGATACATCGAACAAGGAAAGAAAGAAGGAGCTAGAGTGATTACTGGTGGTGAACGACATGGTGATAAGGGATATTTCATTAAACCAACTATTTTTGCCGATGTTAAAGATAGCATGAAGATTGTGAAGGAGGAAATCTTTGGTCCCGTGGTTACCATTTCGAAATTTTCCACCGTTGACGAAGTTGTCAGTTTAGCTAATGATTCCGAATACGGCCTTGCAGCAGGTATTCATACCAATGACTTAAACAAGGCTATTGATGTTTCAAATAGAATAGTTGCTGGTACTGTTTGGGTCAATACTTACAATGCTTTCCATCACCAAGTACCATTTGGAGGATTCAATCAATCAGGTATTGGTAGAGAAATGGGAGAAGAAGCCTTGGACAACTACACTCAGGTGAAGGCTGTCAGAATGTCTATTTCTCCTGCTACTCATTAAATTATTGTGAATACCGATAGGAATGAATGGATGAAGCGAAAAGAAATTCTGTGTAAATGGACATTTGCCCTTGTTATTTTTTGAATGATTTGATTTGAGTTTAGTTTAGTTAATGAGATTTATGTTAGCAATATGATGAGTTGTATTGATTATTGGATAATACCGTAGTAATCTCCTCAACATCTTGGATGCAGTCTTGAGAGTGTTCCATCTCGTAAAATAGTTACACAATTGATGAATTAGAATGACATACCAGTTGAAGAGAGTTCAATAACAATGGATAATGTGACCTTAAGGTTTGAACAGATACGCATGAAAAATGTACTCATAAAAATAGTTATGATTCATTAGAAATAAAATCAATCTTAAATGGATTCTTTCAAGTGAAAAAGGTACCCATTGCTCTTTTCGTATACACTGTTTTGCGAATTTCAACTGTTTGAGATCATATTTTGAGACAAACGGATAGATCTATCTGTTTTTCTGAAACAACTTTGTGTCAATATTTACTGCGTATGCGCAGGGAGGTATAAAGGACTTGATGTCTGCGATGTCTGAGATCAGAGAATGGTAAAAATCCCATAAATGGTTCCACGCAGCTAAAGTTAGTAGAAATCCATTCTATAGCTTTTGTTGTCTACACTGAAACAGTCCTAACATGGAATGGAGGTGAAAATTTGGAACTTCAGATAACGTTTCAGATTTAAGTTCCTTTTCAAACTTAATAATAGGTTAAACATGTTAATTTTTCCCATTTGGAGTATAGTGCAAGTCAGGAACGTTAATTATAGAGAGTAATCATCGCTGAATAAGTGATGGAAATGGATTCACTTTTTTATTGATTTACTCTTTATCTTTTTCTATATGTTTTTGGTTATATCTCTTTTTGGACCATATATTTAGTACTGGTCTTATCCAAATTATTCTGCAGCTTACGACAGTATATTTATAAGGATTTTTCACTATTTTCTAATGAGAACTAGTTATTATACCTGTCAGCTCGATACGAAATAGGTCAAATCATAAATYATACTAACTATAATTTCAAATTTCAGTGAACTAGCGAACATTTCAAGTATTACATATTTAAACTTTAAACATGAAACGTATAATACATTTCATGTATAAAGTCACATGACAGATTATTTTTAACAATTTCGAACTTTATGGCAAACCTCATGATTTCCGTTATCATAAATGATCTCMTACAAACCAAATCAACAAGCAAATGACTAATTCTTCAAACAATAAACCAGACTAAACAATACATCCATAATGATTTGGTAATGATTTTACAGATTATCATTTGTTCTTTGCCTYTGAAAATTCGACTTATGATCATACTTTACTTATTGGTTGGTCGTTAATAAAAACCTAGCATAGGATAGGAAAGTTGATTCATTGTTAAAAGTGAGATAAGGTGGTCACTCTTTGATTACACCGCCATTCTCACTACGGATCACCTCATTATAAATACAAAGAACATCTAGGAACTCCATATAAAATCGAATTTGAGCCAAAAAGTTTCCTGAGTTCGTCATTGTTAGAATCATATTCACTATCACGAATCAAGCMGGTCAACGACAATTTATACTTTAATTTCATATCCTTGCTGTCAACTAACCTTCTCAAACAAATGTCACAAGTAAGTATTTCCTTAATGTTATTGATATCCTCCTTCAAGTTCAGGTATACCGTTCTTAACAATTATATCTAYTGATAAAACTAGATTCTAATATTGCATTTTTTAGTATCCTGAACGTCCCAGTAATGCATTCATACCAAAGAATGAACCGCCACCTTATGAACCATATAATAGTGGACCATCACCAGCACTAGCCCCACCACAGAATACTCAACCAAGACCTTATAATGGGCCTCCACCAAATCAGCAGCAGTATTATCCACCAAATCAGCAACAGTATTATCCACCAAATAATGGTACCATTCTTTATTATGGACCTGCTCATCCGCCAGGTGTCGTACAAGGACAGCCGAACCAGTATACTCAGTATCCTCAATATCCAAATCAACAAGTAAGTATCGAAAGAAGGATAAATTCAATGTGTGAAACGAGTGAATGTGATGTTTGAGAAAACCTGGAATCTCACAAAGTGAAGGAATCTGATGACAAAGCAGCTTTAATGTCTGTGTAAGGTTTTATGACTGGCCTATCAATTGCAGACACACATTGAGATACTTAGTTTTTTGCATTATTATCTGCATTCTACTTTATTCCATCTATTCCGTTTGAATTTGCTCTTATTTTCTATGTACTAACTTACTTTGTAGCCTACAGTCATTGTTCAACAACAGAAAAGCACTACTGATGATTTAGTTGATGGTTGTTGCTGGGGTTTATGTATAGGAATGTCTACTATGTGTTGTCTGGTATGTATTAAGATCATAATTCACTTATCCTGGAGTTTACACCAGGAAGTGAGAACGCTTATTCATAATTATACATTATTATGACTTTTGGAAGAAGTGAAATAAAAATGAAGTGAAGTCATAATAAGTCTTCTGACATTCAGTCTTCTATTAACGACTTGCTAACAATGCATATAGAATATGTGTTTATATTTCTGATCTCTTAAATTATTAGCTCAGGTCCATACCTGATAATCTAATTGAGAAGCACTCAGCTCCGAGTACTGCACTGAATATACAACAACCTCTACAGTGGACACCCTAATATTCATCATTATTATTAGCGTGGAAATGTCATGAGTGCAACAGTTCCATTACAACTGACTGAGTAATTTGAATGGCACTCGAATTTCCAACCTGTCTAATAACAGTTTATAAATCACTAGTTACAGTGCCTATGAATAAAGTACTCGCCCGCTAGTTAGCGACTATCAAATAGATGACAATTATCTAATATGTTAATGGTTTGGAGATAAGGGTAAGATATAATAATTTTTATGATATGATAATCAATATTCAAAAGAAGAAGAAAAAGAACTTTAAAGCTTGTATTGATATTTTATTTYTAATAGCCTTTCTACTGATGTTTTATTTTACTCTCTATCAYTGTCATATATCATACTTGTCTTGTAGTTATTTTTCTTTCACTAGTTGTTCATTCTTGAAAGGAGTATACTATCAAAAGGACATATCAAGTAAAGCTGCGGTAAATCGGCATTGCTAGCGACAGGATCTATATAAACCTTTATCATACATTCTCTTCAGGTATATTGGATTCATTATTTATGCAGCTTCACATCAATATGCTTGCATTCTTCATTTTTCAAATAACGGTACGGTAAACTTCTTTACTTGAATCTTCTCTTATCCAAATTTAATCTTTTCCACTGCAAAAGCGTTATATATTCCCTTTTTGCTATCAATTTTCTACGTTATTCTTTTATTATTTATTTTACTTCTATTGTATTTTCTTTCAATTCAATAAATGAAAACTCATCCTCGGATAAAGCGCTTATGTTTAGGTTAGCGATTCTACCTAATCAAGTAATGCCGACAGAATTGTCCGATTTGCTGGCATAAGGAAGATATRTATTACACTTTAGGCAAAAATATCAATACCAGTCAACCGGACAATAAAGAATACTACTAATGCTCTCCCCAAGTTTCGGCTCTACCTAGTTGAAATATCCTGTTCTATGCCCTATCAAGGGTCAATTTATTCTCGTCAGTCTTATCAATGGAAATGGAAAAGATTTGTCTTAGTGAAGACAAGTTCTCTTTACTCGGTTCATCGAGTTGTTTTTCGATAGGATCATTATTGGTTGAGCTCTGCTATACGTTACTTGGGTACTAATGACCATAAGGGCTCGATATCGCATCAAGTTATATACGTTGTGTGCTTCTGCTCACCGGATAGTTGCTATTCAGTCTTTCATTTACTAATCATGCTACTAAGAATTAATTTGACCACGACTATCAGACACTTCAGTTCCAAAGTTCCTACTGCAGAACTTCCTCTGTCCGGTGTTAGGGTTGTTGATATGAGCAGAGTTTTAGCTGGTCCCTACTGTACACAGCTTCTTGGTGATCTGGGGTAAGTAGTAAGACAAGATTGGTGGATACTACGTTACTATTTCCTATTCGCGTGACTTAAATTAACCAGAGGGCCTTGATGCTAACAATAAATAGAGCTGAAATAATAAAAGTCGAACATCCAACTCGTGGAGACGACACGCGAGCTTGGGGCCCTCCTTTTGCTAAGAATCTAGTCAATCCAAACTCACACGGTGAAAGTGCGTATTATCTTTCCGTCAACAGAAATAAGAAATCAGTTGGGATTGATTTCCACACTAAAGAGGGCCAGACCCTTATCAAGAAGCTCATTTCTTCGGCCGACGTATTAGTAGAAAACTACCTTCCAGGATCTTTATCTAAGTATAACCTTGGCTATCAACAATTGCTAAATGACSCAGAGCTTGCAGAGATAGATAAAGCAGCAGGAAACAAGCACTCTTCAGCGGAAAGGTTGATTTATACAAGTATAACAGGATTTGGGCAAACTGGACCTTTCAGCCACCGTCCTGGGTACGATGTAATGGTTGAGGCAGAGATGGGACTTATGCATATAACAGGATCTAAAGGCGGCGAGCCAGTGAAAGTCGGAGTAGCTGTGACAGATCTAACAACAGGATTGTATGCCTGCAATTCAATTCTTGCTGCTTTGCTTTTCAGAAATAAGACTGGTAAAGGAACCTATATAGACGTTGCATTATCAGACTGCCAAGTAGCAACACTGGCCAATATTGGCTCTTCAGTACTGATTTCTGGTAAACCAGATAATGGGAGACTAGGCACGGAACATCCTTCAATTGTTCCTTATCAAGCATTTCAAACCAAGCCCATTGTTAATTCTGGTGGTGAAGTAAAACCACAAAGCATTATGGTTGGTGCTGCTAATGATAAGCTGTTCAAAAGTTTATGTGATATGTTGGACAAGCCTGAGTGGAAGACTGATGAGAGATATAAGTCTAACATGTCCAGAGTTGCTAACAGAAATGAACTGGTGAGACAAATTCAAGAGATAATGCTTACAAAAACGTTAGATGAATGGCTGACTGAGTTTGGAAAGCGAGATATTCCTTTTGCTGCTATCAATGACATYCAAACCACATTGAACCACCCGCAAGTCATAGCTCGCGATATGGTGGTAGAAATGGACCATCCAGAATGTGGAAGCATCAAGATGATTAATACCCCTGTGAAAGTTTCATCGTATGAGCCAGGTATAAGAACAGTTCCGCCAATATTGAATCAGCATACGGAGAAAGTATTAACAGGATTGGGATTAGACAGTGAGGAGATAGCCAAAATGAAGAAGGAGKGTGTTATTGGTTGAAAATAGAATTTGCGAAGGTATTGAGTTTGAGATTAGAAAGTAGTTTTTTCATAGGTTCTTGGAAAGTGAGTTTGATGTAGGTAGCTGTGTTCTACCTGCTATGCCTATATAGATAAAATAAAATAAATTCATAGATACAAACTTTTAGACAATTTGCACAGTGAAGACTGCCCTCATTTGAATAGCAAAAGAAATGAGCAGTTGTTATTTGAATTATCAGCTTCATGCAGCATAGCAAGTGTTCCATGGAACAATAGAATATATAATATAACGACCAACTCATATAAAGAGAATATTGTTCTTTATAGCATATGAGCCTGTATGAAACTTCTCTACCAATCACTGAATATGATTCAGGTTTCAATTGCAATTTTTCATTTCTCCAATGCTTGACGTTTTCGGTAACTGATCAAGCTCTTTATRCGATTAATAAGTCAAGCTATTCCAGGCAAAACAATTATTGATATCCTTTATAAAGTCTATCAGCTTATGAYTTTATTATTAATACGTAAATCTGTGCAAGCAAGTATTTATGTACTGGTGTTTAAGTGTATCCAACCACAATCGCAATCAAAAGGTTGTGGGATCGTGAGTGCGAAGATAATGTACCACAATATATGACCTGAATGCTATTTTGAACAGAACTTTGCTTCAATCGAAGAATCCAAACTCTTTTGCTGGCAAGTATTTGTTTAACAATAAGAAAAGCATCAGAAATGACTGCTATATGAAGGATGACATGAGACGAATAAGAAGAAGGGTACCAGAAAAGAAGAAACAGAAGAAGCATATCAGGAATGTTTCGTGTTAGAACTAATTGAATCACAAGACAAATTCAACTATGAGCTGTATTATGATAATAGAATTCATTCTTCTAGCTCTGCAGTGCAGATTTTGAGCAGAACCACAATACATATAAAATTGTTTGAGTCTACGTCCATTCAAAATTCCCATAACTATCGGATTGCCTATCAAAGTATAACTACTTATTTTGCATTCCCACGTGGATATTAGTGACTAATCACGTTAYCAATGATAAACTACACATAATATAGTATCATATCATTGAAAGACATCTTTACACTTATTATACAACATGGTCAATCAACCAGTTTCTTCTTGGCATTGTTAATGATCTTAGAAAGAGAACAAAAAGCTGATGCTAACCCAGTGAGAATCTGTACGTATGGTGAAGCTTTCAATTCAAACACATCAATCGCTAGAAAGCAAACAACAAGTTAGTATGGATAATACACTAAAACTTATTTTAAGATCAGTAAATTCTTCTCCATGAAGGGTACTCGGGGAGATTTCTAACGCAATTACTACTACAAAGCCTCTCCCAAAATGTCTTCACTATCTCTTTCATAAATAATTAACAACCAAATCGAATACTTACAGCAAAACACCAGATCGTTCACCAACTTTAGAACATCTATAAACAGCCATTTCATTTCTTGACGTTTCTTTCGATACAACTCTTCTACACTAGCAATAGCTTTAAGGTCCACAGTCCCATGGCTAGCGGGCGAAAAAGCATCAACAATTGAATCGGGTGTTACTTTTTCTACTAATATTTTATTTTTTTCTGTCTTCTCTCTCACAAACTCATCTGATGCTTCGAGTGCATATTTCTGCGTCCTGCGCATTGCAATCAAGGCTTTACGTAAATTGTCCTCTTCAGAAAGCAATGAAGCTGCTTTATAAAATGATTTATAGAACTTCAGCAAAATTTGAGCGAGCCACCATCTGTTATTATTGCTATCTGCCCAGTGTGCAAATCGTTTGCTTTTAACAAGCTTTAATCTATAAAGGGTATAAAAATCTTCAAATACTGATGCGCCATAATCAATAATGAGACTGAGAGTCTTTTCCTCCAATAATAATCTTGTAATAGTGATAGATTGAAGAAAGAGAGAAGGCCGGGCAGATGTATTATTATATGATGTGTCCGAATGAAGAATGTAAGATTCGATACTCGAAGTCGAAGCAGTGCTACTAGACATTGAACCTACTTCCTCATTGCCAGTCTGAATCATTGGCACAAACTGCTTTATATGGCTTTCTATTTTCGGATTTTCTTGCTTAAAATCAGAGAATCCAACTTCTCTCAGTCTTTCTTCAAAATGGTCTTGCAATTCTCTTCCTATACTGAAATGTTCTCCGAATACCAGAAGTTTCCTAAAAGTAGAAAGAGTAGATATCATATCACCAATTTGATTCTGCGTTTTCACAGACACAGCGTAACCAATTACTTTAAAATTAAATATTAGATATTTCTTGAGCATAGGCAATATAATTCCCCATTGCTTGGTGCTGCCCAAGACACTTTTTGCTAACGATCTGTCATCCTTCMTTAGTAAACTGTACATGAATTGCACAGTCTCAGCATTTTTCTGCTGCTGTAAAGAAGATTTAGTTACATATTCAATGTCCTTTGAGATTTGAACCAGTAGCTTGCCTAGATATTGTACAGATTTTGMTAATTTGTCCTTTCCAGTAAGATCGTTTAGTATGTAGAGAATGATTTGGAAGGTCTTTGACTGTGATGTCATGCTGGGTAAATGTTATGGAATAGTGAACGAAGACAGAACGTGGTTCTAGATTAAGATAACTGGAAAGCTGTGCCTTCTACGTTCATGTAAGCCTGAATATTTAAGGATGGGAAAAGATTCAATACGCGTTTTCCAACAGTGATCAGTAATCCTTCGCTGGTACGGCAGATAGCATGTGGAAGGAATGCTAATGAAGTAACACTTATTACCTTAGCAGATGCTCCCATCTAGATCAGCAACCAATAGTACACACAAGTGAAGAGGCAGCAGTCAGAAACACTAAAGTTAATTTTGACTGTTTCTGATTTATAGTCGAGTTTCAATTATACACTTTGTTTAGCCAGAGGAAGAAGAAACAGATTTTTAACTTGATGTGAGAATGATCTATCAATACTAATCGGAATAGATTGCCAATGCTATCAAAATTTCGGAGACAATAATARTTCTTATGAAGCATTAGTATGGAGAGAGAAGAAATTATCGGAGATAATAATGATTTCTTGGGGGAAATTCCATGTTCCGAGGTAAGGACTATGAACACCCCCACGCATTATGTTCCATCTCAGGGCAGTTGAAAAGGAACTATTTGATAAGTAGAGAAGTATCAATAAATAGATCATCAGACTGGAAGAAAAAGAAAAAGAAAGGTTATAGTTGCTTGGTTTGCTTGGATATTACTCTTTTATGATTCAATCTCACATTTCCAATTGTGTAAAATGATCATATGGATAGACACTCACATATCGTCTGTTCATGTAAATGATGATGGATACTCGGTTAAAACCAGACATATACCGAGTCATTCTTCTTCGTCTCTTATTTAATAATGCAGATCAACGAATTATATATTACAATTTATAATATCAAATTGCCCAGGCATTTTACTGGTTTAGTTTAAGATCTATGTACAAGTAATGATTATTGATTGATTCATATGTTGAGGACTGACGAATAGATCAACTTCTCTCAGCGATAYTTTAATTCAGTTTTGTCTAATTTCTCTCTTAGTTTCTCTTTAACAGCTTGGACAGGAAAAGTGCCATCGATACACTCACGTTAAGTGAATCTACTAATGACTTGCCATCTCTACCTAAGTTAACATTCTCATTGATATTTGAGTCCAAGGTAGAGATTATATTACACTCCTTCTTAAGATTCTCTCTAAGTCCYTTTCCTTCTGAACCCATAACTAGTAAACATGGTCCTTTACTGAGCACGCTACTTAAGTCATCAGCATGCACGAACTGCGTAGGCAACTGAACAGCACCAGCATCAGCAATAGAATTCGAACTATCTTCCTTACTTTTCTGTTTGGATAGTTTTCTCTCAATCTTTTTTCCCTCGTGTGGCGAGACGGTGCCTATAACATTCCATCCATGCTTTTTGGCCTCGTCAAAGAACTTCATTGGCTTCTCACTGGTATAGATAGGTAATAACTCCATAGCACCTGCAGATGTTTTGGATACCACCGGAGAAAGAGGGCTACAGTTCCGTTCGGATAAACAAACGAAATCTGCTCCGAGAAAATAAGCGGATCTTATCACAGCTCCGACATTGTGAGGGTCGGATATTTCATCCATGTATATACCTAATGGATAGACGTTATCACCATTGCGAGCGACCTTAATTTGCGAGGTTTCTRAAGTACCGAAGTTATCAGTGATAAGTTCGAACATTCGATTTGCGGGATTGGCTGTACCCACAGATATTAARTCCTTCGGTTCGATTTTCCCAGCTTGTAAAACAACTCCGTTATGAACTGCATTTCCTGTCATTAGATTCAAGTCATGCTTAGAGRCATCAGATATCATTTTCACATTCAGTTCTTTTGCTAATGATATTAGTTCCATATCTCGGGATTCAGGATGGTAGAGATAAAGTTTCGAGATCGACTTCCGCTTTCTGGATTTCAATGCTGCAATAACTGAATTTGTTCCGTAAATATAGTCAAACAAAGGATTATTGTATATTGAAGGAATATGTTTAGGTTTCGGAAATGTTTCATCTTTGGAAACCTCCTGTTCCGTTAAAAGTTGATCGGCTGAAATTGTTTCAATATCTGAAACACTTCGGAAGGTTCTAAAAGCTTGTTGTCCAACAATTCTACCACTGTTTTCTGTGGAATTTGTTCGGTTTTCTCTCGTTTTCTGCGATTTTCTGACGTGTGGAGCCTCTCTAACTTTCTGTAACCGTGCTTTTTCTGCAACTTTCATCTCCGCTTTGAGCTGTTTCTCTTCTTCTCTTTTCTTCTGGGCAGCATGTACATAATTGAATTTTCGGAAATATTCATCTTTGGTCATTCTTGCCCGTTCCCAGGCTTTCTTCGGTTGTTGACCATAAAATGTTCTTTCGAAAGCCACTGCTGTCGCTTTCCTAGACACCTTTCTTTCTCTATCTGAGGACTTATACTCAAAGGCTGGCCGAACATCTCCTTTGCCTCTGAATCTATTCCCAAGATTAGACGAGACCGAAAAACCTCGGATTTGGTTGGTAGATTGACGGAAGCTTTTTAGCATGATCCAACAAACACACCTAAAAACGATGATCAGGTATCAAACTTGGAGATGATGTGACAAATGCCAGAAAACTATGGAACAAACAATACTTCTCACACAAAAACAAGAAAAAGTACGATGAAACCGGTATTGAGATCAGAAAAGAACAATGAATAGATATACTACTTGATTACTTACATAGTAATGAGCAAGAATATATTTACTGATAAGATTTTTTTTTAGTTCTAGGTGTGTTGAAAATGTATATAAAAAATTTATTCTAACATCAGGTCTCTATATGAGATCATTCAAGATATTGCATRGGTTATGTAATCATAAAAGCTTTCTGGACACTTCTTGAATTGAAGAATAGGACATTGGGACGGGGATAGCAACTTGTCTGGAAGATTTGTCTGCATGATAGTCGCTTTTTCGGTGCATGGAGTGCATCTCGGCGTTCCGTTAGCGTCGAATGCCGAGATGTTTGAGACAGAAGTTACTGAATATATGTGAAAGTAATATCACACTTATGACAAGAAGTGAGGGATTCTTTGAAAATAGTAATCAGTGCATATGACCTGTAGCAATCAAATCAAGAACTAGACCACTGAATTGATTGAGGAATAACAGCAGTTGCATGGGTAGAATAGAGCAATTGACCAAGATCTTTCATTGAAAGTAGCCGAACATGATTTATGGCTCAGGATTTGATTAAAATTGCCACTAGAATCATTTATGGAAACTCCCAAAATGAATAGTGATAAACTGTTAGGATAAAAAATGTCCTCATGTCCGATTTTGGCCTTTTAGTTTTCATACCTGGTTAGGTTCTTTTTTTGTTTMCCGTCTATCAACAAGCACTAAGAAGACAAGGGTTTGTCAGATATAAAAAAATCAAGACACCCGGAGTATGCCGACTAAATTTTGTTAAGCGCAGATGATCTTATTGAGTGATCTTGAAACCTGCCATTTACCAAATAATAGCAAAAAGAAGTATGTATTTATGAGTTTGTCTGTCTCAATAATTTTATTTTCTTTTTGAACATTCACCATTTGTCTACTCAAACAGTCTTGAAAGAAAAGTACATATTAATAACAAAGCTGATTGGTGTTGGTTTTTCTCTCAATTCTCTGAGTAAAACCGGAATATTCCGTTGAAGAATTCTAACAAGAGTTCSAAATAGGTAATACTTCATACATGAAATGTTATCAAACTTAATTTTACTAACCGAAAACACTTAAGATTTTATCCTGTACTTTATGAATATTTCCTCTTCTGGTAGTTGCTTTCAGCAAACCCTATCTTCTTCATTACTTATTCCTACAACTCTGACATTTTTTTACGATTAGGACATAAATGAAAGTGGAATTCCGTTCCAGAATCAAGAGACAAGTAACGTAAATGATTGTAAAGAATAAATTTATCAGGTGATAAGAATTTATTCAAAATAGTGATATGAGCAGTTCAGTCTTAACGTTTTTCACTATAGATGTTTACAGTGACATAATGTATTCTCAGAAGCACAAAGAATCGGCAGAGATAAGAATACAGTTTCAGTGTGAATTCTTATCTCTGAGCTAATCCAAATCCTTATCATGTCCTGCAACCTAACATAACAAACATAACATTGTGTCAACTTTGAACCCATACTTAAAAATATTAGTACTAAATAATATCTGAAATACTGAATTGACCATATTGCATAGTACTAAAATTTATCAAGAATTTCCATTTTAACCCAGTAACCAAAAAAACAATACCCAAATGTTAGGTCAGGTTTTCCGAATTCAAACCTTTGTCATGACAGTTTCTATGTATTCATGACATTATCTTGACCTTCCATTATGCTTCCTTCAGTTCTTTTCTCTCCGGATGACTGACTATCTCCAGCAATAATTATTTTTTCACCTTTTGTTTCCTTTTTCTCTTCTCATCATCTTTTTCGTCTATTCTGTACATTCTTTTTTTATTTTTTTTTTTTTTGTTTAAATGGAAACTGTTTCCAAAAACATGTCGATCTCAACTGTTAGATCAATAGTCATATGCCATTCTGAAGATATTTCCGAACCTTTTACTAAACTAATTGCATTTTCCTATTGATTATATGTTCACAACGAACATAATTAGCACTATATTATCATCAACTCCATATAAATCAAATACTGAATATCTTGCATTACTCTTTGTTATCAGTATTATACACAAATTCGCATCTACCTAACTATCTCATACCAATCACAACTTTCCGCTATACCCTCTTAGTCAGAAACAATGTCAAGAGCTATTTCATCAACACAAGTTCTTATCAATGAAAAATTGATCCCAGCTACTATTATCTTCTCATCAAGATCAGGACTGATTGTCCATATAGTTGAAAAGAAAGTCCTAGATCACAATGATCCTATTTTATCATTATATGGTGTAGAGCATAAAAGTTATCGAAATATGGGTGATCTGACAATCTTACCAGGTTTAGTTGACGCTCACGTTCATCTCAATGAACCAGGTAGAACAGATTGGGAAGGCTTTGAAACGGGAACAAAAGCTGCTGCTGCTGGCGGTGTAACCACCGTCATAGATATGCCTTTAAATGCTATTCCTCCTACAACCACCGTGAAAAATCTCAATATCAAAATCAATGCATCTTTAGGTAAATGCTGGACCGATGTCGGATTCTGGGGTGGTCTTATTCCTGACAATCTTGATGATTTAATCCCTTTAATTAATGCAGGTGTAAGAGGTTTCAAAGGATTCCTCATCGATTCAGGTGTTGATGAATTCCCTTGTGTAGGTCCTCGGGATGTTAAATTAGCTATGGAAAAATTAGAAGAGAAACCTTCTTTATTAATGTTCCACGCTGAAATGCAACCATTGCACTTGAAAGTGCCAATTGTTGACGAAAGTCAGTGGCCAAAAAATGATTCTACTAGTGAACATAGATGCCATTCTCATAGTGAACCTGAAGAACACGCAACTGCTATTAGAGAAAAATTAGAACAACTGGTTATTGATAAAAGTGATTCGGGACTTCATAATAACGATAACGTCGAAATCAAGACTAATAGTAATGAAGTAAGAGGTATCAATGACCAGAAACTGAGAACATGGGTCGAGACCGATGAAGGAGATATCATATCACGCAAACCAAGTGTTTCCTTACTCAATGAATTAATCGACCCAACCTCATACGATTCTTTCTTAAAGTCAAGACCTGATGAATTTGAAACAACTGCTATCAACGAAATCATTGCTTTATTGTCTAAGCATCCAAAAATCAATGTTCACATTGTGCATTTAGCAACTCATTTAGCACTACCTGCCATCATTGCAGCTAAGAAGAAAGGACTCAAACTAACTGCTGAAACCTGCTTCCATTATATATCATTATATGCAGAAGAGATCCCTTCAAAGGCCACTTTTTATAAATGTTGTCCACCCATCCGAGAGAAACATAACAGAGATTTGCTATGGAAAGCAATAACTGATGGTATTATCACAACAGTTGTATCAGATCATTCACCTTGCACACCAGTGCTGAAGAATCTTTCTGTTGGAGATTTTTTCAATGCTTGGGGTGGAATTTGTTCAGTGGGCTTGGGATTATCAATTATTTACACTGAATCATTGAGTCAACAACAGGAGAATCCAGAATTTCTACCATTGKGCTTGGAAGAAATAAGCCGAATAACGTCATACAATACAGCCAAGCAGGTTGGATTATCACACATCAAAGGAACAATCGAAGTTGGAAAACATGCGGATTTTTGTATTTTTGATAAGGATATGGATTTTATCGTTGAGGATAGTAAAACATACTTCAAGAATAAGTTGACCCCATACAATAATATGAAATTGAAAGGACGTGTAGTTGAGACTATCCTGAGAGGACATGGCATATATGTCTTAGGAGCTGGTCATTCTAAGTTGCCAATGGGTAATTTGTTGCTTGAACCGCGTACTGACTTATAAGTTAGTAGGTGTTAGTGAGTGCTTATACTGTAGATACAACTTAATGAAGTATTTTGGCCGTTAAATTCATTAATTGTAGATCATAAATATGGTAGGTGGATCTTGAGTGGATATTAGGTGAGTCATCGAGCTATTTGTTGATAATTTTCGATTATATCTTCCATAACRAATACTACAACCTAATACAATTGATATACTGCGTTATTCCTATATTCTTGACTCAYCTCTTTCCTTCTCGTACTCAATAATTATTGAAAAGTTGTTTCGTCCTTTGGAATCTTTACCCTTGAAAAGCTCTTTCTTTGGAAATTCAGTTGCTCTCACAAAACAGTCTCCTTTCCATCTTAACAGCCAGTAAGCAAGCTTATGACTCTTTTTGCTATTTACAAGCTCGAATCCTAATGAAGTCATAATATCCATCAGCCTTTCTTCGGAGAAATACCGCGAATTGCTAACACAAGGCAATGGTAAAACTAAAAATACAGCAGGGAATGTTTTAGTTATAGCGGAGCATTGATCTTCTTCAATACTAATGCTAGATTTGAATGTTTCAGGATCTCTTAAGAATTGAACCATCCGTTTGAGCATTTCACCACGTTCAGCAGCAGTTGGAACAAAATTCAGTACTAATGAACACGATATCAGATCGAATTTACCCTTATAGCTTATATCAATGGTTTTGGAGTTGTTAATGGTTTCTGATAATGATGGTAAAGGTCTCTCCATGAAATTCTGCTCCAAGATGTGTTTATCCTGTGAGTGTAAATCAATACGACAAACAGAAAATATACTACACTTTGATATAGCATTATTTGTTGATAGGCAACCAATTTCCAGTGCAAGCAATAAYTTCCTGTTATGCTTAGAACTATTATTGGTATTAAGGATCTTTTTGATCCCCAGAGCATCTAACCATTGTAAAAGAACTTTAGATGAGTCTCCACCTCTAGTACCAGATTGTCCTTGAATTGATGCTCTTTGATATACTTCTAAGCCTCCAATGCTTTCAATTTCTCTCTCAATTTCTACCAAACGGGAGATATCCTTTCCAGTAACTAGATTTGGCGGTTTAGGTTGACTGTCAGGTTGTGAGTTCTCACTAACCAATGATTCAATATGAGCAGTGAGGCATGACTGATTCTTGAATACAGTTGCTTCATTTTTCAGTACTTTTTGTTCAATTTGAGCTTTCTCCTTTAATAAAACGTGGAACCTTCTAATCAGTTTTCGCGTATTCTGAGGTTTAAATCCTTTTGGAATCTTTTTCTCAGGCAAACTTCTTGCTACAATCGATTTAGTTCTAGTTATACGAGAGCTTRAGCTAGGCCTATGTTTCTTCAGTTTCGCCATAATTTCTGACCGTAGTAATGAACTTACTGCTAAGCGATTCACGTGAAAGAACTTCACTACTATGCGATAATATTGTAAAATGGTCTCTCGACCTGTTAAATTAACTCAACAATCAATTAAAGATCGTTGACTGTTAATGACATCAGAAATGAATCATATGTACATCTATAACTAAATACACTTCTATTTTCTGCATCTAGTTGTTCGTGAAATAGATTCGAAGCTCGCACTTCTGTTATGCGTCAGGTGATCTCAAACAGAACTTTTAGTCAAAAATTTGTGAAATTAGATTTCTTTGATACACCCACCTGATAATTTCCTTTAGAGCACGTGATCGGATACAGTCATGATCGCTGCTCGAAACCCTGAAACAATAAGTTCACCTTCCTTCCTACTTTTCGCTACACATCGTACATACAACCAAAGTCCGTGTTTTCATCTTTGACGTTTCTGAGTGGATTAATTAGCATGATTTGTTTATAAATCGACTGAATTGGTTTAATATCTTTAATMAGTCGTAATAATTAAGCTTTTACCCCTACATGAACAATGGTATGTACAATTACCCTTCACTACTTCATCATAATTCTTCTACTAACATAACATCCTTCCATTCAGGCTGATAGATTAAGATCTCAACAACAATTTGAACAACTGCAATCACGATATATTGGTGTTGGTAACGCTGACACTACAAAAGATGAATGGCAGTCCAATGTACACAGAGATACTTATGCCTCAATCATAGGACATGATGCTTTGTTACAACATCTTTCCGTGGCTTTAGGGCAACCTAAGAGTATTGTGAAAATGGAAATGATAGATAGAATGGTTGACCCATTAAGAAAGAATGAGAATAAAGAGAATAAAAATTAGAATTTATACTGTATAAGTTGAGCTGACCCTGTCGATTCCGAACTATTAGTTAGAACGGCGCGTTCAGGTATTACTTAGGAATTACCAGTGCTGACATCTTTAAGGTAGAGTCTGTTGAGACTGTCTCGTTGTAACAATGGAGAAACATAGAACAGAAAGTTGATCGGCTGGATCCAAAATATTATGGAGATGAGATGCCAGTAGTCATGAATAACTTTATATCAAGGGCTTTATCTCACCATGAGAGTGCGACTTTTTTTCACTTACTTTCATCGTCTGAAGCCTTGCTAAATGGCTTTCCGAAAATCTACAGAACTGAATGAATAGTTCATTCTGAGAGAATATTATGACGGTCAGTTAAGGTGGTATGATTCTCAAGAAGAAACACAAATATATGGCTGAAATGATGACTTCCTAGATTATTTGTCTTGTAGCTGAACAATAACACTAATACAACAACCATGCTATAACATGGACGACATCCTTGAACACTTTGAAGTTCTCCTCAGTTGTTCAGATGATAACCAATCATTATTGTAGACTTATTACACGACTAAGGACAAAAATAAGCACCTATATTGTTCAATATGAACATAGATTCAAAGGATCCATTCATTTTCACATTATGATTATTTGATTATGATATGATATATATATATATATATATCATATTCGCATATTCATGACAAAAGGGTTCCTAAAATTTTTTATTAACATCATCTTCAAGTAACTTATGTTTGTTTGATTTATCCAGCTACTTTCTCGTTGTGTGCTCTTGTTCTCTGTCAAGCAAATGATTTAGCTGTCAAAGTTACTGTCAAAAGAAGAATTTCAGTAAGCAAACAATTGGAATATAGAGTAGTTGAGAAAATAAGAAGTTATAAAACTTAACAGTTGCTTTTTGAGCTTCACTGGCTACACTTTCCAGCTTCAGCTTTATTTTGATTTCTGTTGTCACATAGGTAAGGCTTGAGAAAGCAAAATTGTCCTATGTAGCAGTTACTGTACTTATTACAACCCAACAAGAAAACAGGATAAAGCAATGGAAATGCTTTAACTCAAGCTGCCAGTATCCATAGCTGAATTGTAAGTCGTGATAGCACAGTTGCAACACTAGGTAAATATAAGTTTAAATTTACAGTTTCTTGTATATCAAAAAAAAATAGTCAGTCGATATTTGATTTGTTCTAGAGAAATAAATATTCGAATGTCCTTACCTCCCTTGTTTTGTTTTGAAAACCGGCTCGCTGGTTTGTAAGATATAGAGCTCTTGGAAATTATCAATTAAACGTTACAACAAAAACCAGACAGCGGTTAATTTTTCCTAGTCATTCAATCGATATACTTGTCTACTTATCTTCTTCATCGCTCTATTCCAATATCTCCAATCATTCTGAGAGGTGGGAAAGAAAATACTAATAATTGGAACACATCACCAGGCAACAGCTAACGATGATAGTAATGGCATACTACAGATGATATTCAATAAATACTAAGAAAATTATTTGCATTATGTAATAATGTTACAACTAACTATAAACGAGCAAAAACAACAAGTTGTAGAAAAAAACCATATCCCTACCATTGCAAAAGAAACAATCAAGATACATCATTTGAGACTATCAGCAACACACATCCAATTATTATTATTATTATTATTATTATTATTATGATTGCATCTTGCATCAACCCTAACTTTTCTCACTCAATTATCTTCCTCTTCCTCAGATACTCTTCTCACTATCATCCTCCTTTTCTTTCTCCTTGCTGCTATCATCTTCATTTTTTTTTCCACCTTCTGTTTCTTTTCCTTTTCCTTTTCCTCTGCTTCGAATCCAATTAACAAACTCAAAAACAGCCTTGAGAGGATTTCCACCTTTAATTCTGAAATAATAGAACAGTGAAACCATTGCTACCAAATTGAAAATTGTATATACAAAGAAAAATCCCAAATTCCTCCATCGATCGTCGAAAGAGATTCCGAGAGTGGCCAAATATTCATCACCCACACTGAAAGCACAGTAACTGCATAACTCTGTAGCATTCTCATCAACAATGTACCCTGTGGCATATGATAAGAAATCATTCAAATATTCTCCACATGTCAATCCATCAGGAGGCACGATTGGCGTGAATTCTTGTGCAGTACATATAACTGCCTTATCATGTAATGCTGTTCCTAATAACGATTGGACATAGTATGTGAATGGGGAAACCTTCCACATGAATGTCCAGAATCCTGGCATGAGACTTTCAGGCTGGAAAACACCACAGAAAGATACAATAAATGTACCCAAAAAAGATGTGATAATTGCCGCAGAAGGTAGATTAGGGGCAAAATACACAATCATCAGAGAAAACGACACATAGTAGAATTGGAACATCACGCTATAAAAGAACCAGAAAACACCGGCAATAGTTCCAGAATTGTCGATTTGAAGACAGAAATAGAAACAACAGAACGTGATGGTGCCACCAATAATAGCATAAGGCATTTCGGCAAGGAACTGAGTCAAAGGCAATAATGACCAATGGTAGGTATTACTTTCTTTCTCACGAACTTCATAAACCTCTCTGGAGTCGATAGCTCTTGATTGAATTTGATTCATAAGAGGGAAAGAGATGATAATGACCAAAAACACGGCAAAGAGGACATTCTGCATACCAATGATGGAAGAATCAGCCTTCCAGAACGTGAAACCAATGAATAGACCAGAAACAATATGAAGCATTAATCTAGCGAAAATATAAACAGGATCGCGGAATAATTGTAAAGCGGTTCTGATGTAGATGTGTTTGAATTGAATCATGTAGGATGTGGCATAAGGCTTTGTTAACTCATGGTCCGTAGAATGATCAACGACTTTACTGGCTAATTCAGCGTTGAGAGCAGACACTTCAGCAGACACTTGAGCACATTGTTCACTGTTATTCCACACATCTGACCAATCTTGAGCAGATGTAGCAGTGGCACCTGCTCCAATAGCTTCTAGAATATACTCAGCAGGATTCTCACTTCTCTCGCACTTTCTGGCACCATGGGATTCGAAATAGCTCAACAATGTACTAGAATTAGGGCCAATGTCCCCAAAGTACACAGTTTTACCACCTTTCTTCAACAACAACAATCTATCAAACTGTTCAAACAAAGTAGCACTTGGCTGATGGATAGTACAAAGAATAGCCTGACCAGCAGCCGCCAATTTCTTCAAAAACATAATAATAGACCAAGCAGATTGAGAATCCAAACCAGAGGTTGGTTCATCGAGAAATAAAAGCAAGGAAGGCTTGGCTACAAGCTCAACACAGATAGAAAGCTTCTTCTTCTGTTCAACATTCAAACCAGCACCAGATTGACCAACAATAGCATCAGCATAGGGTTCCATACCCAACAAATGAATCATTTGTTCACAGTATGCGATTTTCTCTTCATCAGGAACAGAAGCGGGTCTACGGAGTCTTGCGGCAAAATACAAAGATTCTCGGACGGTGTATTCAGCAACATGAAGATCCTGTTGTTGAACATAACCGGTTCTTCTTTGGAAAGAAGCATCTACAGGATTGCCATTAACGAGCATATCACCAGTGATCACACCAAAGTGAATTCTTTGGGAAAGAACGTTCAATAACGTAGTCTTACCAGCACCTGATTCACCCATGAGCGCAGTCAAAGTACCAGGCTTAACATAACCTTGAACATTATCAAGAAGCTTTCTAGTAGAACCAGCAAGAGGAATAACATAATCAACGTTCTGCCATGAGAAAACATCTTTAGATAAAAGATCAACCTCTTCGGGTTTAGCTTCTTTAGAAGTAGGTTTGGCCAATGAAGCTGCAATCTCAGCACCGTCAAGATTAGAAAGACCATTTCCTTGCATTTCAGCTTCTATTACTTGCTCTTCCGCCTCCTTTAACTGTTTTTCACTTCCTTTTCCTTTGAATACTAACTTGTCACCTTGAGCGGCCTCTGGATGGTACCATTCGGTTCCAACAGCAATAAGGAATTCGAAGAAAATCCAGAATCCAATCAAGATACCGAAATTTCTCCAAGTATGAGAATAGCTGTAGCTGTAACTTAGCTCGATGAACCTATCACCAGATACCCAGTCTTGTCCTGGAACAGCACCCACAACAGCACAACCTTTATTGTCAATAGAAAAATTAGCATAGTTAGGACCCCAAGGAATCAAAGAAGTTCCGGCACAGAGAATCTGTTGCCCATGGAATTCAGATGATAATAAAGCTTCAAAACCATAGAAAGCCACATCAAGCCACGAGATCCAACTAAACCACGGATGCATGCTAGGTCTATTGATCATGAATCCAGTATAAATGACCAAAGCCAAAACCAATACACCAGCAACAGCATTTGCAGGAGCAATACCTGATGAATAGGTAGCACATACTTGAAACAAGCCACCAGTGCCTAAAGTGACCAAATAAATGAATAGCAGATAAATAAAGAAAGCACCAGCTTCGCGCTTCAAATCAGTCATGAAATACACAACCAAGGAAAAGGTAATAATCGATAATGCCTTAGCAGGAACATTAGTGAAAATCTCACTCAACGGCTGAGCAGCAGGATGATAGAACGAATAAGAGTCTTGTTTACGAATAATAGGTCGTTGAGCAAAAGAATTTGATACCTCGGCAAGCGTAGATAAAGCAAAGAAAATAATACCAAAGAAAATAACACCACCTCGAGAGAAATTGCCTTCTGTTGTTGATGGAATATTGTAGAACAAAGAACCTACTACTAAACCTTGAACCAAAGAAGCAATACACTCAGTGATGGTATAAGCCATGTCACCTTTAATCCTTTGGAAGCCTCTTCGAATAAGAAGTTTCATTTGAGTGGGCAAAGTAGTAGTGAATCGAGAAGATTTACGTTGACGCTTCATTTTTTCCTGCTCCAAGGATTTATCGAAAAGGTCCATTGTATCTTCAGCAGATACTTCAGCTTGATATGCACTGATATCATTCAGCAATTCTTGGTATTCAGGTGAAGCTTTCCAACGAGCTTCAAACTCTTCAGCAGTATGAGGGATGGAATCCTCATAACCGGATCTTGGATTTCTACCTAACTCGTCAGTAACAGCAGTAAGGAATTCGGCAGTTGTTTGTCTGGGAGGACAATCAAAACCAAGATTCACAAAGTACTCTTTAGCCTGAGTGACGGGACCAAAGTAAATCTGTCGGCCAGAATAGAGAACAGTGACCTTATCAAAGGATTCGTAGATATTCTCACCAGCCTGATAGATAGTAACAAAAGCTACATTTCCAAGCAAATTGGTGGCTGCACGAATAGCATGAGTATATTCCAAAGCAGTAGAAGCATCAAGACCTCTGGTCGCGTTATCCCAGCAGTAAACTTGGGCTCGGGCAGCTAAAGCTTCAGCAATAGAAACTCTCTTTCTCTCACCACCAGAAACACCTCGGACAAAATCATTTCCAACTTTTGTATTATAAGTATGAGTAAGACCAAAAGTAGTTGCGAGAATGTCTCTCAAAGAGTTAATATACTGATCACGAGTGGCATTTTGAGTTCGAGTTCTGGGAGTTTTACAAGCAATAGCAAACTTCAACGTTTGATCAACAGTCAAATGAGGAAAATGAACATCCAACTCAGGATTGTAAATAACGTCGTTTTTATATTTCTTGAGCATAACTTCTTGTGTGATATTGCTGTATCGAATATCACCTTCAACTCCCTTTAACGCATTAGTTTCTCCCGATAGTGTACGAAGAAAAGTTGAACAACCAGCACCTGGTCTTCCCAATACTAACACCATTTCACCAGGTCTTGCTATACCGTCGATATTTTGAATCAGTTTCCTCAAAGGTGGCTTTTTGGAAAAGATAAGCTTAGGAAACGTTGCAATATCTTTGAATACGCTTGCGACAGTTGGCATAACAGATGAAGCGATATCTAAACCGTATGTTGTAACATCACGGAAAGTGATACCAGAGGTTCTTAAATGGATACCCTCGTCTTCATAGGATTCCACGATARCTTCAAGAATTTTTCTAAGGTCGAAATCATTTTGGTCAATCATGATTGCACCATCACGAACTCTGTGGGTAGAAAGAGTTCTTGCTAATGAAGCATACCTTTCCAAAACATCAGTTTGGGTTACAACTCGAGTCAATTCATCGTGATCTTGAGCAATTTCCTCATGGGTCTTCGATCTTGAAAGAATCGATGACTGTGTTTGAACTCTCGCAAGATCTTCTTGCGAAGGATTGTACTCCCGCAAAGAAGAATGAGAACTATGAATAGACATCTTTGAGGTTGAGGCCGACGTTGAGGATGAGGTCGAGGGTGACATTAAATCTATAGTTGAAGTTGGAGTTAGAAATAGTTAATTCTAAAGCTGAACAATCAATTGAGGTTCAGACTTCTACTCCAARAATAGGAGTTCTGATATCCTAGGGAATCAAGAAAATAAATAATCGAATAATTTTTTATTAGTTGGATACTTGTATTAACCAAGTAACACTTAGTTAAACAAATGGTATTTCAAGGCTAACAATACTATGACGGTGTTGTTGTTGCTGCTGCTTCATGAGCCAACAAAACAAAGATGATAGATAGTATTAATAACACACACTGCAAACACTTGAAAAACACTTGAAAAACAATAGCGACTTCAATATTTGTCAATCAAAAGACATATAAATGTTGAGCATCTGTTAATGATATTTCTGCGGCCTGAAGTACGTCTTTCAAATTGTGAATAACCGGGAAACTCATTGCCTTTATAWTGAAGAAGACAAATGTGGAAACGGAATGGAAGAGAACTGAAATAAAGAAATGTACTGATGAGGTAAGATAAGTTTAAGGTTATGATTTCTAGCATTTTAAGATTAACCTTCAACATAGAAGTTTAATCTTAGGGATACATTCTTGCAGGGTGGAGAAGCGAAGTCTTGACAAACAACAAAAAGAGTTGGATAACGTTAGATAATCTGTCAAGGATTGTTAATATGTAAAGTGTGATAAAGCTACTAGAGCAGAAAATAATCAAAAAGCTACCATATAAAAAGAAAGTCAAAAGCAAAAATATAGATTGAAAGCTCATTCCCATTTCCGGAATTAAAGTTTATTATTAATTTTACAACCAAAGGAGCTAAAGAAGGGAAGAAGAAACCTTGGCACAACATGAAAAGTGAATATGAAAATAACAGATCTTCTCTCTGTATGATTTGGAGGGCAATACAAAAACTCTGTGCTTTAATAAAAAATATGCCGTTTAGATTTGTTATTTTTTGTCTCTTGTATCTTTTTGGAAAAAGAAATGGCTTTTACACATTATCGATTAGGAACTTCTGTTTAAATGTTGCAAAAAAAGAGGCTTCCGAACCTTGTTAAAGGCAGTTAGTTGGAAAAGGAAAAGAAGTTACTATTAGTAATAAAGTTCTATGCATTCCGCCACTGGAAAATATAAAGAAACATGAATTAAAGTTCCAATTCTGCAAGTTTGTTCTTACAAATTATGTCAACTTTTTTTGTTTACATTTGAATTCATTTCACTGATGAATTGATAAATGTCACAGAGAAATTGCCTTATTCTAAGTAATTCTACTAAAGATAATCATTTAATCCTCAATACTGTTTATTACTTTTGGAGAGAGGATACTAATTTTTATGGAAACACTAACTTACTCTTAAACTGGTGAGAGAGATAACATCACAGTCAGCCAATAACGTTTAGTTAAAATGCATTACATACTATAATTGCATGAAGCACTGAAACTCAATTACTGGTAATCCCTACCCTGAAGGCGATTTCAAACGTTCTTATTGTCGACGTGAACCAAAGAATATTTGACAGAAAACTGCAAGAAATCTTCTGCACGGATATAAGAGGAATCTCCGATGAAAACCGGTAAATTATGCTGATCATATTTGTACAAAAAGACTTTCATGCATAACATATGCAGAGTAAAATATGTTGCCGTAGCATTTGCTGTTGGAGCTATGAGAGACATTGTTGTACAATCTTGAACTCAATTCGAAACTTTAAACTCATTTCGCTCAAGAAATCTGTTACAAGAAAAAAAAGGGTTCCACTTCGCTAGTACTTAAAGACTCAAATTTCCTAAAGACTCCCTCAAAATTATTACTGTTCCTGTCTTATTGAATTTCTTTCAGACCTGACAACTGCTACGGTGCACCTTGCGTACATTGCTTTGAATCATATTGCCAGAGAATTCCCTGTTTCTTAATCATTTGAAATCAGTTTCTCCTGTGTGTTTTACTTTGATCCCAATATTGCCACCCGTCTTTCACCTATATTGTGTTATCTACTCTTTCGGTGGACAAGCTTACTCACCCAATTGATTTAAGCTCWAYTAACGATGTCAATATAAAATATAACTTAGGTTGAGATCGCTAAGTCCGAAAAGTCCTTTTCCTATAACGGATTTGTCTTTTGTTACCTGACCGTAGAGTATATTAAATAGAGTTCTTGACTTCGCTTAAAATCAAATAAGGAAATCAGGATATTAATAATCTAACGGACTTAAAACAGCAATAATATATGAGCGTTGAGTGAATATGTAAACAAAGGTAATGAATGCTCCGGTCGTGATAAGATTGTAAGTGTCTTTTCATAATTTTGTACTATGGCAGGTTATGATGTTAGAGATTTATGATCAAAAGTCAGTTCAACCGAACTTGTATGAAATTTTTTGAATCCTATTGGAATAACAGATTGTTTATGGTTGTTATTGAAAGTTGTGTTCTTTTTAGGATATTGCTTGTAAACCTATGTATGTATCAACAAAATAGCTACTACGACCTTATTAACCTTGCCAAAACAAATCTGTTTAACTGACAAACAGATACTACAATATTTGATTATTCCTTCTGACTTTACCTAACTCTGTTATTGTTATCATTAAGTAACATCTTCTTAGATGGATATTTTCTCTTTCTCCAATAGCGTTATAATGATGAGAGTCGTGTTATACGAAATTTTTCCTAACCTTAAAATGTCTATTAGGTTTATGTAATAATGGTTTTAACTGCTGGAGGAACTWGAACAACTATTGAATAATGAGATTACTTAAATCCCATGCTTTCTATATTAATTCAAAATATTGAATCTTATTAATCCTCCGTTATTGATGTTGTTCGAAAGCGTCACTAGAACGCAAGAACATGGTGTCCTGCGTCCATCTCTTTCTCTTCCCAACCTAATAGCTTTCTTCATTCTATTCTATTAATAAGTAAACATAGCGCGCGAAAATTATAGATAATCAGAGCCAAAAATTATTGAACAGGTAGCACATAAAATTAAAGTATTTTCTTTATGTAATAGACGATATATGCTCTGTATATTATATCAATTTACTCAAATAAATTATTATTATTACCCCATAACATTACGTTATAAYTTTGAAAAAAAGCCACTGCAGTTAGTCAATACATAAATTGAAACATTCAAGAGAAACATTCAAAGTTCAACTCACTCATTGGCATTCCCGTCATGCATTTTCTTCTTATATGAGCTGAGTAAAATAACGAAGCTTGTTCAAGATGTCAGCATTGTTAAATGCACTAAGACTTGCAATGGATCTGGAATAGTGAACTCTTTCCGTGGGAACGCTTTATTCTTTTCTTTTCTTTTCTTTCATTTTCTTTCTTTTTTTTTTTTTTTTTTTTTTGACTGTAGCGATCTTACCCGTGCCGCCTCGACAATAATCTGATCGTATTTTTTTAAACATAGAACCAACCGACCATTTTAGCTTTTAGATCATAGAATCTGAACTTCATGCAATGCATACATTATGCAAAAGCATGCGACAGTCTACAATATTCGAACCTTAAAGTTTTGATTTGATGTTTTCCACTGACTTACACGTAATTAGAATCACTATCTTTGCATCGCCATAGTTGTTACTAGTTATTTAATAGCTATTCTATAACCGTTTAATAAATTTAATATTGCAAACTTATCTTAGCATTTCTATGAAAAACCTATGAAAAACGTGTCAGTACACAGAAATTTAGCTTCGGTTTCCCCGGAAGATAGATTTTAAACTATTAATATTAATTGTACAAGTGTTAAAATGAAATTAAAATAAAAAGAAGATTCTATCATGGTAGGCCTGGCCTCAGATGTGTTTAAATTTACGAAACTTTCTGGGAATAATAGTTGTAATAGTTGGTAAAATCGAAATTCAGCCGCAGTTAATTTGAGAAAAACTTCAGCTATTCCGTATATTATTCTTATATGCTCTGCCAACACCAGTAAGTAGAATACGTACTTGTACTCAATACTTGCTGGGTATGCCAACAGTAAACGGAGATAACGCGGTGGCAATCAGAGTTGTTGAAGTTGTTCCGAAGATAATTCTTAGTTAAAATAGGAAGAGTTTATACGAAACCTCATCAACATTAGATATAYCTTACTCATTCATTATTGATTAGTCAAAGTTATTTCTCCGATATTCCTCGGATTATTTATTAAAATTGTCAGCTTCATCGAAAGGAGAGATACCCTCGATACAAGACCCTTTTTGTCTTCTTTTATTTCAGATTACGTAAATGCTTAATAATTTAATTTCTGATGACATAATACAATAAGTCGTTACTAGGCTTTCCAGTGGATAAAAATTTTCTTATAGTGCGCGGTTTTCTTCCTATACATAATTCATTATTCATCTAATTCTTCTGTGACAAGTTTATTAACAAATCCTAGTATTGATAAAATCAATATACTCTCTCTTTTCTACAAATTTACTGAGATAATCCACTGGTTATCATTTTATAGCAACTAAACTTAAATTGAGCACTTCTTAGACACTTCTTGAGGCATCGGTTCATGTTTGTCCCATAACTAACTTATTTTACAAAGTAGTAGTATCGCACTAATATCTATCAGCAGTTTATAATCAAACAAACTCATTAGTAATGTCRTCAAACTTTACGTGCAATAGTTGTCTTTTGACCTTTCCAACAGGAGCTGATCAAAGGGATCATATGAAAACTGAATGGCATAGGTATAACCTCAAGCGTAAGATTGCCCAATTGCCCCCTTTGAACGAAGAACTCTTCCATGAAAAAGTGAAAGCTACGCAACAAGCCGCCGAGTCTGAAGCGAACAAGCAAAATAGCAGAAGACCAAAGAAGGGTAATAAATCCAAGAAATCTTCAGAGAAAGTATATAGCGAACAGAAGGAATCCAAACTAGAGCAAGTAGTCTCTAATGATGAGGAAGCCAATGATGAACCTACTGAGGAAGAAATCAAAGATGCCTTGGAGAAGAAGCTGAATAACAAAGTTGATCTCCCTATCAACAGGTGTTTTTTCTGTAGTAAAAGATTTTCCACTGCTGAAATCAACGCTGAGCACATGTTTAAGAAGCATGGTTTATATGTTCCAGAACGACAGTACCTTACAGATCTTGAAGGATTGTTACAGTACCTCAGCGAGAAAATTGGCTGGGGAAATATGTGCTTATGGTGTAACTTTGAAGGCAGAAGCGTGGAGAGTGTTAGAGCCCATATGATAGCGAAAAGTCATTGTAAAATTCCTTATGAGAGCGATGAGGACAAGATGGAAATCAGTGAGTTTTATGACTTTTCTTCCTCTTATAGTAACAGTGGGGCTGCTGGAGAAGAAGATGACGAATGGGTCGACGTTTCTGATGGAGAGGAAGATCAGGAGAATGATGACGAGAAAAACGATGATGAAATTAGTTTGTATGAAGCAATTGAGGGTGAAGGAGCCTACCTGACGGACAACGGATATAGCTTAGTATTACCATCAGGTCTCAAACTGGGACACAGAGCACTTGCAAGATATTACAAACAATCATTAGCGTTGGATGAACCATTACGGGAAGGACAAGGTACTGTTATGGCAGCAGATGATAGGACGTTTATTTCATCTATTGATAGAGCAAAGGTTAAAGGACAGAAAGAAGCATGGAAGGCTGGTATCAAAGTACAAAATGTTCAAAGAAGAAGAGAAGGTAAATATATCAACAATCAACCACATTATAGAGATGAGTTATTACAATAAAGATTCGTTAGGCGTATTATGTACTATGTATGTTATAATGTATTTTATGTTCTATTGATTAGTGTCAAATCTGTATTCATCATACAGTGACATAGGTTGTATTAATAAATTATGTAGGTACTGCTATGTATCGCATCGCATAATAACAATAATGGGTTTGCCCCTTAAAGATCTACTGCCTAGTCGACATTTAGATAGATATAACTGCTTACCTTCCTTAAGCTTGGATTTTTTTTCCTGATTATTATATATTGTTAATAATTCAAACTCCTCCATCCTCAAGAAAGACATTTGTGCGATATCATGGTTCTAGTTATTGTAGATTGTTGCTCCATATCTTCTAATCAATCACCTGTCCCTTGTTCCTCTCAAAGCTATTATTCTCCACTCAATAACTTGTTAAAATAGAATATTGTTCTTTTCTTACCAAATCATTGAAAATCTTAATTTGCGAGGTGAGCTCATTGATGATGACTCAGTTCTCAACGAGAAAGGGTCAGAAAAGTCATCATAGCTTAGTTCTGCTTGTAATGTTTGTCTGTCGTTCAATCCTTTGACAATTCGTCGTTTGGAAAGCTTTTTCATAAGCCTTTTATAATAAAAGTCTAATAGCACAGGGAACGTTAGTTGCTCATCACAGAGTTTGTATTGATAATGATGCAGGTGATTCTATTCCGAACGGTACGCGCAGAAGATTTCCAAAATTGTGAACTTAGCACGAAAATACTTACAATTATTCACTCTTTCAGAAATACTCATTGTGAATGGGAATAAACAGATGATCAGAGTGAAAATGCCTTTATAGATACTCTTGTTGTACTGTTATTACAGAAGCAAGAAGAAAACGATGTGAGTAGTTGACTCAAGTCACTTCCAACTATCACAGCAATGTTAGACAATCACCTTCACAGAAATCAATAGAGCTTTCGATATCAAGTTTTCCGTCAGTAAATCAGATCTTCGTTTAAGGGAATGATGCAGTAGTAGTTATAGATCAAATAGCATTGAATTGAAAGAATGCATTTAACTTCCAACGAACATATATTTTCAACTGTAATAGCAGTCCTTTGTAGACCTAAATGACTAAATCTATTATTATCCTATTTCTCACGCAACTTTCTATCAGACTTCATTACGCGTATCTGGCTTCCTATCGATAACTTTTCCTGTTTGGAACTTCAGCTCATGTAACCAATTTCGGTTTTTCAGCTGCACTTTCTTTCGCCCTAAGATGGAAATAAAATATTCATCTCTTGARATGTCTTTAGTATTGGACTTCCTGTTTTGGCTTTCAAAGTCTAGAAAAAAAATCAATCGAAGCAATGAATCAGGTGTTTTCATTGTTCTCCAAACAAGATCGTGAGACATTGACAGAAAAAGACCCAATGCCCTAGATTATGAACATTCCTATTTTGAACATTATAACAATAAATCGTAGAATTATTGTAATTCATCGTTCGTTGTAATTTTTGATAGATGTTCCACTCGTTCTCTCAAAGGTCTGCACAGTTTTCTTATCACTTTTTAATTCTCTCCAACAATCAAATAAAAAGTTTAAATGTATAGACAATTCCCAGTTTGAATCACAATTGCTAATTTGAAAATAATAATTACTTTCTGGGCGAATGTGTTCAGTAGTTTACTTTCAGAACGCGTCAAGTAAGAGTTTAAATAGCTTGTTAATTCCTTTAAAGTTTCGCGTTCAAAAAGTTTGAGAGWTGTCACCCTAGACTTTTAAATAGGGTCTCAGCGATGTGTCCGTTAACTCATATGAATATGCTTGGGTTATATTTGATTCATCTTTGTCCCTCATTGTCGTCTTCTTTTATCATATGAGATATGAGACAATGTTAAGAATTTATCCAATTTTGGATATAACCTAACAGCTAACAGATTCTTATTACTTTCCCCACAATAGAGTGTATGGAAGCTGGTGCTACGATACAGCATGTACAATCGATAAAAAAAGCAATTGATTTTGAGTTCTTGTTGGAAGTGAAATCACTGAAAAGGACCTATGTCAATGATATTATAGTATGTTGATGAGTATACTAGTTTATTATAGACAGTTTCTCTAAGAATTTAAGTTGTTCAAAGGACACCATCATTATAATCCTATATTCCCCAAACTTCTCTAAGKCAATTGATCACTACATCGGTTATCGGTCTGCAAACTAATGAATCTATCAAATATCTGTTCACAATTAAAGTTTCTCTTCATTGAATCAATCATCATATACTTTTCATAATGGAAGATGGTTCTAGACCAGTGTTTTCCTACTTTACAACTAAGCTTGTGCTTACAACAGCGATTGTTTGTCTAGGCGCCGTTCAGTATGGCTACCATATTGTATGTTACCTTATCCACTTGGTTTCTGCTTTTGTCCTTTCGGCCATTATTTCATCACCTGTTATTAACAATTTCTTCTAGTCTTCCTTAAATGCTCCTCAGAGCGTWATCTCTTGTGAAGAATTTGTATCTGGGCCTCTAAACGACTATGATGATACATATTATGGGCAACATGGCTATATCAAGTGCATTGCTATGAACAGCAATCAAATAGGTCTCGTAACGTCTATTTTCTCAATTGGAGGTCTAATTGGAGCTATTTATGCTGGATATATAGCAGATGAGTTTGGCCGACAGAAAGCTGCTCTTCTTGCTGCGTTGTTATTCTTCATTGGTTCTATAGTAATGGGAAGCGCCAACTCACTATTAGCGCTAAGTGTAGGYAGATTGATAGCAGGTTTCGCATCAGGATGCTCTGTCACCATTATTCCATTATACATCAACGAGATCACGCCAACTCCTATAAAAGGTATTTTAGGATCAATGAACCAGATATCGATTAATATAGGTATCTTATCTACTCAAGTAGTTGGTCTATTCTATTCAAATACTCAACAATGGAGAAACATATTTTTCATTGGGGCATTGATAGGTTTACTTAACTTTGTACTTTTATTTTCTACTTTTGAATCTCCAAAGTATTTAGCGGATCAGGGAAAGGTAATCGAGGCTAAGAAGGTTCTAAGATCAATTCAAGGACCAACTGCCGATATTGATTCAACAGTTGCTGTATGGGTAAAGAATGATGAAATATCAGAAGAGAGGAGCCTTTTGACAGAAAATACAGAGAGAAACTCAAATCTAGAGCATAAAGCTGTCAGTTTGAAGAACTTCTTTTTTGACGAGAAATATAGGAAGCCTTTGATTGCAGTGATTGGTATCATGACAGCCCAACAGCTAACGGGGATCAATTCTATTGTGTTATATGGTGTCAGTGTTCTCAAAGGGTTATTCCCTCAATACTCCATTGTCATAAACATATTTATTTCATCCTTAAACCTAGTTGTTACAGCTCTAGCAGCTCCACTTGTTGACAAATCTGGTAGAAAAGCAATGTTGATATTTTCATTGGCTTTAATGTCGCTATCAGCGGGAATGATGTCAATCGGTATAACAAGTTCCCTCTCAATACTTACAGCTACAGCTACGTTTATGTACGTTATTGCGTATGCATCAGGTCTAGGACCAATTCCGTTTTTATTGATATCAGAAATAACTCAACCTGAAGCATCAGGACAAGCTCAAAGTATTGGGATGACACTGAATTGGATGGCTACGTTTATTATTGCTTTCTTATTCCCAATACTCAGCCAACAGTTGGGGGGATCTGTTTATTTACTGTTTACATTTATTGGAATAAGCTACGCAATTTTTACTTGGAAATTCATTCCCGAGACTAAAGGCAAAGCTTCCTTTGAACAAGTTTGGGGTACTAGTCGGAGTATTCTACCCTGAAGAATGTAAAGACAGGTGAATTGAGATATGGTTAGGACCACTTGTTCGCGTCGATTGTTGTTCATTTTACGTTGGTTTGCGTATCCTAGAAACAATTGCTTTACTTTGTATCTTGTATACTTTTTTTATTTGCTATTATGATTAGGTGATATTTGATGAATGGGATTTATCGGTTACTGGTCATTTTTTGTAGGTAGATTCTTGAGCGTTATGACAGTACTTCACCCGCATACTACCAGCAACCACCTCCACACACTATTCTCGTATCTCAGGAATATAACAACCCTCATTGGTGATATCGTTTTATTCAATCTAGTTTCTTGTTAGGCATTGGTAGAGCTAATTGAACTGAGCAGAAAGCCAGTTTCAGTGGCCAAAACTTTTGGAGCAAATCCGTCCAGGTCGGAAATAATATCTTTAATATCTTCTCCAAAATCAGTTTTAAGAAAACCGGAAACTATTAATCGGATATTTTGGAAATAATCCTACCTTGATCTCCGTTTTTCGTGATCAACTGTTTTTTGTTTTTTTGTTTACTCTTCATTGTTTCGTTGGCACGTTACTTTAAAGCTTTTCTATTCTTTAATCTTCCTTTAAATGCTTGATAAATAGTCATTCAAATCAGTCCTATCGGATCATTACTTATATTCCACCCATTTCTTTTTCCTATCCAGGTAACTTTTCCTATTTGATGAGGTTCTCGGGATTTGTCCTGTATCAGTGTCGTTTATTTCATTTGGGATGCTTGCATACACGGTTTCACCTGCCACTACTAATAAACAGTTCTAACTCATCCAAATTTTCCCAGAAGTTGTTCTCTACCAAATCTTTTCAGCAAAACTCAGCTTCTATGTCAGAAATATTACCAGACTTCTCAGAATGGTCTATTGAAACGGCTCTGCCGTCAGATATTAAAGTTGAGCTAGAGGAACTGAAAGACAATTCCTCTGTAGATAAAGAAACAACTGCGGCCGAATTTTTGCTGATATTTCTCAATATTGTTCGTAAATTGAAGGCAACTGAAAGAACAGGCTGGCTGCACTTTAATATCCCAAGAGCTGAATCAATTGCCGATCATATGTACCGTATGAGCATAATATCATTGACTTCCAAGGCTAATGCTAATGTGGGTAAAATGATCCAAATAAGTTTGGTTCACGATATGGCTGAAGCCTTAGTTGGAGATATAACTCCTCATGATAACATTTCAAAGGATGAAAAGCATAGAAGAGAGAAAACAGCAATAGGATATATTGTATCCCTAGTGAAGGAATATAATAGTAAAGCGAGTGATGACATATCGAAGTACTGGAACGAATATGAGGATCAGTCAAGTCTAGAAGCGATGTTAGTAAAAGACATTGACAAGTTTGAAATGATGGTTCAAGCCTTTGAATACGAAGTGGAGAGTGTAGAGAAGTATGAGAAATCTAAGCAACAGGGACTCATTGACGAATCAATCGTTGTTCATCTTGATGAGTTTATGACTAGCAGGTCATCAATCAAAACAGAAGAGATTTCTAAGCTAGCTGATACTCTGTTGAATAGAAGAAAGAGATTTTGGGAGCTGTGCAATGATAAGGCATAGTTCGAGTTAATTGGAGGAGAATAATGCTTGAAACAAACGCAAATATAGAATGCAGAACGCATGGCAATGAATCAAATCATATGCATACCTGATGACAGTTGGACTACTATTTCTATTATTTACATTATACATTAATATCAAAATATGATGTCATTTAACGTATTATCATACCTATTAGACAAATTGCATACTTATGTGTACATTTTTATTCAATAGCTGTGCCATAGCTATGTTACTATAATATAATAATCCATTTACATATGAGCTCCTGTCATTGTTTCAACGGTCGTTTATTCTATAATTACGTCTTTTTATTCTACTAAAGTACATTTGCCTCCTTGTTTACCCCTTCGCCTTTTCTGCTATTATCAGACATTATCCACATCAAACAACAACCGTGATAATGTATGTCTGGCAAACAGCGCTGTCATTCCTAAAACAAACTGTATGCCCATCAATAACAATGTCACCTTATCTTCTCGCATAGGTCCGAACCATACGATCACCAAATTAATTAACGTCATATTAGAACATTGTTTGATGACGCTCACTTTTTTTTCTTCCTCATCGTTCTCTTTGATAACAATTTCTTCTTTCCATAACTTGAGCAAATAAAGCTTCTCAAGCACCAAAAGTAAAACCCTTACAGCTTTCTTTGGAGGCGTATCGAATGTGGTTCTTGATGGATACATAAGTCCATCATCAGGATTGAACTTGGGCAGCCTGTGGCGAGGACAGTCGATGACTTTGAATARCTGGGGTACACTATACAGGAAATTAAACGTCTGAGGAATAAAAAACAACAGCAGAGTTTTCGAGAAATGGCCCAGAATGCCTACTACAGCGAAAACCATGCCAGAGAAATAGCAATAAGTGTCTCCTACAAACACTCTAGCTGGGAACCAATTGAAGTATAGAACAGCTAATGACCCTCCAAGCCAAGGTAGCAAAAGAATGAGAGAAAATAAATGTGGCTGATGCGATAAGATGTCCTTAGAACTGGTCAAATATAATAAATCATTAGCTATGATACAAATGGCAATTACCACCGATTGGCCAACTTCTAGTCCGTTGACCCCAGCAAGTATATTAATAGAATTAGGACAGAATATAGCAATAGCTGCCATATACCCATAATACAACCAGCCTAAGTCAATGATTCTTGCGCCAGTGATCCAGCTGGGATTCCAGAAAAAGAGTATTTTCTGTAGTGATTGAGGCACCAATACATAGGTAACACCAAAATCTATATAGTATACTACCAGCAAAGGAATAGCTGCAATTGCAGGCAGGAAAAACTTATTCCTCCATCTAATATCAAACAAATCATCAGCCATTCCTAATACTAACATACTCTCTAAGCACAGCAGCGCGGATAGATATTCTGCTAATTTATTGTGCGGAAATAAGGGTATGGCGGAGCCCTCAACTTGACCATTGTAGGCAGCACGAAAAACTGACACAGGTATATAGCTGACCCCAAATTCTTTGGAGACTTCAAATCCTTCATCTCTAATACCTCCTCCAGAGGTGTTGGTCACCAAGTACTTAAAGAACATGAATGGGATGAAAAATAGCATTCCTAGTAAGTATGCTAAAGCAGCAACAGCTCCCATTGACTCTGGTAGTATGAACCCAACTTTCTTAGACATATCTTTTCCTTTCAAACCAATTGAGATGAATAGCGGGCCCATTCTTGGGATCATGAAAGCTGTAGCAAGACCAATAAGTATTGAAAATCCAGACAATGCTAGAATTGGTTGATACACTTCTGACCCAAGGATGAGTGATAGAGCTAAAAATAAAAGAGATAGCTGGCCAAAGGTCCAGGCTGTGATTTGACTTTCCGAGCCGCTGGAACCAGCTACACTGGCTTTCTTTCTACTGGGTGCCATTTCTAGTATATTGCTGATCAGTAGAAAACATCCACATTTGATTGCTGAAATAGATGATGAGTTTGAGAGTAATGGTTATAATCTTGGAATGAGAAGGGAGTAACTACTACCAAACAAATACCCTAAGAGTTCAGTAGAATAGGTTGTTTCTGCAGGAAGTTCACATAGAAGTATAACTTAGCCAGCACTACCAGAAGAATACAATCCTAAGAGTTTGTCCCATTGTTCAAAAGCTGTTGTTTTATTGTTGACTCTTTCTATTTCATGTTCTCGTTGACATTACTTTTCTTTTGTTTAGTGCCTGAAGAGATTGATTATTGACACGTCGATATGCAACATTATGCACGAGAAATCAGGAAAAACAGTAAATTACATTCTAAATTAAGGTTCGCAACCTTAATATCATCGATCCTAATAGTTGTATCATGCTTTTGTTGGAAAATTGAACAAATATTATTTTTACTTTTCAATGTTGCTTTTTGAGCGATATTCCACACTTGCAGTTATTTATACTTAAATGAAAATGCACTTACGTTATTAACTTCCTGTATTATGTTCATTTTAACTGAGTCTCAAGTTAAATCCATTTTACGATAAAACAGCTCTCTCCAAGATAAGGTTACTGTTCGTTTAAACTGTCTAAACCTTATTTATATGTTTTAGTACCTTTACCCAACCACCTAATTTTCACATGAAAATGTCAGTAATAATTTCCGCTGTTTAATTAGTGTCAATTCATTATTAGCCTGCACAACATTCTTCCACTTTTCTTGTACCACTTCTTTTCCCTCTTACTCAATCATTTAGCATAGACACCAGGTTTTAGTTATCATTTTTGAGAAAATATGCTGCGAAATTCAAGCATAAGTGAAGAAGTTACTTTTTTTTAGAAGTTGGTGAATCTAGAAGGTTAAGTATATAGCTAGTGTTTGTATTGGGACATAGTGGAAGTTTGGAGTTGGGAGTGTAAACGGTCAACCTTCGTGAATCAGCTTTCTAGCTAATAATTCAAAATATACATATATGTTTACAATTCAGATAAAAGTTAGATAATTATATGGCAATGTTTCATGAAGAGGGACTTCTCACGGGAGATGACTTACTGACTGGCAGTGTCATCACRTTTAACGATGAAGCACCAAGCAATGGTAGAAACCATTTGGTAATGAGAGGTATTGAACGGCTAAAGAGGAAGTTGAATGAAATGAAAGCCCATTATGATTATAGTGATAGTGATTCATCTTTAGGAGCTCGTGAAAAGCTTATGCAATCCACTATTCATCCTCTACTGAACTATCTTCCAGAAAGCATCCGAAATTACATTTCATTACCGAGTGATGGTGCTTCACAGTATGTTGCAAATCTGCTGAAAAATGCAAGAGAGGCAACCAGTTACGAAGAGTGGCTTGCAGCTGCAGAAGAACTTGATACGATACTTGGAAATAACGAGTGGAAAAAAATCGAGGAGTCGCCATTGTATGATTATGAGCTTCTCAGAGCACGTTTATGTCAAATGCGAACAGCAAGACTTGATAATGACTATGCAAARTTATTATTTTATGTTAGAACAACATGGAGCCGTAATTTGGGAGATATAGGTAATTTGTTATTGTACAAACACTCATATACAGGTACAAAAAATCTGATTGAAGACTACATTGTTGAATGCAATCTTGCACTGGAAGCATTGTGCTCTGAACAGTGTACATTGGACGAAAAGTATGTTCTAAACATGCTTATTCAAACTAGAAAAGCGTTTGGTAGAACGGCACTTGTTCTTTCGGGTGGAGGTTGCTTTGGGTTGTATCATATTGGCGTCTTGAAAGCTTTAGTTGATCTCAATTTATTACCAAGAGTAATCTCAGGATCATCAGCCGGAGCAATCTTTGCTAGTATTTTGTGTGTTCATACGAATGATGAGATTGATAAATTATTGAAATCATTAGCAAATAAGACTTTCAATATATTCGATGATGAGAATGATAAAGAAGGATTGCTCTTATGTCTTTCCAGATTCCTGAAACATGGTACATGGTTTGATAATAAATATTTGAAACAGACTATGCAAGAATTCCTGGGTAATCTCACATTTAAGGAAGCTTACAACAGAACAGGGAGAATCATTAATGTAACAGTCTCACCAGCTTCAATTCATGAACAACCACATTTGCTAAACTTTTTAACAGCTCCCAATGTTCTTATATGGTCAGCAGTATGTGCTTCATGTTCTCTTCCAGGAGTATTTGACTCCTCAACTATTTACCAGAAAAACACAAGAACTGGTGAGGCCGAACCATGGAGTAACTTTGTTAAGTTCGTTGATGGCTCGGTAGATAATGATCTACCCATCAATCGGTTATCAGAGATGCTCGATGTTGATCATATAATTGCATGCCAAGTAAACCCTCATGTTACTCCATTTCTCAAAATCTCAACTATCGGATCAGGGGTACCACCAAACAGTATAACAAAACCCAACATTAGAGCTGATAATTATAATCCTGAGAAAGATAGATCAACTGACTTTTTATCATTAGGGAGAACATTTCTTCATAAAGCTTATAATTTTGGCTCAACTGAAGCAATACACTATTTAGATATTGCTGCTCAGTTTGGGTTCCTGAAGAATGTTGCTACTAAGTTGAAGTCGGTTCTAGCTCAAAGATATTTTGGCGATATCACTATTATTCCTGAAATACCTTTAATAGAACTGAACAAAATACTGGTAAATCCAACCCATGATTACATCACTTCGTGTATGTTGAGAGGAGCTCAGGCAACGTGGCCTAAAGTATCAATAATCAGAAACCACTGTTCATTAGAAATCGGTTTAGAACAGACTATCTATAAATTAAGAGGAATGATGATAGCTAGAAAGACCCTAAAATATTCAGGTAACATGCCCCCGGCATTGGTTATATCCCCTATGAATACTGATAACGAATTTGATAGTGAATATACTATGGAAGCTGGCGATGGAAATGTCGGTGTTGGAAGCAGAATTTTTGATGATATTAATGATGGCAGTAATGGCTCAAAACACCCTTTAGATCCAAATGTGATTGTTAAGCCATCTAAATTTGGTAGTATGTCTTCGAACCACCGTCCCAACAGAAAACTTTCTCTTAATGCTCTTACTGGTCCTATTTCGGGTTCTGAAATCAATGGAAAAGTCTCTCATTCGACCTCATTCAAACCAAATCACAAAGGAAGAAATCATCAAAGACATAGATCCGAGTCAGCAAGTGTTGCTTTGTTATCAAGATCAGTTCCAACTAATTATTCGTCGACAAGGCCGTCGCTGGAAAACATGAATATTCTTTATGACAACTATAGGACAGATTTTACCATTGACGGAACATTTGAACCAAGTAATGGTTCAACTAGCCAACCACAACATCAGCAGTACCATTTACGACAACATTATCAGTATCAGCGTCAACAATGTCTGAATACCATTAAATCATCATCCTCATTCAAAGGCAGACCTTTATCTTCTTCTTCTTTGAAAACTATTTGCGACACCTCCCTCGATGGTACTTTGAAAACCATAAACAATGTTTCACATTCATCAGGATCACAGACACCTTCTGCAAGAGCAAGACGTCAAACGTTACAATCACAATTCAATCTTGATGGCTCATCAGTTCCATTGTCAGGCCAAGTATCTCCAGAAAAGTTTGAAATTCCCCCTTGGGCTTTCTCTGTTAGTCCAATGACCACGGGAAATACCTCTTTGGCAACTAGAAGACTGAATATRGACAAAGTTCCGTCGGAAATGGCAAGAATTGACATAAAGATTAATCGTAATGAAGATTATGCTGATCGAATAGTGCCAAATGGTGATATGGAAGTGGAAGAAGATGAGAATAGCAGTCATAATGAATATGATTTAGAAGATGAARATTCATCCGAAGAGAGAGGCGGCAAAAATGAGGGATGCAATGGGTATGTAAACAGTACTGGTTTTGGCGGAAATCAGGTCATTGGTGAGGATATTAGAGATGACAATTTTTATGATGATGTGAAGGAAAATAATAGCTTCAGTTATATTGGTGATGGAACATCCAGAACAGAATCAAGACCTGATGGATTATTGTCAGTTGAGGATGAACTGAAGAACAGAGGCTTAGAATCACCGGATATTAATTCACTCGCTAGCGCTGTTGTACATAGTAGGTCTACTGAAATGATTCGAACGATGAATGGTTCGCCTACTAGACTCAAAAGGAAGTCTAATAAATCTAAAGGTAGCCCTAATCTCAAACCTTGACTTAATCATGATTTTAGAATTGAAGCTATGGTTTTATTTTGAGTGTTTAATTTGGCTACAAGGTACAATTTATGTTTTTTATCGGCTATATGGTAATAATCCTTTGTAGATTCTCAATTAATAGATGCCAATTAAATTTCTACTACTCTTGCTATTCCTATTACTAATTATTTGTTTCAATGCTTAAAAAGACAGCGTGATTGCTACCGAAGTCTCTTACAGCATTTTTTAACCGATATTACAGTAACATTACATGACTTCAGTTCACTCCCTTTGGTGAAAAAAGGAGTACAAAAGTAAATGAGCCAAACGAAAGGAAAGAACTGTCACCACACTCCTATATTATACAATTGATGTAAGATTTTAAAAGAAGAAAGAATAAAAAACACTAAGTTCATATTAGAGTTCTTGATTCTTAAACATTATCTTGATAGTTTAAATTATGGGGTAAAGATGATATCTGGTTATCTATTCTGTGGAAACATTGACTTTTGATGAGAGTAGTTGGAATAATATAGTACCTCCACAAGCTACAGCTAATAGCTCGAAAGTATCAAAAACGAACAGAAACATAGTTATCGTTGAATATTTTTCCAGCTTTCTCTTCCAATTTCCCTGACAAGAACTTAAAGTTTCAACTAATATGCACCTTCAGAATCACCCCAACCTTAACCTAATATCACTTTTTTCCTAAATCTATTGCTTTTGTCACATGATGCCTGCTTTCCTTTTATACAGAAACGAAAGCATTTCTCTACATCTTTCATTTATATTATGGAAACATTATTGCGACATTTATTTCACCAGAGGTCAATTGTGGTATGCATAAACGATCATCCCCTATCGCTATCAGTATCATCATACTTGCGACAGTTAATGTATCACATATTATAATGATTATTTTGAGACCTCAAGGAAGCACTTTAGCATTCTATCTAACTATTGGATGCGCGACAGGCGTGTTATTGTTCTTGATCACTACTTTAGTATCACTGAGAACGTCGTTGGAAGGATTCAACCCTATACATAAATATACAGAGAGTGCAATTCAATCAGTTGTAAATTTAGCTAAACCAAAGCCGGAGCCAAAGCCGGGGCCGGAACATGAAGAGGGCTCGGCAAGCTGGGAAAGTGAATTTGAAATAGATAACTCAAAAGATGACTACTCTGCTGATTCGCAAAAGTCATCCGGCAACAATGTTGGTGATAAAAACGCTCCATCTTCCGATCCAAAGGATTTATTTGATATCGGTGCAACGGTGAGATATATACCATGGGAAGTACTTAAAGGGCTTAAACTACATTATGACACTGATCCACAAAACAATAATAACTTCAATTGGTCAAGTGTGGCATATGTTCAATACGCTACGGATCTTATTTACACCTGCAATGCTATAATGGCTTTACAAAAGCTATATGATAATAAGGCAAAGCCTGATTTGGTGCTCCTTTATGATGAAGCCATCCATTCAGGGAGCCCTGTGAAAAATAAGAATAAGGCCATGGAGCTAATTAGCAAAGCACAAGCCGAAAATCCCCGATTGAAGCTTCGGCCTATTAAGATGCAATACTGGGACTCTGATGATTCGACTTGGGCCCAATCGTTCAATAAATTCGCTGCTATGTCTCTAGATGAGTATGACAGAGTTATGATTTTTGACTCTGATAGTATTATCATTGGTGATAATAACCTCGATGACTTTTTCTTTGCTCCGAAAGCTACGATTGCCATGCCATTAGGCTACTGGTTGACTAGCTTTGATGATAATCCTGAAAAGGTTTCTCTCACAGATGATGAGTTACAAGGATATTCTTCTGAGGCCAGAACTAATGATTTTATTAATCCGTTACTAGAATCAATTGCTAAAAATAACGATACCTCAATTGATACAATTAGCAATTCATTACTAGAAAAATTACCATCTCTTGACCCTAAAAGTCTAGATTCAATTGTATGGAATGATCAACTGATCCTTGTGAGCCCTTGCAAAGAGCTGTACAATAACCTAAAGAAATTGGTTGAAACTAGAAGTAAATCTGAGTACGACATGGACTTAATCAATCAGTATTTATCACCATTGGTGCTGAAAGACAGAATCGAAAGACAAATTGAGGCTGGGAAAGCAGACATCATTCCTGAAGTTTTAGTGCTTCCATCTTTAGTTATATCAGGAGAGTTCAAAGCAGACGATCATAGTGAATTTCTAATAGATGCCCATCATTACGATAAACTGATTAATGGAAAGCTACCAAAATGTTCTAGCCTCCAAAAGGAGGGCCTGACTGATGTTTTGCCGTACTGGTGTGATTGGAATGCTACCGATGTGCTGAAAAATCATGGTTTAGTACATTTCAGTGATTACCCTGTGCCTAAGCCTTGGTTTCATTGGATAGAAGGATCAGAGTATTTCGATAAGATACCAGTGTGCTCAGACGGTGATAAAGCTGTTAATTCACCAGATGGTGCGATATATGTACAGGCTGGACCACCTTCTGAGTCGTCCGAACCTGAACTACCAACTCTAGAAACTAGAGAAGTTGTTATAGAAGATTGTGAGGCCGCTATAATATGGCAGAATTTATATAAGCAGTTTGCCACTAGAAAACAAAACATATGTGGTATGGACTTGTTGTAGAGAGTATTGGAAGTTGGAAATTATAGTAAACAAATGGTGGTGACATGTGTTTTCTCATTATTTGTTTACTTATATAACTAATTATGTATGAGGAAACACCTGGCTGAACTGAGTGACGAAAATAAACCTCGAAGTAGTGTTATAGGGTTTGTTAAATTCTAGAAGCCCGCCGGGAGGTCCAMAAGGAAGATCATCACTTTATTGGCCTGTGCGAAAGAGAAACAGGGACAGCGTAGAGATTGGTCATTATGTAGACTCACATCACCTCTTACTCATTCTTCTTTGGAGTGCGGGTGGAATGTACTTCAGATGTAGTTCATTTACTATTATTCAACAGTATGTACCTTTCCAATACCGAGCTAGAACTTCTTCTTTCTATCCATACTAGTAAAGCAACTATCAGGTAGATTCTTTCTACTTTTACGGAGAATGAGTGGTTTTTCATTCTCACAGCTTTTCACATGCTATACCAATACAGATAAAGTTTACATACCGAACAACCTCCCATCTCATCTATCTTGATGCATCCTCGTATTTCTTCTTATCTTGTGAATACCCACATCATTTTCTTAGCCTCTTTCAGCCTTCAGAAAAGTTTGAGCACGTGCAATTACAAGATTCAACAATAAGGAGAAAGTGGCGTGGATATTAGCCGTTTCCTCCAATATGCCTCAAGAAAGAAAAGGTTCGAACTTATAATTGGAAATGTGTGGCTTATTTGATGAGTAACTAGTTTTATGACTGATTGCAATACGGATTTGCTTAAGTACAAGTTGATAATAGTTTGGGCAGCGTGAAAGAAGAGCTTCTGGACGAAGAGTATCTGAAGATGGGGAGGCTATTGCACGTTGTTAGAGCGATATTCTGGAACAAAATGTTTAGTCGGAAGAATAGTGAAACAGGAGCATCTATAATATATGAAATATATGTTTTTAGAGCAGTGAATRCTTCCCGTCTCTATGCTTTATTCAATCAACTTCATAATATTCACTCAGTCTTAACAGTTCCTACCGTACAGCTTGAACAGTTTGCTGCACCATTAATTTCAACATCAAGGAATGGAACTTGTTAAAATAAATTCTATGAACAAGGAAAAGGAAGCAAATATTACTATCATTCCAGTAGTATATTAATTTCCTCAATCTATATAAGAAGTGAAGAAGTTGTAATCTTTGTTCTAATGGTTCATCCAGCACAACTCTTCGTTTCCCATTTCTAACTCTGAGCCACCATTTGTAAACGATTTCCACTTCTAATATCAAGGAAAGTATTTTTTTTGTGGCTCATTTGTACATAAGGTTTAACAAGTTATATTTCCATAGCGAATGATTTTCAGTCTTCCGTACATTTACTCACAGTTTCGGGAGAAAATTTTTATTATGGTGAGAATGTGTCAAAAATGTCAATGACTCAACAAAGCTTCGGGTTATCTTCTTCTTCCAACGTTTATCTGATCGTGAATGATATAAATATGATAAGTTGTTTAGTCAAGTAGAATCAATTGAAGTGCTAGMATTCTACACAGATACTCGCTAAGACATCAATACACACTCCTTATAAGTAGTTCAAGATTCATCTAACTGGATATTTCAACTAAGTCATCAAGGATCACAGTCATCAATATTTATTGTAAAGTAAGCGATAACGTCTACAATAGAGAATTGCTATCATCAAGCAAATATAAACATCAAATAGAATAAAATGGCTTCTCCGCGACAAATAGAACAGATTTCAAAGGACTTGAACAGTGCTATTCTTTCCACTTCTCCAAATGCAGTTTCAACCTCACCAATCGCATCATTATTAGGTAATCCTGGTTCTTTACCAAAAGCTAGAAGATTATCTTACACCGGGACAAGAACTTCCAAAGCTCTTAAACCTTTCTCTACTGGTGATATCAAGATCTTATTATTGGAAAATGTGAATCAAACCGCCATAGATATCTTGAAGGAGCAAGGTTATCAAGTTGAATTTCACAAGACTTCATTGCCAGATGACGAATTAATTGAAAAGATTCAAGATGTTCAAGTCATTGGTATTAGATCCAAGACCAGATTGAGTGAAAAGGTTTTGAAACATGCCAAGAACTTAATTGTTATTGGTTGTTTCTGTATTGGTACTAATCAAGTTGATTTAAACTATGCTGCTAAACACGGTATTGCAGTTTTCAACTCTCCTTTCTCAAATTCCAGATCAGTTGCTGAATTGGTTATTGCTGAAATCATTACTTTAGCTCGTCAACTAGGAGACAGATCCATCGAACTTCATTCTGGTACCTGGAATAAAGTCTCAGCTAAATGTTGGGAAGTTAGAGGTAAGACTTTAGGAATTATTGGATATGGTCACATTGGTTCCCAATTGTCRGTTTTGGCGGAAGCAATGGGTATGAACGTGCTTTACTATGATGTTCTGATGATTATGGGTTTAGGTATGGCCAGACAAGTTAAGACCTTACAAGATTTGTTGTCATTATCTGATTTTGTTACTTGTCACGTTCCTGAAACTCCGGAAACTAAATATTTGATCTCGACTCCTCAATTGGCTGCTATGAAGGACGGTGCTTACTTGATTAATGCTTCCAGAGGAACTGTTGTTGACATTCCAGCCTTGGTTGAATTCATGAAAAAAGGAAAGATTGCTGGTTGTGCATTAGACGTCTTCCCTCAAGAACCTGCCAAGAATGGTGTCGGTATTTTCAACAACGACATGAATGAGTGGGCCTCTGAACTCCAATCATTGAGGAATGTCATTCTTACTCCTCATATTGGTGGTTCTACCGAAGAAGCTCAATCTGCAATTGGTGTTGAAGTCGGTACTGCTTTAGTAAAATATATCAATGAAGGTTCTTCAATTGGTGCTGTCAACTTTCCTGAAGTTTCTCTGCGGGTTCCTAACTTCGATGTCGAAGGGCAAGTCAGAGTTTTATATGTCCATCAGAATGTTCCTGGTGTTTTGAGAACTGTCAATGAGATTTTTGCTGATCACAACATTGAAAAGCAATTCTCAGATTCTGCTGGTGAAATTGCTTATCTTATGGCCGATATTTCTGACGTCAATAGTGAAGATATCAAGTCTTTGTATGAGAAGCTTGAACAGACTCCTTTCAAGATTGTTACCAGATTACTTTATTAGATCGAATGAATGTTTCAACATATGTAATCATATCATTCAATAAGGAAATTAAAAGGTCAATTTCGTATATTAACATCGTTGGTCAAGTTCTTTGTTTAACACACTGAATTAAGCATCATCAAACAAGAGACGGGATAAATAAATCACAAGATGAAGCAATCGTATCAGGTGATGTTTTTGAAACCTCTTTCCACTCATTCCTTGTAATAATGTCTGCATTTTAGTGTAATGCTTTATGTTTCTTTCTTGTTTATCTGTTTCGTCTCTTAATTTTGTTTTGTTTTTCTCTTTCTTTTTTCATGTCTGGGTAAGGTTCATTCAACTGATAGAGTGTGTAAAGATTAATGTATATACGCAGTTAAATAATTCTGTATATCTCGTAGGACACCTTGGTTGTTGTTGGGGTTTTTGCTAAGAGTAGTTACTACATAAATGACAACAGTATCTTCAAAGAAAAGACTTGTTATTACTACGTATTCAGCTCGCCCTAGAATTGGTGGTTTCTTCGTTGTTACTATAAGCCTTCCCGCAATTATTGTATTTATCAATAGCCATTATCTTCCTTGAGGGCATTTACTGTTTATTATTCATCATTTTCATTTATATCATAGCTCTATCTGATCAAACCTATCTTGAGGGCTTGTTTTCAGTATCTCCTCCTCAGAAAATGGATTGTCACATACTCTATTCCAAAGTCTTCTTCTTGGATTAAACCATATTCGTTTGCTATACTTCTTCATAAATTTAGCTGGTGATAAAAGGATACCACAACAACCATCAATAATTAAATGATCAAGTTTATACTCAGTCTCAACGGGTGTTGTAGTTCCTCCACTTGAGCCTGTAATTCCTTCTAACAAAGCAAGTAATCCCTTGACAGTAATGGAATTGAATGACACATCCAAAACTTTGAAATTGCAGGATCTTTCCTTTTCCTCCCTTAAAAACTTCAAATGATCACCTAATTCAATTAATGAATGGTCTCCTAAATGTCTTCCTAGAGGGATTGAAAGTTCTCTGAGATTAGGACATAATTTCAAAACTTCAACCAGGTCTAAATAGTCCGAAGATGATGCATCATCACCAGATATTGGCACCCAGCTACTAGGTTTATAACTTATGTGATCATTCCATCCAAGTCTTAGCACTTCTAAAGAAGGCCCAATAACAGTTAACATGTCCATTAAAACAAAGGTGTTGATCCCTGAATACATCAAATCTAATACTTTTAAACCTTTTAAACAATCGAATCCTCCCCCTGTTCGTCTATTGATTTGTTCAACAGTACGACAATTATTTAGTAACCGGAAATTTGAGCTGATGTAACGTTTACGATCTCTAACAATAAGTGATCTTAATGATATATTACCAATATTCAATCCTTCTATTACGTTATGGAAATGTACTGAAGGGCATTGTTCCAAATGTAAGTGTGCTAAATGTGGTAATGTTTGTAACGACTGAGTAATTTCTCCTGAGTCAAATGCATTCATTTCGTAACCAATACATTTGAATGACACTAGGTTAGGAACTCTTTCAATGATTTGTGATAATAGACGATCCATTATTCGTGTTCCTTGAATTGTCCCAACCCTTTTACCAAATTTAGGATCCACATTGACTGAAAGCTCTCTCAAGTTGAAGTTCTTCAATTTGATAAGTGTTTTTTCATCACTATCTGCATAAACACCATACGGTTCAAAAGTCTTGTTTTCTTCCTTATGGCACTCAAAATCATCACTGAGAAATTTTTGTCGAATGAACATATGAAGATATTTCAGATTGGGGAACATTGATGGTAGCAAAGGTAGTACATCCAATTCTGTTTCACAGTCCAAGTACAGATATGTTAACTCTGAGAACAGYTTATGATTCAAAACAATAGAGCGGAAATTATCAGCAGATATATCGGTATAACGTTTGATGATGCTCCAATCCCTTTTGAAGAATAACTGTGACAGGGAAAGATGGTCATAATATTTTTTTTTAAAATCAACTAATGTGTTCAGTGCAGTTAAATTCTGCGAATTAAGAATAGTGATTCTAGTTATATGATATTTTTCAAGTTCTTCATTTTCATCCATAAATTGACTATCTTCATGATACCGTTCTCGATATGTAACGTCTCGTTTATCTTTTCTTGTTTCATCAACTTCCATTGTATTGTCATAAAAATACTCGCTTAATTCGTCAACTAACCCATTATAGTTGATCGTTGATTGACCATGTGCTGGTTCGATACTCCATCTTCTGGTGGTGTTCAAAAATGGTTTCACAAGCTTATTGATGTTGGTTTCATTGAAAGGTAATTTATACTCTTCATTCTGACTATCAAATTCCAATTCACTGAAAATACCACTGGAATTGGAAATTAATAACCGCCAATACTTATCAACCATCATACATCTCAATCTATCATTGAAGGGAAGATAAGAGAATATCTGAACCACCAGCTCTATAGGTAAGGTTCTTAATGGGTCTTTAGCAGAAGTATCATTGTTTGACTTGATAGGAATACTCAGTTTCCTCACTGGTGATGAAGCTCCCGATTGTGAACAGAACGACAGTGGGATCTTAGCACATTGGGCTTCAAGTTCTGACAGAATACTTGCATTTGGCGTCGACATTTTACCATACGACAATTCAATGCCTTGAAGACTAATCGTACTTGAACAAATGCCCTAGTTACTCTAACGATGTTCCACCTTAATACCTTATTGATTTAAGAGCTCTGGTATCCTTGTACTAGTTAACCGCTCTATTTTTCAACTGATAACAAATAGTAATATTCCTTCTCCCTTTATCAACTGATTATTATTATAGAAGAAAAATGGAAAAGATATTATGTGATTCAATAAACRCCTCGAACTAATTATCGTACATTTCTTTCACAATAACAAACATGATGATATCCTTCTGCAGTTTGCGGTTTGTACTAGTACATCAACCGTTGATGTTTGTTGTGTGTCTAGGTCTACTATTTACTAATTTTTATTTGTGATAAGACGGTATTGCCTAATTGGGGAAGTTCTAGCTTTGATAGATTAGTACAGTATGAGAATGACATTCATGATAATTATTGCGAAACAATTAGTGATTTCAACATGTTGTAGTGAGATAATATATTGATGCTAAGACGTAAATATAACGACTCAAAAGAAAGATTTGGATCAAACAGAGTAGAGAGTAAATAATACATATATGTTATATTATAGAAAGATTAGAAAAGGTTYTATGCGTTGATGCGTTGATGCGGCATTTTGTTGAATTTAGTTTGTAGCCTGGACTAATTTCATGCGATGTAATGTTAAGATATTCTTACTGATTACTAGCTGATGCATGCAAGAGAACTTGGAGAAGTAAGTAGAAGCAAAAATGGCATGGGATGATCTGTCTGAATGCTAAATGATGTGAGGGATGATTGATGGACAACGTTTGGCTTTTAGAAGTACTGTTTTAGGATTGGTTCAGTTTGATCAATTCAGCTATGCTAACATCTCAAAAACGCCCCCTGAACCAGGGGTTACATCCTCACCCCTAAGTGGATTGTCATGATTGAAAATAGAGGTATTGATTRCATATGAATTGTGGTCACATATCAAATGGATATTCACTCACGCGTATTACTTTAGTTGATGCAATAGCTTTCTATAAATTATATACATAGGAACAAAGACAAAGATGACATACATGTTGCCCAACACAGTTGTTCTTTATCTCAAAGCAAAATGTAATCGCATAATTTAAAATTCTTCATTATCTTCACTTTCAGTATTTTCTCCTCTCAATAGACCATCGCTTTCTTAGCTTCAGTAGTAAAATATCATTCGTAGTTCGTATTACTTTGCTACTTCTGGCAAACATATTTTTGGTTGCACCTTTAAGGTTCGTGATGACTCACGAAATCGCTGTTAGAATAATTATCAAATCTGATCATGATGTGAATAGAAAAATAGCTCTACAAAGCATGTGTTATAGTTGGATTCAGATGATAATTATGACAACTAATGAAAGAAGGGATTATAATGAGGAGAGATATTTGAGACTGCCGTCTATTTWTTTTTGTGTACTTTTTTTGTGCAAGGCTCCGGAAGGAATGATCTGGTTATATCAGACTACTTCCTATGCTTGAGTACTCAGTGGAGGGTATATTGTCAAATCAAATTCAACAGCTAAGRCAGTAATCCTAGTTAGCTTTCTTAGTCTTCTTGACGATAAGACGACAAGACTTGTTAGCTTCAAGCCTTTGGATCATTTAGGAATGAGTAGATTCATGGTTTGTTGAAAAGCTTCATCATTTTGTTTTCGTTYAGGCTATATTTTTATTTGCTTACATATGAATTGAAAACATAGATCAGTGTTTATTTAACGTTTGTTAAACACTGAGAATTTCTTATATAGGCAACTGAAATAAACGCATGTCTATGCATATATATAATAACCTTAATCTATAACAACTATACTGAATGAAATACAATTCTAGTATATTCAAAGYACAACCATAACAAAAGCAAAATAAGAACCGTTCAAGCCCAAGTCCAAGTAACATCAATAACTCCAACGTCTGGATCAGCTAATTCGGCGAAAGCTGTTGGAGAAAAGTCTAGATCATATGTATTGCAAGTAGCACATGCATCGACAACCTTAACAGTGATTGATTTACCATTATAAGAAGCAATGATGTCTCTCCCGCAGTAACCGCTGATCCATCGACTGCTTAAATCATATGAGGTGTAAAGCGATTGAGCAATGGCAACCACATAGTCGTCATCACTGCTTGAGGTGTCGCAAGCATCAGCTCCTACACTATAGAATGTCCCTCTGCCCGAGAAAGTTTCACTAGAAGGAGTTGGTTGATCTGTTTCCTCAGAAGTGGTTGCAACAGAGCTACCAAGATAACTACTACTAACAATCAAGGATTCAGAAGTTCTAGAAACAATTTGTTCTTCAGTGGTGATATAGATAGGAGCTTCAGTCACAGATTCAGTCGTAGCGGAGTAAACACTCTCAGTAGCAATTACTTGCTCAGAGATGCTTGCGATATAGTTAGTTGTTGCTTCGGTGGTGGAACCAGCTGTCGAAGAAACAAAAGTTGAAACTGCGATTAAAGTGGATGTAGTTGCAAAAGGATTGGCAAAAGTTACGTTACGGCTTTCAATCTCAGAAAAGATAAACGAAACAAACTCCTGAAAATCATCATCTTCGCATACGTTCTCAATAACTGCAGCAATGAGACGTTTCCAATGATTGAATCCCCAAGGAGAAGCAAGTGCTTCAGAGACCAATAAAAGGGTAACGAGCGATAAAATAAGTGTGAATCTCATATTAGAAAGCTGATAAGAGATATACAAAAGAATGAATATAGTTAGTTGTTAACTGCAGCAGCACTATCTCCGAGTTATTAATTGAAATTCATTATAATCTGGAAGAGAAATATCATTGAAAGAAGAGATCAAGAGTATTCGTTCCTTTATATAAACATGTTTGCTCATTTGAGTTAAGAACTCAAGAGACGTTGTTCTTCTTGCGTCTAAAACGGTTATTAAATTTCAGCGTTTTTGAAGCAACCTGATCTACCAAATACTATGTTAAAATATTAGTCTTTAGGAGATTAGGCTTCAAGGAACCAGTAATTTAATTCAACTATAAACTTACAAGAGGCAATAAAACCTCAACGATAGCCAATATTGGTAATCATTTTGAGAATAAGGGTAATAGCTGATTCAGGTACCGGAATTCAAGGTTCAGAAAAGGTAAGAACCATCCCTCAACCAATCAATTTACAAGTTTCAGTGCCTTCACTAGACAAAGTTCAAACTATGTATTAGACGGTCTCAAGTATAAATGATAATCACTTATATGACTAACAATGAAAAGCGTTAAAAACGTTACTACGAGTATACCCAAGCCATCACCAAGATAGGGAATATCTACTTGAGTATACCACATTCAAATTGGGAAAGAAAAAGATGAATCCTAGTTCAATCAGAATTTAAGATAAACYAAGGTTAGTTAAATGGAGCTATATACATCTGAACAATGAATTAACAACAGGAGCCTAACCGCTGAAACGCTTAACCTTCTTATTGTTTGAACCTTCTCAGAAAAAAAAAACTAAAGTATTGAAGATTAGCTTTAGTTGGTTCCATATTTACTAAAATTTCTTCATGGCTCTTTAAAATTTTGGCTAGAACGACTAGTTATCCAGTTTTTGGTTTTCATAGTTGTACCTTATTTTGAATTTGAGCTAAACTTTCATCGAAGTTTGATAGGCACCGCAAGTCAAACTGTGTGAAGATGTCTTAAATTTACTTCCTAGCTCTAATCTAACTTCAGATTCTGACACTATAACTGTTGAATATGAAGTTTATATTAATAAAAATTATGGTTAGGGATTTTGGGTTCCTGGATGTTCTCGAGGAATGATTGGATATCGTATTCTCGCTTTATTTCTGATTTCGTTTGCAAAAAGATAAGATAACACATTTTGCGAAACCGCTTATTTCAAGTTTACTAAGCTTCAAAAATCAACATATTGCTTTAATTCGAAAAACTTGAGGACAAAATGTAGCAAGTTTGATTGATAATTGCTAGATTTATATGACCTTCCAAACAGAATGGCTCTWTGAATATGTGTCATTACTATATAGACAATGAGTTCACCAAGTCTCATTATAGCTACTTTCAATCGGGAGAACTCAACAGGGTTCAATAAGTATAGCAAGACTACTTCAAACTTCAAATAATTAACCTAAATGCCTTCAGCGCCTATGATCTATCCCCTCCTTTCAGCACATGGCATTACACAAACTAAAGAGACCTTTATTTGCTAACCTATTTTTTATTTTCTTCATACAAAGCAGATAATTTYAAGTCTTCAGCTTGTTGTTGATTCTCAGCAACCATCTTTTCTTATAGTTTCTTCATCAATATCCATCATTCTCATGTTCTTTCCTCACAATAGCAAGGATAGTCCAATCGCATACACGATTCATGTTTATTTCCATATAAAGAAGGTAAAATCTTCAAACCTTAACGCTAAAATTCTTTTGTGCGATTGCTAATACCGTATTACATAATCAGTAAGTTGCTCATCTTATACATCACATCTCGTCCCAACATAATCATTGACCTGACGTCAAAATACAGTTCTCCCTAACAAATAAATTCCAATCCAAATCCAATTGGGGAGTCAACTTACTTCATTAGGAATCATCATAATACTTATTATGCTGAACAGTAACTGAATTTTCGTTTTACTCATCAAACTGCTTAGAGATTCTTGGTAGTTAATTTCAGGTTCTAGAAAACTAATAGAGAAATAGATATATGAGTAGATAGATGATGTAGTAGATAGCAATTTGTTTTAGTTACGGAAGGATAAACAAGTTATTTTAGTCTTTGTTATATGTGTTTGTGCTGATTTCGTCTTTTTTCTGTGGATATATTCTACTGTTTGTAGGCTACAGTGCACGAGCTTCTAGGAAGACGACCTGACGTATCCAGAGATAGATCGAGTAGAGGACCTTTTATGTTCTAATTAACTACTCCATAGCTGAAGGTAGAACAAATAGAGTATSAGCTGCGGAGATCATCCCAACTAGATCAACGAACTGCATTAGAGATCAAACTGACAACGATTGCACATCGATTAGACTTCAAGTCAGCTTTTAATTTCTTTCCACAAGAAATTATTTACAATGGCAACTATGGATCATAAAAGATTTGGCATAGTGTTTGCAGACTCAAGCATGGATTCCTCAATGAACAGCTCAGTGAGCTCTGATGTTGATTCTGTTCCATTGTCCCCTTCGAATCCTTCAAGAGCAAACTCCCAGGCTGGTGCGTCTTTGTTTTCGAAATCGTTCAATGGGAAGAAAACCTATGGAAGGAGAAACAAAACTGCCAATATTTATTCTAAGAAATCTACAGAACATGCTTTATGGGATCAGTCTGAAGATGAGAATGCTATAACTCCGGTTGTAAAGAAGTTTTATTACAAAGACCATACTAACATTCTTACTGACAATAATCCTAAGGATTATGATATTTCAATGAACAGTCCAATATCACCGGCTTCACACTGTGAAAAAGCGATCAATAGACTTTCTTCCATATCAACTGTCTCTCAGAAATCCTCAAACTCTGTATCCACAACTTCCACCAACACATCTAACAAGAGTATTCTTTCCCGAATTTCAAACGCTTTCAATGTTGTATCAGTTAACTCGGATTCTTTCAATACATCTCCTAAAAGCAACAGTGATTCATTTCAGCCTGAGAAAAGTCCTAATATTTTAACTGGTGGTACTTTGAAAAGAAGCAATTTAGTTACAGCCAATCTGTCAGCGAAAATATCATCCGAGAGTCCCAACGTAAAGAAGAATGCTGCGAAGGACGCTAGAAGAGAAAGCTTATACTCATCCACTTCAGTCCTGAGGATACCTTCCTATTTGTTGACAACAAGTACGCCTGAGCGAAACGACACTTCTAACAACAAGAATCAGCTAGAAATGAGAAACCACTACCATCTTGAAATTGATGGTGTTGCTGCAGCTGATAAAGTGGCGAATGATGAAATGGAATCTCCTTTAAAGACAAAAAATACTTATGAGCCATTACAGGAAATTGGAACTAATACCAATGCTTTTATCTCTTCACCATTACCTGCTAGATCAAAAGGAATACCAAGGAAGAATTTCAATCTGTCATCTAAGTCGTTGAGTAATTTTCTTCAACGAAGGCAAACTCAGAACTCAACTGATAGCAGTAGCATACATAATATTCCCTATGCCACCAACCCAAGCAATATAAGTAGCAACAATCAGAATATTGTCACTATGAATAATAAGAACAACTATGCTAATCCAGTACCTTCTAAATCAACTTCATCAACAAACACTCATTACATGCATTCACCATTTAAAAAATCTTCGGTGACAGACCTACGAAAAAGTTTATTCTCTTTCAGTGCTAGAAGTCCAAGCTCATCTTCTCTTGCCTCGCACATATCGAACAAATCTCACCATAGACGAAACTCTTCTAGTTCAAGTTCAACAATCAATCTATTCACAAACCAATCAAAAGCGAGATCTGCAACCAAACCTATTATCTCAAGACCTGTGCCTGATTCTGCCACAAAGGAAAAAATCAGAAAAAAGCTTACTAATAGCTCGTCGATCATCTCCCTAGCAAGTGTTGCAACAATTAACGAAGATGCTGACTTGATATGTACTGATGAAATTGAACTAGATCACGACTTCAACAATAGAAATCTGAATGCAGTACCACAGCAAAAACTGTCACCTTTTGATAAACTGTTGACCTTGTCAGACGAAAAACTACTGTTGTCGTTCGATCAGTTTTTCGCTTCTAGAAGTAAGAGCGCCAAATGGAGAAAGTTAGGAGAAGCAACGTACTCCGAAGTGTATTCGGAGGAAACATTCAGCAGAAACGGAATTAGCAGAAAGGTACTAAAAGTGATTCCCTTTGGTAAAGAAGAATTGCAGCAATCACCACCACAAGATATCGCAAGGGAAATAGAAATCAGTAAATCTTTAATGGAAATTCCAGGATATGTGAAGGTTGAGTCTGTCCATCTGGTTAAAGGAGAGTATCCTGCAATACTACTCAACTTATGGGATAAATTCAACGAGCAGGAAGTAGATGAAGAAGGGAATGGCATATATTCAGAGAATGGTAGACCTGATTATTTTGAGAAGGACCAGCTTTACTGTATCTTTGTATTGGAGAATGCCGGAATAGATTTAGAGAACTATGAACTTGAATCGTGGAAAGAGGCTTATTTGATATTCTGGAAATGCGTCTTATACTTGTATCAAGCAGAGAAAAAGTTCCAGTTTGAACACAGAGATTTACACTGGGGAAACATTGTACTGAAGAGAAAAAATGATCATGATTCAAGAAATCGAGGTGATACTTCTATGGATGTAACAATGAATTCGTATACGTCCGACTCCGTCTTCTACGATCATGACGAAGAAGAAGATTTAAGTAGAATGATGGATGACTTGCATATGAATGGAGAGGAAGATAATAATGAGCTGATAGTTACTATTATCGATTATACACTTTCAAGGGCAAAAATAGGAGAATCGACAATATACTTACCATTAGAACATGAAGACTTCTTCCAAGGAAAAGGTGACTATCAGTACGACATTTATAGGTTCATGAAAACTCTAATACAACAAAGCCAAAAGGGAAGGCAAGAACGGCAGAAGAATGTTATAGCTAACAGAAAAATGATTAAATCTAGTTCTAAGTCTTCTATTGCTTCCTTTTTATCTTTGGGAAAAGGAAAGCAAAATTCTCAACAATTACATTCAAATATACTTGATAACTCAAATAATACTTCTGGCAATAGTTGCAGTACATCTCCAAATAGTATCGACTGGTCAGAATTCTATCCTACTACTAATTTACTATGGCTTCATTATTTGGTTGACAAGCTAGTTAATCATAAGGGATTACAAGTAATGCCATCACCCGAAAGCTTGAGAGGCTCCAATGGTCAAACCAGAAGAATGACGAGACGTTCGAGCAGCATCTCATTTCAATTGAAACAACATAGAAACTCAGCTTCTAGTATTGACTTGATTACTGATAACAGTGAAGAGATATTGTATGAAGAAGCTGTTTATTACCATAATATGTCTGCCCTCTATAAGTGCATTGATCCTAGGAAAAAGCGACTTGAAGGTGCACTAAACACCAGATTTGAATGTCTCCCATCTTTTGATTCGGCAGTCATCGATATCAAACTTCGTAAGAACATATTACCTGATTCTGGAGTGTTTTTTCAGGATTTTGAGAGCATGGAGAAGTTTCTTCAGTGGGGTCTTTCGAACGAATTGGTGGAATTAACTGAGAAATTGTAAGGTGATGATCTATCAAGAGTGTAATTCGCAGAAGACTTATTCTGCAAACTTATGTTATATAAAAGTCATAGAATTGGACGCCAACTGCTTTTAGTATCATCAACAAATTACGCCATGAACTTATTTTGTCATTAAACATAATGCTCCAACCATTCCTATATAYGCAACATATATACATAAACACTACCAAAATGATCAACAACTAATACCATAATAAATACTATACCTTTCCGATGATCTGATTTTGATACATCCTTTCAGCATATCAACTTTATGCTCCTAAATCTTCATTTTGATCTCTTCTACTTTCTCGTTGTTCTCAACTTCTGTCACTTCTGGCACAGGGTCCAATATCAATGCCTTTATTATAAATTCAATCTTATCGATCGTCATATCAACAGCCCACATCCATGTAGACACAGAAACTGATCCCATTGGCGCCAAAGGAAATGATAGAAACCACTCAACAAATGGTGGGAATAGCCCTGTCGGTAGATAAAAAACTGCTTGCTTTCTAAAATACAATCGAAGGAACCATTTGGTACCTGTTGTTGAGATCATCAAACCAACCTTCACTTTCGACCTGAACGCTGATCCCGCTGCTGCCAACCCTGCTTCTAATTTTCCTACTTCTGCTTGTAATGCATCATACTTTCTATTAAGCTTTGCCCATTTGGCAAAATTATCCATAGAACTAGTCTGCTGTCGCTGTTGATACGTTTCRATGGCTTCTTTCTTCTTATTCCTTAATTGATGTGCACCTTCATTTTGAGAAAACTTCAGATACAGGACCCATAGTAAATTAGCGACCGTACCCTTTCCTATTAATGAAATTATCTTTGAGTATATCAATACAAGTAGCGTTATTATTAAAAACATTACTGCCATCGGTTGCAATTTACTTTTCCTCGATGATTGATTTCTGAGAATGATCTCTAAGCAAATACTCCACGTTGATTCTACTGAYGTAATGATCAGTTGACAGTACTACTATATATATTTGTAGTTCTAGTGCTAATTCTAATGATACTTGATACTTCACAGTTGATATCTGGGGAATAGACAGTACTCACTTCAAGTGCCACTAAGTGCTATCAAGAAAGTGAGTAAATGAAAACTGGTTCTTCCTAGCTACTGCTTTTCCTTGTGCACCACTATATACAAAGTTAAACACCAACAACATATAACTTCCATCAACAGTGGCTCCTCGCAGAACAATTACAATTTCTCGTCTCTTTCCAAAGAAACATTTCATTAATTCAGTTTCAATTAAACTTCTTGGACCAGAACAACAAATCCTCCACTGAATAATCTTTGCGCTGTATTATCTTTGGTAGGTGAAAAGCTATCGGTCTTCAAAACACCCCCAAGAAAATTCAATGAAATTCGGAGACAATATTATTAAATCGGAAATGATGAGAATTCCAACACAGTATGTTAATGTTTTCTGTTTGTGGCTTTCAGGTTTATTGTATCATCACAATGTCAAACAGTTCGATGGGAATGTGATGATGAAATTGTGTTAAAGGATGAATGACAGAGTAATGTTATTCAGATAGGAACTTACCTATATTTTGGCAATCAGCTATTTTTACTATCGGGGATTTTGAGGATTGTTCCGCTGTATCTGAATTCTAATCGAGCAAAAAAAACAGTTAGCTGGAGTCAAAAAAATTCCTCAGTTATTGCCCAAGTTACTACCAGACTGATTTTGGTGAATTGCGATTGTGTGAAAATCATCACTGGGTGATCATTGCACGTATAATATAACAATACGCAAGGTAAAAGATCACACAGCCTTGAAGAAAATTTGTAGGCATACACTGCGATTGGAAGGAGAGAAGCTAAGAAATAGCCGTAAGAAGTAAACTGACGGTGCATAGAGAAGTTCATAGGCCTTGGAATTCAGATAACTATCACAGAACTCCATTTAAAGAACTCATTTGGTCAAGTACTCTTATTACGCGCATGGTTGAGAGAATCTCAGAAAGATTTTGCAGATTTAGATGCCGGTGTTCAAAATATAATTGATGAACAGTCGGGAAATATAGTCGACACGATGACTAGAAGTACAATTGAAGATAGATACACAATGACTTCAATAGAAGATAGCCAAGATGATGGTGATCACAGTTCCGAAGAACTAGAATCATGGATTTCTAATTTTTGCTCAATGTTTGGCCATGATTATTTTGCTGAGGTATCAACAGAATTTATAGAGGATGATTTCAACTTAACTGGATTAAGTTCCTTTGTTCCATATTACCGAGATTCTCTTGATTTAATTTTAGATTTTGAACCAGAAGAGCCCATAGAATTGGCAAATATGCCAATAATCGAACAAAGTGCTGAAGTGCTTTATGGATTGATTCATGCCAGATTCATACTCACTAAACCTGGTTTACAGATGATGGCCGAAAAGTACGAATTTCATCAATTTGGTGTATGTCCACGATACTATTGTGAAGGAATGCATCTATTACCAATTGGACAACACGATAAGCCTGGAATAGAAACAGTGAGGCTATTCTGTCCATGTTGTTCAGATATTTACATTCCTTCAAGCTCAAGGTATCTCAATATTGATGGGGCTTTCTTTGGTACATCTTTCCCTGGTCTATTTCTAAAAATGTTTCCAGAAATCGAGCATCAATGTGCTGTCAAAAGATGGAATCGCTATAAGTTGAAATTATTTGGTTTTGGTATCTCTGAGCGGAGCTTAAGTGGCCCACGAATGGCTTGGTTGAGAAGATACCCTGAAAGTACTCGTGAACTTGAGGAACTAAAATCTTGTGCGACATTAGAAGACTCGCTTTATTCAAGCGATGAGGAGGAAGAAGAGGAAGAAGAGGAAGAAAGAGCCGATAGTTTGTTCTTCAAAGATGAAGACAAAGATGAAGATGATTTAATAGAACAAGAAGAAGAACGACAAGACCAAAGTGAGAAAACAAACTTAGTTTCCACTACAAAAGATGATTTGAGTATAGCCAAATCAGTTGGTAGGTCAAATAAGCAAAAGGACGTTGAAATGCGTGATAGAAGTCCCGAAACAAGCATAATGAGTTTTTGAGTAATCAAAAAATACCCTCATCTTTAATTGCTTATGCTATATGATTTTAAATGAGTGTTTCACCAAGGCAAGTTATATCCTTACTTTTGTTTACTCATCTTCTTATAGATTCTGTTCTACGGCTACATGGGGTTCGATTTTTTGTATTTCTTTGATTATTTGTCTGTATGTGCCTGTATGATATGTATATGTAACTTGATACTAAACTGCTTCAGTCGTGTTGTAGCGGTTATAATAAAATATGCAGAGGAGAAATTTCCATAACGTTCGTTCTGATTATCAAATAATTCCTTAGTGTGTAACAATAACTGGTTTACCTGGCTCCCAATTCTTCAGAGCATTATCAACATTAATCCAATACCTTAGTAATACAGTATTCTTAACAGCTTCTTGAATGTCATCTTGAGCGAACGCATCTTGTAGTCTATTCTCACGATCTTTTATCCTTTGAAAATTCTCTTCTCTCAATGCAGCAATATCTTCTTCAGTCTCAGCTTCTTCAATACCTTCATGTACTTCCAGAACTTCCATCAGTGTTTCTTGATCTTGAGTGTATTTGGTAATCCCTTGAGGACCTTCCGACTCACCATCTTTCGATTCTTCTTCATTATCCAAGTCAATACCTCTCTGGTGTAGCAAAAACAATGCTCTGTGCAATGGAGATTTCAGCACACTATATGCCTTATTGATCAATGAACTCTTTTCTTCATATTGTTTCAACTTTTCTGCATCATTCTGAGCAAAATCAGGATGAAATCTGGATTGTAATGATAAGAACTCTTTCCTTAGCTTCTTAACATCAAATAGGAATGGAACATTTGGTGGACCACCATTGGGAAAAGTTTCAGGGAACAATTTGAAATAATCGACAATATCATCTTTTCTTGCTGTTGAGTAGCATTTAATCACTCGCGAAAACAACAAGGAGCCTGTCTTAGGACGGAATTTGGTCAAATTAATCATCGTTGCAATCACAGATTGTTTCTGATAAATTCGTATGTGGAGGAGGCAATTTATAACGGGTTTCAAGGCTATTGAACAATCAATCAAGCTGAAACAAACCAGCATATAATTATAACTTCCCTAATTATATAAAAGGCAAATAATAAGTAAAAGCTTATCGATTGAACACTTGTAGTGTGTTTCTGTTGTAATCGTGTAAATCAGTTGGTGTCATAGATGAACATCAATTGATAGAATAGAGAGGAAGTAGTGAGAAAGAATTTAAGTYAGAGAGGATACTGCAAGATAGCTGTTGGAGTATGCAAAGTCAGCCTAAGTCCGAATTGATGCTCGTAGTATGGATCATTTGTTTTGTTTTTTAAATGGAGATAATCATTATACTTGATCAATATCATGTCATAGTACATAGGCCCTGAAGTCCAATAAGAAAGATTTATATCTAAAGCTTACAGGTAATGTGTCTCTATCAACAGAGAAGTTAAAGCCGATCTACAATCTTAGCATGCAAACAAAATAGGACCTGCATTTACCCCTAACATTAAGTCCACATGAATTTCCCTTGCTTTGATGGCTATTTCAACTGTCTTAAGCGACTATGAAATAATTCCGATATGAATTTTGCCAGTTGTTGAATAGTGCGTCACACTCATATTCAGCTTTGAGCACGGAATCCTTCAAAAACCAAGCTCTCAAAAGTTACTCAAACTTTTGTTTGTTTCCTTTCAGCCAAAACATGACATCACATCTCAACACACAGTTTAAGTTACTGCAATAGTATGCAGATGCAAMCCTTAACTATATACCTCATTCAACTCTTTTCAAATTATTCAATTTGTTATTATCCGTATAAAAGGGACAGCAACAGATATTGTTAATACACTATAGATAATGGAAAACCAGTGARAACTTACTACAGCAATATTATCAATTATTTCTCCATACAAAGCCCAATAGGCTTCATCATAACTCCGCTAGCCTCGAAAGACATCCCAAACATCCCAGCAGATTTACGGGCACCATTATGCATTACTAGCCAAACCCTATTCGAACGCTTCTGTTCAATTAGCCGAAGAAAGATATTAAACAACTTCAACCCCATACTTTAGGAATAGTTAATCTTCAGATTGAGAAAGGAGTCTATAACAAAGTAATTCAATGGAACTGAATTCAATGCTTTAATCGACCCTTAATTGAACTGTGGAAAAACGATTGCTCCTAAATTTGTTACCTGCATTTAATTCACAATGGACACATCAGAACTGGCACTGGTGCATCCCGGCTCATATAATATAACTAGTTGCGGATACTGTTCTGATGGTGAGTTTGCTAGTTATGGCATGGTTACTTATCGACTAAGTCCAAAACAGTATAAATACTTGATTGATAGAGGCTTCAGAAGATCAGGAACATATTTATATAAACCTGATTTATTACGCAGTTGTTGTAAACTATATGCAATTCGATGTTTAGCTTCGAAGTTCAAATGCGACAAAGACCAAAGAAAATGTCTTAACAAGTTTAATAGACAACTGAGTAAACCGAAAAAAATCAATTCAACGAAAAGCAAAGAATTTGATCTTGAAGAGAACTTATTTCAGCATATAATTTACGATAATGATATAGAAAAGTATCGAGATGAAGAAGTCATAGTCATCAGATATGAACCATCAACCTTTACAAGGGAGAAATATGAACTATACGACAGGTATCAAAAAGCAATTCATAAGGACACTGAGACTACAGAAAGAGGATTCCAAAACTTTTTATGTGACAATCCTTTCAAAAGTGTTAAAGACGATGAAAGTGAATTTAAAGACCTAGTTGCTGATAATAGAGGCAAATTGAGCAGGAAATACTACGGAGCATCGCATCAAACATACTATTATAAAGGACAATTGATATGTGTCGGTATTCTCGATTTCCTTCCAGGAGCAATTTCTTCAGTTTATTTAATGTACGAGCCAGAATTTGGGGGTAGGTTTAGTTTGGGGAAATTAAGTGCCATGATCGAGTTAACTACTTGCATTAAGAATGATTACGAGTATTATCAAATGGGTTACTATATCAATGATTGCGAGAAGATGAAGTATAAGAAGTACTTCAAACCCTGTTGGCTTGCCAATCCTTTGACCCATAAATTTGAAGAGTTCGAAACTATTCGTAGATTTTTTACCAGCGAAGTGAAGGCCAAATCAACAGAAGATAAAAATAATGGCATCGAAAAAAATGAGAAMGACGAGAGAGAAAAGGAGAGTGAAGGCCCAGAGGTAAACAATCGTGAAGAATATGCTGAAAGTAATGCAGACGATGAGTCATTGATTAAGTTAGAAAATCTGGTCATTTTGAAGCGCAAGGTGCAATCAATTAAGGATCTTCTTTATGTCGATGAGAAGAATGTAGGATCGACAGCGGAACCTGTTTCTGATATATCTGAAGTGGAAAATATAGCGTCCCAATATAACTATGAAAATCCTGAATTCAGGGTTTTCGAGGAGAATGAATTTTATGTCAAAGCAAAAGCTGGTGATTATGGCGATGAGTTCTACGATTTTGATATATTGATGGAGTCAGCCCCTTCTTTTGTTCCCGGGGCTATGACAGGTAAGGAGTTATCAAAGTCAGTTGAAGATGGTACAATAGATATACTGCATAAACTAAAATTTGGCATTGATACTGCTCCTCATGGTGTCTCTGATATCAAATTCACTGAAATAAACTGGGAATATATTAGGCATCCCTATGTATTGATTGATTCTGCTGTTGATAGCATAAGAATGATTGGTAAATGCTTTCTCAAGGAGTATGCTTATTTAATTGGTTAGAACGAATATACTTAAACGGAAGATCCATGTTGACTAGGCTCCCAGGTATGCTCATACTGAAGGTAAATCATAACAGGTACTTAGTAAATAAAAGTTGCATAATATTACGGTGCATGTAGATGATTTATTTGACATCAGACTGGCAAAAGTTCTTAGGTCCACTTTGCAATGAGCGGACTGCTGAACTAGCAATACATGGTACTGAACGAATCTCGCATTCACTTACAAGTACTAGATATCTCAGTTTTATTTTTGCCTTCAACCAGACAATGATCATACGAGCGTTTACTATACTGCGAAAAATGTCTTTGTCACTTGCGCATGATCAGGCTAATAGTACTAATAGTTCACTATCAATTAAGTTTATATCGCTCTGCACGATTATGTACCAGAACCAAGTTCCACTTTATTATGTTATATAAACACATGCACATCGAATTTATGAGTAAAATCAGTAAATAAACTATGCTCGGAAGCGAAATACATGAGAAAGATCTGTTGGAGTATATGGTGTTAGTACGTTTTATGCAACTGCCTTCTGACATTAGTTGATCCTCAATAAGACTCATCGATTATGATGATGAAATACCTGTGTAGAAAAGAGTCATAAGAATAACTAACGATTCATCAGCAAATACTCCATTTGTTTATTTTATATTGATATACACGACGCAATTCCTTTCAACTTTCACATATTTGGCTTTCAACAAATCTCATCCTTCAAGCTACCTTGCAATCTTGTATCTCATTTATTAAAATCTGACGACATAGTGCATTAAAGTTACCTTTTCCTCTTTCATCTTCGCTTTGCAAGTGAATACAATAGTTATCTATTCCTTTTCATGTTATTCAACATATTGAGATACGCAAAGACAAACACCATAAAGTGTGCTTTATTGTTAAAAGTACATTTCTGAAWATCAATTCACCCTAGAATCTCTTCATACTTTTTGAAGATAAGTAATCCTGGCTGTCTATTTTTTTGTCGATGGCTCTGATTTACAATTGATGTGGATCACACTAGGTTAAGTTAGAAGCCCTAGTAAGGATGTTAATCTCATCGCGTGACACTAAGGGGATCACTAGTGGCAAATCTTATTTGTGTAATGAAAGAAAGCAGATACTTGTACACGTTAACTCTATTCCCCCCGCAAGAATCTATTGCAGCTTGTATCATAATTAACTAATGTTCGTTATTTCGAGTGTAGGATTATAATAGGTCAGATGAGTAATAGTAAAAGACTGAAATAGAGATGTACAAGGTATGAGATCCTATACAATTAGATAAATGAGTAATATGACTTGTACTTAAAAACAATGTTCAATTGCCCTGTACAGGCCCATTCTCGACAGTTGTAAATATTGCAATTTCGATCTATTTTCAGTCCTGTAAACARGATTCAGATTAAACTTCTAAGTTTACTATGGCATCTTCATTGCATAACTATAAATATCATCATAAGTTTTGAACACCAGTATCATCATTTATGTAGAAGAAATAAAATCACTCTGATATTAACATGAGCTTTAATGTCAAACATACCGTTCATCAAAGCATGATATATCTAATTTTCGAATATACTGCAACTCTACTGTCCCCAACCCACCACCAACCACAGCTTACAACGACCCCTATTTTGTCTCTGGCCTTTTAGTCTTTTCCATAAACGAAGCATCTTAAAGTTCCAGAATCCATTTAAGGTTTTAGAAATTTAATTCTTCTTTCAAACCTTATTGAGACTTCCACTCGTTCCATTTATCACYTTCCCTTCAATTCAATTGTATTTAAAGGATCTAAAGTCACAGTCCCACTATTAACTATTCTATGACGCTTGTTTATCTGTTCTTGACGATTCCAATATCAACCATACCAATACGATTATAAAATAAGTTTCTTTCCTAGTGAGCGAAGAAAAACAAGACGACGAATTGAAGTAGTATCTCATCACTGTTACTACTGTTATCAACCTAACGAATTTCTACTGATCCTTATTAATAGTTTTTGAACGACTCGGTCAAAGATTATTTTGCCTACATATAAATTAATCACTATCCAATATGACTAGAACTAATAGAGCGAACTCGGCTTCTTCTGAACCTAAGTATTTTGCCAAAACTGGACACTTTAATCAAGATCCAACCAAGACCAAGAAAAATGGAGCTGGCAAATTGAATTGGGGTAAAGAAGGTGAAGAACTAGAAGATCTCGTTAATGCTGGAGAATGTAATGTTTTCCATAGAAGAAGATCTTCAAACACTCAAAAGAATATCGCATGGGAAGTTAATCCAAAATATGACTCTGATATTGATGAAGATGCTATTGCTTCCTCTTAATGTTTATTTATTTGCATGTGAATTTGGCACTTACTGAATATCAATCTACTTTCGTTAGAGAGCGGGTGTCAGTTCACCTTGTGTTTATATAATACTCTCATTATATATATGATTTGATTCTAATGTTTTGTATATGAATAAATTGATGACTTTATGATTAATCAGAAAGAAAAGTTCTGTATTTGTAAATGCTGGGCCATACGGGTATCTATTAAGATTCGTCAATTATCCTCTTGAACACATAGTAAACAGAACCATTCAGGCCCTTCTTTAACGGATGATAATCTTTTGCTATAAAACAGTTGAACGAACAATTTGCTTCTCATACATCCTTAGTTTCAGGTTAGTCTTTGTTCTTGCCATTTTTCCTTCTCTTCTTTCTCAAGTTTTGACTCTAAACTGCTCTTCCAGCCTTTTTTGCGCTGTCTTTCTTCATACTGTTTTCTGTTTTCCAACACTCGATCGACAATTGTTTCAGTTGACATATCACCATAATCGTGATTCACATATTGCTTGTAAACACCATCTTCTTTAAATTCCTTGTAAGAGTCAATTTCTTGATCGTCTGAGTCTTGATAATTTGCCTTTGCTGTCGCCAATTCACTTGTGGTGCCATGACATACTCTATCAACCTTGAAAGGGAGCCGAGACAGGAACTCCTTGGTGGTGATGTACGGAGCACCTAGAATAACAGTATCAACGTATTTACATTGCAAGACACAGAGTGATCTTTCAAAAATATTCATGATAGGGTAGTTTAGATTCTTATTCAGATCAATTGATCTATCACTGTTTAAACCAACAACAATTATAGGCTTTTCCTCTGACTCTTTATCATAATCCTCAGATATCACTTTCAACAAAGATATATGCCCAGGATGAAATAAGTCAAATCCACCATCAACGTAATAAACCTTGGCACCTTTTTTGAATCGTTCTTCCAGTTCAGATCCAAATGAAATCAACTGCCTGACATCCAGTGAAGGTGATTTAGTTGTTGAAGAGTCATCAACCACAGTATAGTAGACGCCGGATCCAGGCTTATTACCAGACGAGTCAGTTGCATAATTGCGAAACTTACTGACGAAGCTTTCATCGTTTATCAACCTGTGTTTATTAACGTTAGAAGTAGTGATAGATTCGATGTGATGATCTTTACTAAACATCAGCATTCTTCCGACTAAATCAGTTGTGCTTATACCTTCAGTTCTCTTAACAACTACAAATCTATCTAAATCTTTGACAATCTTATAACAATCTTCACCGTTCGCATCAGTTGTTATATCATCACCATGAACAACATATTTACATTCATAGCTATCCATCACTTTAGGATCTGTAACATATGGTGCTGATTCAATTACTCTAGTACACCATTTACAACTACTCACAGCTAAGACCCTCTCAGAAAGATTCATTACAACAGGACCTTTGTTCACCAGTATCTCTTCGTCAGAGTGAACCCCAACATACAATTCGTTGCCAATCTGACGGGCCTGAAGCATAGCTCCTGCATGGCCATGGTGTGCAAAGTCAAAGCAACCATCAATCCATATTCTGCCTTCGAGGACCATTATGATAATCAACTAGTCACTAAATTCCAACGATAACCTAACCAAAATCGCAATAAATTTACTAGCTAAGACAGTGTTAACAAAGCAAGATATTAAGAGCTATAGAAAAGAATGATGAATTCAGTCAATYTATCATATAGTGTATATAGTTTAATAGATTGTTAGTGCTATTATAGATAGGCAGTCTGATTGATCATTTAGCGATGTCAAAACTGCGGAGACTATATACAATAAAGTTAGGAGATGATAGTAAACAAATTTCGGATATCATTCCAATCATTCGAGGGATTACAAATTATGATAAGATGGGCGATTGAGCTGCTCTATTCAGAGAATTAATAGTACAGTAGTATAAAAACCAAAAGTGTGAGTAATGGTTTTATGTTTCACACAAAAATATATACGATATTCACAAGACGATGARAAATGATAGGTGCAGCTGCTCGTCAGAAACTCGATGTGAGGAAATATGTGTAAGAGCGCTAGCCAGACTTCAAGAAGAATTTAGAACTTATCTCTAATACTAAACTTCATAGTTTAATCTTGGTGGCAATTGAGGAGGAGCACCATTGGTATTCTCAATTGTAGAATTGGTCATATTATTAACATTAGCGGTACTACTAGGTTGAGAACGACGAAAGCTATCAAGAGGCATATAGTGAGGCCTTGACGGTTGATGTGAAGTATCAACATGATAAGGCAACTGATCAGAGTTTTGAGGAATATCAGTTGGTTGCTCGGCTCTTTTTCGGTTAACACTCCGCATATGTTTCCAAATAATCATGGCATTTCTTTCACTACAGCCATTTATCCAACTAAGAAACACCCCTATAACTGGAGGCAAAGTAATTAGAAAGTCAAACAGAATATTGGCCATTACTTTTGCTTGAACACTATTTGGAAGTTTTAAAGGCTCTGCAACCGTCAATAAACGTACATGTATAAGATACATTAGTGCTGGACCAAAAACAGGTATAATAGAGACAATTGGTGCTAACCCAATTCCACAATCACAACATGATACACCTGTTGTGCACCCACAAAAGCATTTGTCATGAATCCAAGCTTGTCTCTGGATCTTCTTCCAGATTTTCTGTTCTTCTGCAGTACTATTTTCAGGAGCTTTCCTTCTTCTAGTATTACCATCAGGCTGTTCTTCGTTGAAAGGATCTATCTATGATGTTAGCATACTGCCATCAAATTCAAGTACAATTCATAAGACTATCAGTAYTTGATGAACCAGTACATACCTTTATTATATTTGTCACCAGCAAACTCGTTCCACTTATCTAAGGCGATTGAAAACCCAGGTATGGATTCCAATTGATCTTGTAAGTTTGACATCTCGGGAGTAATGGACTTTCAAATTGCTATCCGGTGCATCGTGTTTTGAATATCGAACAACGGAATATCGATAGAGGATCTCGAAATGAGAATTATTTATCAACAATTCCTAATAATTCCTGTTGACCAATGGGGATCCTGGTTTGCCCAAATAGTATCGAAAGAACAGTTTTCCAATGGAATTATATACCCTATTTACCACTTAGAACATTTGAAAACCGAAAGTGCAAATTTACATGTGCTACTATTTGATACCTTGACATTAACACAGCCCCAAACTGACGATTCTGGTCATGTGACTGAACATTTAATATGCGTAAACATGCATATCTATGCACCCAACATAAAAAACGCATGATCATGCATTACAATGTCTAAAGTGATTTATCTTGACAGAATGTTATTATTCTCTTAACACCAATAAGCCATTTCCGCGTCTTTTCATCAGTCATAATATGAGCAATTTTATCAGATTTTCCTGATGCCTCAGTTGTGATCCTTTCCTGAGCACTTCTAGCATGAATACCGACTGCTGTAACACCAATGGGCCAGGCAGCATTTCCTATACTAATCTTCATATACAAGTCGTTAGCTTTTTGGTAGTCTTTGTTTTGTAAAGCAATAATGATATTAGCTAAATTGGTGTACAATGTTTCCTTTAATGTAGCTTTTCGCAAGTCAGCAAGTAAAGGTGATAGATAACTTTTAGTTTCGGGCAGTATGCTCCTAGATCTAGCACTAGAATTTCCATAAGGATCACCTTCAGATCGTATTTTCGCCTCCCATATGCCAATTACCTTTTTAATATATACACGTATCTGCAGGCACACTTTCTTTTTATCTTTTCGAATATTTGCATCATTGATTATTGGATCAATACTGGACTCTTCTTGTTGTAGTTTTCGTTTCATTTCAATCAATTTTACTTTCCTTAGCTCGGCGTTCTCTAATCTTCTCAGTCTTATCCTCTTGTCTTCTTCAGGGAATAAGAAGGCTTCCTCTCCTAAAGATTCTAATTGTTTGGTTATTTCTTCCTCTGAAATATCAATTATTTGAGAAGCCGAGGTTTTGCCGAAACATTTTTGAGTCCCATCATCATTGTCAGGTTCTTTAGTCGATTCAACAAGGATTTGATCCGATTTAATCCTTTTAGTCGATTGCAAATCCTCTTCAGTTGCRTCAACGCCAGTTTTATTGCTCAAGTCGTTTTTACTCAATTCATTGATGCTTTCATTATGTCTTTTACGATCAAAGTTTGAAGTTTTCTCTTTATTGTCTTCAATAGCTCCAGAGATGGGCAGTGTGACTTTCTTCTCCTTTTGGTCTAGAGAACCATTTCTGCTTTTGGCACTTGTCTTTTTCTTCTCAATCTCTGCTTTCAGCACAGCTGAGAAATCCATTTCCTTGGCTACAGTCACTCAATTAATCCAACACAATGGTGTATAATGTGTAGCTCTCTTTGTATATGATTAGTATCCACCTTTTTCAATCTATTCTATCAATCTACAATCAAGAACATCAGGAAACAAAATGAATAATCTAAATGAACCAGTAAATCTAAAAAGAAGAAATGATTAATCTATTCGTTAGATATGACTCCTTCATTATCTTTCTCAGATTCACTATTTAAACTTGTACTGCCAATAAGAGACACCAATGAGAGTATCAATAATGCACAGGTGCTTTGATATTTTCATTATCATACAACAATCACAATGCATATATATCGGAAGCAATCTAATCACATTATCTCTAGAATTAGTTAGATCTTCAATATACCCCCTTACGCGTGGGTAATAACATGAACTCTCACTTCGGAACAKTACCTTTACTTTTCCATACTGAATAAGAGGTAGTAATCCATTACAGCTTTCTTCATCTTCTATGCCGCCTTTAATTCTAAATTTATTATCAATTGATGGATAGTATAATGAGTGTAATCATTGGAACTTATTATTGGAAGTTGATTACTGAAGTGTCGAATATTGTAAGAAAACGAATTTGTTAGTGTTCCTCTGCAGTTACTAAAGGGTACATTCAAAAGCATCAGGCTGTGACCAGGGGGAAGCTTGTTCATAAGCAAGACTGACGACCAATCGCAAAATCAATATTTGTTTGCTATCAATTGCCAGGGAAGTAAAGAAATCAAAAGAAGGAATTTGGAATAATTACGGCTTGCGTTATAACCTTAACAGCTTATTAGAACTTACCCATACAAATACACACATACACAAATCGACATCAATTATACTTATTTTAGATCTATTCAATATGAGTATCAAACCAGAAGACAGCAACGGAATTCTTCCTTCAAGAGATCCGTCAAAACCACTAAATTCAACCGAAACTATAAACGTCGAAGAAGAGGAAGAAGATGACGACCTTTACGATACTAGTACTATGTTAGATCTTGACTTCACACAGGCGGACCAGAAAGTATGGCTTGTACGTCTACCAAAACTTATTTCGGACAAATGGAAAGATATCAATGCAATTTCTGGCCAGGAAATTGGAAAAGTGCGTGTATATGAGAAAAAGAATCCAAACGGTGGCAATAGCATGAAACTGCTATTAAACGATTTACCTCAGTTTGAAGATATTCCACATGATTATAACCTGGAGGTCACGAAGCCAATAGTCGATAATACTTTTGTATTCACAGAGAAAGATTTGACTGTTGAGGATAGAGAACAGTTGAGGGCAGGACTGAGTGAAACATTACAAAGAGAGAAAGAAGAACGCGAGAGGGAAAGAAAAAGGAAGAAACGTGAGATGCTTAAACGAGGAAGATGGAATTGGAGAACTCAAAAGGAAGATGATAAACTGATTCCTTATGTGAGAACAATTTCTAAAAGAACTGCCTTGGTGGGTACAGTTTGCCATGAATGTCAAGTAATGCCTTCTAGAACAGATGGAAAGTATTCCCAGTTGATTGAAGCTAGAAAGAATTTGGATGTTGTTGCTCCTCGGGCTAAAGTAACATTGATTGATGAGCTACCAGGTATAACGCTTAGTAATGCTGGACCTAGCTTAAAGATCAAGCAATTAGGAAAGAACAGTAAAGATAAAAGTGCAAGCAAACAGGAACAGAAGAATGTTAGAATGCCCCAAAGTGAATTATTGGATCTTTTGTTCAGGTTGTTTGAAGAGTACGACTATTGGAGTATGAAAGGTCTGAGAGAGAGAACTAAACAGCCAGAAGCATATTTGAAAAGCAGTCTGGATAAGGTAGCAATCTTGGTCAAAAAAGGGCCATATGCTCTGAAGTATAGATTGAAACCTGAATTCAAAAAATTACGTGATGCTCGTGTTGATGGTACTGGCACCATTGAATTAGACACTGAAATGCCTGACATGGATACAGCTTCACCTAATTCTGGTTCCGGAGAAGAAGTTATTGACTTAGCTACTGATTCTTCGTAAGTGTTTAATTATATACACAATACAATACAACATACTAGTATATTACTATTTTAAATATCATAAGTCATAACATTTAAGCTGACAATATATGTCCATAATACATAGAGACATAGAATCTGATGATAATGCATAGTATAAGCTTCCACACTAATAATTTCTATAATACACATACATAAATTCCGTCGAATATTTCCCCTATAGCACCCCTCTGATAAGGAATATAGTATCACCATCTTTGACACCAGCAGTAGGAAGTTTCACATTAAAGGGTAAAATATTTTCCGTTTGCATATGATATAAATGAAGTCTTTTAGTCTCATCGTTGCAAACATTGTTCTCATTCACAACCTTGAGAATGTCAGCAAGACTATCAAGGACTCGACCTACAACCCAATTCTTTGAGAAGAACAAAGMTTGTTTCTTGGACCCAGTGTCTTTGTCTAATATAAACTTCTCAATATCAGAAACATACTGAACGTAAACATACATTCTGTCTCCTTCTTTAACTTTGCTGTCACCTTTAGCTGTACGTCTACAAGCAGCCGCTTCAAGAATCTGTTGCTTCTTTTCTTCTTTCTCAATAGAAACTTTAGACGGTTTAGAAAAGCCCAAACTGAATTTAGTTTTTGAAGATAATTTTGCTTTCTGCCTCTGCTCTATAATCCACTTTTGCAGCTTTAGCAATGGCTTGGTGCCGATGTTCGCACTGACTATTTTCCCATTTCTTACTACTAGGTGTTTACCATCTGGTAGTAAATCAGTTGAAGAACCTAGTCTATGACCTTCTTTGGGTTGCAAAGCAAACGGTTTTGATCGATCTGGGAACAATGAAGCAGCTGTTTCTGCTGAAGCTTGGAGTGATGGAGATGTTTTTGGTGGTGTAGACTTCTTGCTTTTGTAAGGGCAATCATGGGACAATTGAGTTCTATGGTTAGAACAAAAACTGTGAGAACATTCTTTACAATCAAAAGGAAGAAAATCAATCTGACCACAGAAATAGCAATGTTTTCCAACATCTAGCATTCCATTTGAGCTAGATGATGATGTTTGAGATGCCATAGCTTATGAAATATGAATGATTACGCACGATGAATGTATAAGCAGTTGAATTAAAAACTGATTGTGATAGTGATATCGATAATTTCGACGATTATTGATTTTTCAGGTTTTTATAATAGCTRAGTAATAAATATGTTTACTCCCTAGTACCTTTTTGCAATTTTCTTTATTTTCCTGCTTCAACTGGTCTTCTTTTTATAATTCTAAATCTATCATCTAACAAATACACTGATAAGAAGTTAGATTCAGAAAGTGACAAGAGAGACTGTTAGATCTTTATATATGCTTCACCTGCATACTCACTAGCAACACCGGATTTGCCTCCGCCAATAGAAGTATAACGCCTCTCTTTCCTGAATCATCCTCAATCATAGAACTCCATAACAACTTTCCTTATCAAATGCTCAACTATTATGATCGATGGCAAAACGACCGGCTTTTATTRCTAAATGACCATCAACCAAGTTTGAGCAAAAAAGCATCATGTGACCGGAACACTTGTAAGTCACGTGTAATACTCAGTTCTTCCCCTAAATATTGTTTACGTGAACATAAGATATCGAACAATAGTACGAAAAGTCTTATAAGCAAGCAGATTATCAATTAAAAAGAATTCTTCTGTACTTTCATTAATCTGACAGAATCTTGGTCAGCTTTAAAGTTGTCTAGAACATGTTGAGCAAGCTTACCTTAAGAAAAAATGAAAGCTGATCTGAACGTGAAATGGCCTCAATCAAGCTTGACAGATAGGCCAAGTAGAGAGAAGTTAGGTGAACTGAAAGCTCAGTTGGCCCTATTAGATGAATGTAAGTTCTATGTGATGTACGCCTAAKAGTAGGATAAACTAAGTATCTGTTTCTGATTGCTCTTTAGAGGATTTTCAACTGACAAAACTGTTATAGATGGATATACACATGTTGCGCTGAATTTTGTGATACCTGGGAATACTAAGCTAAAAGGAGAAAATGTAAGTAGCATTCTTGTTTGAATGAGGTAAATGCATGGCAGAGGTCATCTCCTGGTGATACCATTAGATCAGTCATAGTTATGTACATTTAGTGCTAACTATTCAAACTAGATATGTCCCATTGATTTAAATAGTCTTAATGAATTCAAAGGACGCTTGCATATCTATTCGCGGGTTACATTAATAGCATCTGATCCCTCTCAGTACCAACTTTTATCAAAGCTTCAAAACTATTTTGACATTCTGGCCGTTTCTCCAAAAACTGAGAAGACATTACAACAAGCGTGCTCGAATCTAGATATTGATCTTGTATCTTTTGATTTAACGGAAAAGCTGCCTTGCTTCCTGAGACATAAGACACTATGTTCAGCTGTAGAGAAAGGTGTGAAGTTTGAGGTCAGTTATGGAGATGTGATTACACATTCTCATTCTGACATCAACAACACTTCTGGTGATTCTTTCAAACGCTCAATGTTTATTTCCAATGTTCAATCATTAATTAGAGCGTCAAGGAAAAATGGTATAATTTTATCAAGTGGAGCTAATGATATCTCAACAATACGATCACCTACGGATGTCGTGAATTTTGCTGAAATTCTTGGGTTGGACCATATGAGGGCTCAGAAAGGTATGCAGGATTTGGCATTAAAAGTTTTGATGAGTGGGAGATTACGAAGAAAGAGTTTCCGTCAGACCGTAACAGCTCTTGATGAAGAACTAATTGGCATAGAGTCAGGAAATGGTGTGAAAATTGCTGATAGCAATTTAAATAGTAATAATGTTGATGGCTCTGGTAAAATAGTGTCAGTTCCAGCGAAAAGAACACAGAGTATTATAGGAGATGATAAAGAAGAAAGGAAAAAGTGGAATAAACGAGCGAAGAAGTAGAAATGTGATGCTTAAAATTTTTTCTGTTGTTCTAATGGTTCACATAATTTATTACTTGATCGTATGATGTTATGAATAGTTAAAGTACAMTGACTCTTGGAGGACCTATAGTGATGAAATAGAATCCCCTTTCACTKAAATGTAAATTAATGATTTGATTGACAGAAGGAACAAGTATTAGCATAAGGAGAAAATGATGATGAGCAAATAGAAAACTCTCAGTGGATAATTTTCAGACAAAAGGATAATACTTCATGATTCTCATTCAGAACATAGAAGATAGAACAGCCATTTCGAAATCTGCTCTTCGATGACCGTGACCGTCCACAGCAAATTTTATAGAATTTTCCTTTCACAATGTGCTTTCACTTCGAATATGACCATATTCCCTTTCATTCATCGGCAAGACTCAACGTGACTAAAATTCAGATGATAACCCTATCATATTACTCAACAATTCGGATAGAGAGGCATTTCCAAACAGTAAGATACTCTCAAGCCACCCTCTCAACTCAGTTGCGCTATGATATTTATGCTAACTACCAAACACCTATGGAAATAAGCGGCKGTAGATGCCAATGGATGAACTGAAATCCAACCATTAAAAGTCGTAACTAGCATACCTAGTCCCTAAGTTATAATTGCCTAGCAGTTTTTCTGTTCTTCTTCAATGCATCAAACAATCTAACTTTTTTAACTTCGCTTGTCGCTTCAGAACTACTTTCTAGCTCTTTTTGCACTTTGGCTTTCAGAATTTTGTTATTGCCTCCTTGTTGATGAGCCCCCCCAGATGCTGAGGCGGAACTATTGGACTCTTTATCTAGAATTCCCATATAATAGCTAGACATTTTCCTCTTAACACTGCGATTTGCGGCATCTTCAGTACGTTTCTTCAACACTTCTTCTCGCCTTCGCCTTGCTTCCTGAGAATCAAGTGGCTGAAACTTCCGTTTGCCTTCTGGATCACGTTCTTGCTCCAGCACTAATGACTGATCATATATGGTCCTTAATCTCTCTTTCTGAAACGATTTTGAGGATGTGATATTTGCTGTAGTTTTGGTTGGCGATATTGGCTTTCTTGCTACTAGGAAAATTGAGCTTTTCACTCTGTTTTCACTTCCAAGAGAAAATAAGCTAGAACTGGCATTTCCTTTCAGATCATCAGAATTATTACTATTGTGATGCAAAGGTGAAGGAGAACGAGTTGATGATTTGAATGACTCAATAGCCTGAGATACTTTGGAAAGGCTTTTGTTGCCGCCAAGAAACCCATTGGTTTTGATAGGTGACGAGATAGCAGCTGTGGGTAGAAAGATTTTATTAGAATCCTGAACATTAGTGGGTGAGAATGTAGGGGATACTGAAAAAGCAGCATGTTTCTTTCGCGGTTTGATTGATGGATCCCTTTTATATTCCGGCAATGCAATAATAGATTTCTGAATTTTTTCTTTCTCCAATTTAGCAATAGATTTTTGTAGTCTAACTTGAGCGTCTTTCAATAGATTTTGCTCATCTTTGTATAGTTTACCGTAAAGCTTTCTAAATTTTGCAGTCTCTGAACTATTATATATAATGATCGGCTCTTTTATCACAGGATTCGACGCTAAAATGTATGGTCTGCTGCCAAAATAAGACGAATTATTGTAAGGTTCAACAGGAAGGGTTCTATGAGGGAAATCTTTCACTATCAGCTGCTTCCATAAATCACCAGATTGTGCTTTGATAAAGGGACATTTTTTCTCAATCTCATGCAGCTGTYTTGAATTCATTTTCCGTAAAATTGGATATATAAGTTCATATCGACAGTCACCAACATCAGTTATCAAATAAGAAAACTTGACGCATTGCTGAGTAGCTAGGAATAGCAGTGAAGGGGCTTTGTGTTGCCTGGTAGTGGGACTCCAATCATCAGACGAACCTGTCCTTGTATTGATTACTGTATCTTTTGAAATAAGCAGCGTCATATCTTCATAATGTCAAATGTGTCAAAGATAGGTCAGAATTCAAAAATATCTYAGTTATAAGGGCAAACAAGCCACCATAGTAACCATGCAATTAATATGGCTGCTGGCCGATATCATGTAGCACGCATTAGCTTTATCACAAATGTGAGTTTGATAATGATTTGATATAAAGCCAGTACCTACAGCACTTGGCACCAAACAGTAAGTTCTCTTACAATGAATATTTCTACTGCTCTTAAAATTATTTCCCGATTCAACTATCAATGTCTGTAGCCCACTATTGTTTCAGTAATCTGTAGATCTTAGTAGAATAGCCTTAGTGAAGTAAATGGGTAATAAATTCTTCTATTGGAAATAACAACATATGATACTTTCTAAGGATTGAAATAGTTCAATATTAACAAACATTGAAAACTAAATAGCAAAAGAGTCAAATGTCAAAAGCAATTAACTTCTCAATATTCAAGTTGCCTCAGTTTATTAATTTTTTGTATAGTTCGCTACACCGTTTATGTGAGATGAGATATCTTCTCGAGAGTAATCACAATTCTATAGATTAGACTACGATATAATACAGAATACACTGATGTTTTTGATCAAAGTGCAAACTGATTCTCCAACCTTTAGCTAGAAAGTATTTGATGTCAGTTAAATTCCCGGAATAATACTTATATTGAGAAAAATACTGCTACAATCCATTAGATGCGAAAACTAATGCTCCATCAATCCAATATTTTAAGAGAAGTGAAAGACAATCACAGAAGTTTGAAGAGGAAGCAACGGAACAAATGGAGTGTAAAGGGTCTAATGATTACGTGATAAAGAATTGAGATATGATGAAAAGTTATAGGTCTTGAAGATAGAACCAAGAAGATGGTCGAATAARTAAATGAGAGTAAAGCTTTAGGAATAGTTTAAGATCAGAATTGCTGAAACCAGATGGTTTATTTAGTTACTAGAATCAATAAAGCGAATTGCTATTATTTATGATCAACAAAGTGGGCATGATGTGATTGGTCTGACGTACTCTGTATCATTATAGAACCCTTTGTCATATATCACTCTTTTGTCCTCTTCTTCGTTTTTAATTTTATTCATTACACACAAAACTTAAATGAATCCTATATAATCTAGCTTATCTTTCTCTATCATCAATGTGCTGCTGTTGCTTCCTTCCTTCAAAAATTTCAATTAACAATCACATGATGATCGGATTAGGAAAACTTTAGCCGAGAAACCATCGAACCGACTTCAATGGAGTCAAGTGCTTATCATTCATCAAATTATGGTGAGAACATCTGTGCTGCTAATTCTTGCTAACTATAACGATTAAGAGCTTGATTCTATCATAATTAGAGCGTAAGGTTTTAGCAGTACAGAAATAAAAAGCCTCAATTTCCACTTCTCTACATGTCCTTTTTTTCGAGTTCGAAAATCAAAACTTTAGGAGTAATCATTAATATTACATAATCTGAAAACAACGACACTCAATAATAAGTTAATTTCCTGGCTTGGTAATTATCGATATAACTAAATTCTCCTACAGAAGCTTAACCTTAAATAAAAGACGTGTTCGAAACGCGTTCGAAACGCGTCATATATTAACAATTCAATTATCTATTATTCTACAAACTTCAAAAGATCTKTTAGGACTAATTATGGAGAAAATGAACATAGAAATACATTCATGTTGTTCACTGGGGAATTTGTTTCTTATGTTCTCTCAATCATCCCAGTAGTCGTTAGCTATTTCCGAGTTTTCCCTGCGATTTCATATGTTCATACCAACTTTTCAGCTGGTAATTGGGAGGAAAAAAATAAATCTATAGAAACTAACTCTTCCTTGGACAATGCTTGGTTTACATTTTTCTATCTTCTCTACATTTAATGCAAAGTTTCCAGAAATTCTGTTTYTTTTTTTTTTTTAAATCAAATAAGTAGGTAACCCCTTCTAATATAACTGGGCTCTTCACAATAAAGTTTAACTTCAACGCGCAATAAAATTCAGATGTCTAAACTCTAACTCTATTGAAGGACGTCTCGTTTCTCATAGTGAAAATTTTATATGTAGGCATTTCGCCAAATCAATTACTGATGAGACAGACAAGACGTGATTCACACTTCTTTATCGTCAGTATTATAATTCTCTTCTCTTCGTTGCTGATACTGATTTTCTAATTGCACAAGTTTTCTTCTATCCATCTGRACTTTTCAAATTCCTTCTTGTCAATTCATTAAAACTAGACCATATACCGCTTTTATTTCTCCATCTATTCGTACTGTATAGTGAGTGAATAGAGAACTGATTAATCCATATTATAAATAGCAAGCAATAATGTCTGATCCTGGTAAGTTTCCGCTAAGGCCAATAAATTTTACAGTAGAAAGCCCCAAGATTGATTATAAAGAGGATTTCGGTTTTATTGGGATATTTTGATTTTTTTCCATAGTTCTTTCTTGTACTCTCAACTAACGGTCATATTATAGATTACCGAATAACAGTACTTGGATCTGGTGGTGTAGGTAAATCATGTCTTACTGGTAAGTATCAATCAAACAGGCAAAGCAGCAAMATTCATTCGAGTATAACTTATTTTATGATGGCATTCAGAAACGTATATTAATTTTGTCTTTCCTCGGTTTTCCAGTGAAACTGATCACAGGAGATTTCCCTGATGATTATGACCCTACAATCGAAGATGCATATAGAACAGATATAGAAGTTGATGGTAAAGCTTGTAGGGTAGAAATTTTAGACACAGCAGGACAAGAACAATTTCGAGCGATGGAAGATGTTTATATTAATAATGGCAATGCGTTTGTTTTAGTTTATTCAGTGGGAGATGCAAAATCTTTCAGGACAGCTGAACAACTCCATGATAAAATCGTCCGAGTCAAAGGACCTCATAATAAAGTAGCAATGGTATTGGCTGGAAATAAATGTGATTTACCAATTGAATCAAGACAAGTGAGTGTTGAGGAAGGTGAAGAATTAGCAAGAAAATGGGGAGGAATACCTTTTTACGAAACATCTGCCAAAGAAAATCATAATGTTATTAATATTTATATCGACGTTCTAAGACAATGTCTACGAAGAGAGTATAACCTACTGCAAGAATCAGAAGGAATAAATGAACAATCAAATATTGGCGGTAGTAGCGGTATTCCGAAATCTGGAAGCAGGTCTAATATTCCTCCAATTAGTAGCGGGAATAAAACAAGTCCAAATGAAAAAGTTGAGATTAAAACTCGGGTGACAATTGATAAGAATAAGGATAAAGCAACTGAAGGTGGTGGATGCTGTGTTATTATGTAAAGGACTTGAGGTAACTTTTAAAGTGATAGCATGAATAAATAATATCTTTCTTTCCATGATATTGAATTGTTAATGAGGAATGAGGTTGTTGATGTGTCATCCGGCATTTAGCATCAATTTTGTCCAGCATTGTATTAATCAACCTGTTGGGTATATTCCTTTTAATTAGTTCGTGTGTTGCCTTAGAGAAAATTTATTTGTATAATATCTATAATCTATATTCTCATATAATGCATCTCTAAGAAAGTTATTATGCTGCTAAAATGCTTATACTACTATGGTTAATACTTCTATTACTTTATCTCTGGTGGCTCTTTGCATTCTCACATGGTTGCTGACTTTTTCGAGATTAATAACACAGTCCGTTAATACCATTTATACTTATTTAGTTACTTGATTTCACTCATATCAAGCCATTAGCTATTCATTTGTTTCCATTCAATGTAACAATAATAATGATATTACTTCATCTCAAACCGGTCAGCGGCTTCAATTAACGTACAATGAAGCTTCACCACTACTATCTATTATACTATGTCTAGCTAGTAAAACTCACCTTTTTTACCTATCAGATTCTCGATTTTATCCAGTTTCTCCTTCTCGTCTTGAGAATCCAAATTCTTTAAATTCAGAACAACATGGAAATGTTCTAACACTGGCACAGACTGGAGCGAGGGCCAGTTTTTAAACCAAACGGCTCTGTCTTTACCTAGGTTCAGATATTCAGTGAAATTCTTCTCAACATATTTTTCGATGAATAGCTCAGATTCTGGTTTTAGGAGGTTGCTTTTCGTAATTGTTTGATTATCGGCTTCAACATCGTAATGGGGTAGATGGAAGCTACACCATACAACCATATGAAGTATACCTTGTTCAAATCCATAAGGAAAAGAGTTCTCCGCAATTACAAATCTTCCATCACGAAAAATTTGTTTGGCTTTCTCGATGTCTGTCAGAGTGTCCCAGTTGTTCTTCGGCGTATAAGTTTGCAAAACAGACTTGTCCCAGTGGAGTTTCTTTTTCATGATGAAATCCATTATAGAACTATACCTTTTATCGTCTTTGAAATGTACTTTCCAACGGAGGTAGACTGCCTCATCTTCTTTGGTGCGCCGTAATTCATCCAGTTGGTTGTTTTTTATAATATTTTGGATTTCTTTCCATGAAAGTCTTCTGTTCATAGTGAAGAAGGATGCCGTAGAGAAAAAAATTGAATTGGAAGTCAATGATGAATGTTGACGGATTATTCAGCTAGTAAGCTGAAATAATAACAAAAGTTTGTAAAACCCTAATTAGATATTTAGGCTCGTTAATATTCACTGAAAACTGAATAAAATACAAACAGCTTAGAATGACAGTTCTTTGGCTCTAATGTTAACAATAGACTTCTGATATGAATAACTTATCAATAATGTATAGACACCACCCAGGAAGAACGAATGTTAGGAGAACTTTTGTGATGTCGACGAAAGTTGTGCTTCGCCGACTAGTTATGAGTTCGTGATCTTGATTCCGTAATCAGATTTGGTTGATTAATAACAATATTTTAAATGTTGATGAAGTATTCATTCAATTAATTACACTATGATACATCAATGAACAATGATTCAACTGTCAATTGATAGTAGAAGGATTTGGCTTGGAAAAGTAAATAAGGTTGGGGATGAATACACAGTATTTCCGGATTAGAAATTTAAGTGTGGCTAAGTCTCGAGGACTTGAAATCTAAAATGTTTTTTTTTCCAACCAAATGTTAAGATTTTTATAAAAAGGGTCAATAATCAAATACTATACAAGTACAATCATATTGAGTACGACAACTGGATCCAAACACTTTTGTGCAGATAAATAAAGGCAACGCAGGGAGCGATAAGCCTCTGATTTGGTTCGAATGTTTTGTCTTTCTACCAAATATTGATCAGGTAGATTAGTCTAATAAGCTCGAAGAATTCTCAMTCAGCCTTCCTCTAAAGACATTGTTACTATGTAAATCATTCATTTATTTATAAATATTAAAAGGTCTAAAGATACTATAATACATTTCCATGGTTCATCAACTATCATAGTAAGTTCTCATAGCCTCATTTATCTCTCTACTAACCATATCAGACGCTTCGTGCGTCAGAAAAATACTTGAATTGAAGAAGATTAATAATGTAAGAATAAGCTAACAGAATATGCTTCAATTCCATTACTGTGGAAAAATATCACTCGTTGAACATTGCATTCACAAAGTATAAACTCTCCTATCATTCCAGCTGCTTCCTACTCTTTGCATTAACGTATCTATCGATAGGTATATCCGCATTAGAATCTTATTCCGTCTGCTGTTCATATGTAACGTATAGTTCTTCGAAATGCCCGCCATATAGTTTTCGCCTACTACCATCACAAATTCCACGTACTCCTTTCATTTCTATTTCATTATATACATATTCGCTCATTAATCTATCATTAGTTATGAAGTAAAGTACGATGAAACAGTAATCCAAATACCTATAATTATATTTCACGCATAATAGTTTCTAATGAAGTGAACTGCGATACTTCTAGTCTTCATTTCATCCTGATCCAGTCATTCTTTCATCTTCTGGTTTCCATGATCCTTCAAATATATGCCTTGAATACGCTAATCTATGATTTATACTCTTTGCACCCATAGTACCAACACCAGGACTAAAACTGGTGATAGGTAACACTAGCACATCCCCAATGATCTCCGGCCGGGTGAGCCCAGTAAACACCCTCCAATCGATTTTATCTCCATTTTTGCTCAAGTCGACTCCGTGACTTATATATGCATCTTTCAATTCCTTCAGCTCGTCGTTATCCTGTTTATTACTCCACTTATAATCATTCATATAGTCTATAACAGAATCTGTCCATATGCCAGGTCCTGTCCAATCCATGATTTCACTCCCTGCATCTTTGTCCTTTGAGAGTGCCAGTTTCCCTGTTTTCCACTTCTTCAGGGTTATTTCTGTTATACGAGCAATCAGCTCTCTGAACATTGGATGCCCCGGCTTGGCTTGGATAGTCCATTGGCAGAACTGAATCCTTCTAGCATACCATTCTGCCCAGTCAGGTCTGTCAGGATCGGCTTCTATTCCTACAACTAAACCAAAATCTCGGCCCATAAGATCCCGTAGATCTTGGTTAGTAGCAAGCTTCAATTTTTTGATCTTAGTTACATAATGGCTATCTTCATCTTCTGGTTTATACTTTTTAGGTATCTCCTCCATATTGTTGATGTCCTCATCTTTTAAACCTGGTTCGTCTTCTTTATCCCATGGAAAATCGTATTCGAGAGAATCAACGTCTTTTCCTTGAAGAATCAACCAGTTCAGTTTCTCAAGTTTGAATGATAGCCATTCGTTAATTGGTTTTAGTCCTATCGTGTCTATATCTGAATAGGTACCCCCTTGAGCGAATAGTATCAAGTATCTAAAAAAATCAGCTTTCAGAATACTTTTTGGCATCAGTTTATACGCTCTTATCACGTCCGGAGTTGATGCATAAAARCCTTCAACCAATAATTCACACTCCTCATCAGTCAGCACTTGATGGTTAAAGCTAGGATTTTTATCTTCCCAGCATTGCTGATATTCGCGGAAATTCTTTGGAAATTTCTCATCTTTTAATCCTATTTTCCAGGTTTGCCATATGTTTTTTGGGAATCTTGTGAATTTAGAAATTGCTGAGTGCTTGTTACTCTTTGATTTACCGATATTGCCATCGCCCGTCGAATCAATTGAGCTCCCATCGAACATTTCTTTCTGGATGATGGTATTACTAGGGAAGAAATATGCTAACTGTTCTCGTAGCGTTGAATCTATTGGTAGTTTCTTGTAATACTTTAGTCTTTCTTCAATTTCTGATTGAGGCTCAGGTATACCTGGACCACCTAATGCAAATTCCAATCCATCGTTATCTGATTTGTTTTTATGGCGTAAACGATTGAACTTTGCTACTGTTGATTTATCAGTTGTTCGGAAAGGAGAAATCTTAGGTGATGGCACCTTCAGCAGGAAATATACAACTATGAACAGCAAAACTGTCAATATTAAAGGCTTCCTTTTGTTTGGTTGTTTGACGTTTGGATAAGGCATTGTGGTTATTTTGTCATATCGCCAAACTGTTCTGTGATCAAAAGCAACAGATATTGACTTGTTGTGATCGTAATTATAATAATATGGTTGCTGAAATCTTTGTACTAGTGAGTATGGTATATATTGTGATTTCTGTATGATCTGTGGTTAACTGATGATGATGAGTTATCTAAGACTTGATGAGCAGGACGCGTAGCATAGAACAATAGGTCCAAATGACAACTGAGGATATCAATTGGTAGACGTGTTCACTATCTCTATGAAAATATACATATAAGAAGTCAATCCACTAAGGCATTAGTAAAAAACAAAGACTGGAAGTACGAACAAGAAAAGAAAAACGAAATATTCAAGAAATATTGAACACAAAGAGGAAAGGAAATGTCCAAGAACGTTATGTGGTCATTGAATATCTTCGCATAATATTAACGTGAATGCTACAAATAAACTCTACATGAAAAGCAATTAGGTTTATGAAACCTAAGAGCTTAATGATTAGTAAAAGGAGACAAGACAGAGTTAGAAAGAAGAAGTAAAATATAAGGGAATAGCGAATTTCTGTGCAAGCAAGAATGTAAATTTAAAAATAGTATTTTGTCTACAATTTTACAAGTAAAACTGGTTTTCATAGGGAGAAAATAGGATGTTTTAGCTGGCAATTCATCGATAGACTATGGAATCCGCGGCTAAGTCCCTTGCAATGTTAATGCATGATGAAACCTATTAAAAGACATTACTATATGAAGATTAGTCTTCAATCACTTTTAGTAATTGTACAGGAATTAAACGAGAAATGTGCCTGAAAATACTCATGCTCTATTACAGAGTAAAGTGGGAACATTGTCATTAAACTGAATGAAGTAATTTTGTTGTATTTCTTATTACTTTTTATACTATTTGCAATTAGTTAAGGTTCTCAGAATGGGCAGAACTATAGTTTATTACTCTGCATTAATCTTGCAGAACTCTTAAACTTAAAATGGCCATTGCTAAGTCGATTCCAACCAATTATTCTACTATTATCTATAGTTTTCTTCTTCTTGAGGTAATATCTGCTTTAATACTTGAAAATCACATCAAAGCACTTTGAGGTTCCAAAGACTATAYATATACACATATGTATGCTTTCCTCCATCATACATTATAGAATACTTTGGTTTCATTTAGGAATCAACTAATTGCACATCTCTGAGCTCCTCCATCCCATTCCGCATATTAATTGGCACGACACTGTTACTTAAGTCAATATTGCTCATTTCTCTGACTGTCGACCTCAAAGTGTGTCAAATAATTTGTATTATTGTTCCTATTCTTATTATTGGTCTCTTCACTCAAATTTATATTATTGCATTATAAACCAGTGCTTGTTTGTTCGCTTTGCTATTCCTTGACAAATTCCATCTCGATGCCACTGCTAAAAATAAACTTAAAGAACTGTTTAGAGTTCAAAACTTTCTTCCGAACCCGTTCTGGACCACTGTGGTATTTCCAAGATTTCAGAAAATTATATAGTCACTTCTTCGTTTCTTTTGTTTCTTTCGCTTCTTTCATTCTTCTACATCTAATCACTATAGACAAATTTCTGAATGGTTTTATTGCAAATTGTATACTATAGAGGAAAAGCTGAAGAACCTTGAAGTGGACCATCGAAAACGAAAAGCTATACTGTAATGAGCTGAAGAAACCAGATTGTATGTTTTATGGATATCATGTATTCCAGTCAATAACAAAATAAATGTCCTTTATCTGTTATAACCTGGTATTAAAAGAAGTAGAGATTATGAAGATCTTCAAGCGTAAGATATATTCTGGTTTTCTTGAGAATGACAAGAGCTATAAGTCGATTGATAAGTCTACAGAAACTTCACTTAAGTTGTTAATACCATACTATGATAAAAGATTTATTAATCGAAATGTTCATTAATAGTGAAACTAAATCACATTTGAGGCTACTTATTTACATTGTCTCGCGGAATAAAACGAAGAAGTGCTCTATTCAACAATCTCCTAAAGCCTGAATTATGGCAAAATGATTACAGTATAGTATCATTATATACTTTCACTGGCGTATGAAGTCAAAACATCATCAGCTATTCGTCCTTGACGAGTTTCTTCCTCTTCAAATCAGATTTGCGTTCAAGAGGTAATTATACTCCCAAATCCTTCTAAGACATTCCCACAGGTGCTTTATCGCAATTTAACCTCCGGTATCATGTCTCAATACACTTCCAAAGTCACTTAGTCTCATTTTCTCCTACCTCTTTCAAAGCATCGTCGTTTAGCCCAATCACTTTCACGCCAGCTTTTATCAAATTCTCTGTAGTTGCATCCCAASCTTTTGCATCTACAGCCCTGCTTGCATCTTTTATTAAGTAGGTTTTAAACCCAACTTCTACACTATCTATGCATGACCAATACACACAGAAGTCGTATGCAATTCCTACAAAGAAACATCTAGTAACACCAGCTTCCTTCAAAATACTCTCAAGTTCAGTATGATGAATATTCCACACATCGTGGAAAGCGCTATAATATTCTCTGTCCTCCAAATAACCCTTAAGTACTATGTTCGACAATTCCTTCTCATGAGTGAACTCATGCGCTAGCTGAGCTCCCCAAGTATTTTGAATGCAATGATCAGGCCATAATGTTTCTACACGTGTTTTAGTAACCCCGTCAATTGTACGACTAAATTTCTTCTTATCGAAAGGCCTCAACCCATTATTAGAAGCAAAGGAACAATGGTTAGGTGGGTGCCAATCTTTTGAAGCAATAATTATATCCCATTTCTTGTTCTGACATAGATCGTTTACGATGGGAATAATCTCTCTACCATTTTCAACTGCAAGTGAGCCGTTCTACATGCAATTTAAGCCTTGAGTTAGATACATAATTCTCAAATATAATATATAAGCGTCCAGGTTCAAGTCATAGGAATTTTCAATTCATATTGTAACATTCTGACATAATATCTCTACTTACAGGAGGCAGAAAATCTTCTTGTAGATCTACTATGATCAAAGCTGTTTTGCCTTTGGACATCTTCATCAAAATAGTAGTAAATCTTAGCAGTTTCTACGTATCAGTGCAATTTAAAGTAAGTGCCTAAGGGCATCGGTCTTGCTGATTCCTGGATATGGTTTCAATAACAATTGGTAGTCAAATGAGTACAAAAAGACAAATAGGAAAGACAAGCGATAGGAGGAAAAGAGGAGGTGATGGCTTATTATTTAATGATTATGTAATGTAATAATGTTATTGATTGAAAATTCATGCATAGGAATGGAGCCTGAGCGGGCAAACCTTATTTAGTCACATAAACGATATGATTAGGAACATTCATTTGATTGGATCCCTGTATTCAATTTACTAGCTCTTCTAGAAAAGAAAGCTATGGTTCAGAGATCGCATGGTAGCGATCATAAAACCAACATCTCGGTTATGTAACGTTACTCAAAGCAGAGTACCCCACAGGTTCAATTATCACAGTTAATGATGATCCCATTTCTTCTCGTTTGATCCTCTATAGTGATGCTTTGTAAGACTAAGCTTAGTAACATTAGGGATTGATCTGAGGAGTTCAGTAACTTACAAAAAGAAATTGTATGAACTGTGCTTGTTTTCTCATTTGGAAATGAATTTCAATATAATCTGAGCCGATAACGTGTTCAGGTCAATCAACTACCTAAAGTTTGAAGTATTAAGCAAAAGGGTCTGAATATTAGATGCTCCGCTTCTTGTCGGTATAAGGAGAAATTGCCCTTCCTACTATCGATTTAAGTCTATTGATAAAACAATGACAGTGCTTTAAATTGAAGATAATTGCTTAGGTGATCAATCACCTGAACTGTCGAGTGGCTTACCTCCAGTTTTTGATATTATTCATRTCCCACTGAAGAGCACGTATTATGACTATTGTAGCACATTTCTAGATATTGATCTAGTATCGTACCAAGTCATTACTTTCCGTTGGTTGTTTCTTCCCACCAAACCTAATTAAACAGTTTTCTATTTATTTAGTTTTTATACTTCTTTTTATCATTATACAACCTCAACCTTTCCAGAATGAAAAACCTTATGTTTAATGGCATTATAGATGTAGAGTAATAAGTAGAAATTGAAATGTAAGCAACTTCGCAAATATAGAAATTATAAGGGAATTTAAAAGGGCCAATCCATTTCAATAAGGAATAGTTATCTGGTATTTCACAGACAACGTTCACATTCAATTAGAATGATTATGACAATAATAGTTATTATGGATAGGTAGTATGAATAGGAAGGAAAATATCAAAGAAGTGTGTACGATAAGGTTTGGGATGAGAAAAAATTCATGAAACTTTAAAACTACAGTTCAAACGTTGCTATGTTTGAGCGTATCAATTACTTCTTCTCTTTATAAAAATTAAGAGCCTCTGWTTATCATTATGGACTGTGTAAAGTCATTTATTGATTTAATGTCATTGCTTCAGAGTGGTGAAAGCGTAAGACTAAAAATAAAACAACTCTTGGTACATCAAGCAGAAAACAAAGATTAACTCAGATTATTAAAGTTGAGAGCTTATATAGATTACTTTCCTTTTTCAAGACATTAAGTTTTGTAAGTGCATCAAGTCGCATGTGATTCTACAATGGGATACTACAATGGAGAACTGCGAGAAGTCATAACAAGACAGAAGAGCAACGTTTCTAGATTTTGGATGAAATATATAGAGCTCGAGAGAAAAGACTATCATTCTCTCAAACATATTCAAGATTATAGAATGTATCCATGTCTGGGTCATGGAAAATACTCGAATGCCATTCATTCTTCCTCCTCGAAAAACATTTGCTATAGAATGCATCTACATTCATGTTATCAATTACCTTACTTTTCTTTGACTTGAATGTATTTTTCAGGTCCTAGCCTGGTTCACAAGTACTTTATAATATATAACAACAATTACCAACGGATTAGCAGTAATCACCACTTCTTCTACTTCATTTATTCATTTCTCATTCTCAAGACGAAATTGACCACTACAGCAGTCAATAAGAAGAAGCACAACATAGTAGGTCCAAATCTATCATCATAGGGACCACTACCTCTTTTCCTAATGGCAGATGCTCTCCAATGATATGTCACTAATGCATAAACCATGGTACCCATAGCAATCAAGGTAAATAATGCAGCAGAGATTCTTCCAATTTGATCACCAAAATTCAGTAAACCAACACCTAAGGATCCCAAAATAACAGTAAAGTTGAGCCATGACAAGAATGTTCTCTCATTGGCAAAGAAAACTTTTGGCTCAACTCTGGTAGGAAGAGCAATACGTTTGCCTATAACTGTTAGTAGGAATTCATTACAACGTGGTTTATAGTCAGTTCATCATTCCTGTKCTTCCTCGTCTTGAAATGCATCAATTCTTCTCACTCGAATAAATAGTAATTGCTTGTTGAGTTATTGTAACATTTCTCAACTGAGTTCAGCTTAGTAAATACTTTCTTACATACCAGGTGTAGATTGTAACAAAGGAGCAGACGACATCTTTAATCGCAGTATCTTCCAAATGTATGTATAATCAAAGGTTTTGTTCTGTTCTATCCTCTGTTAGTATGCAATTGTCTTTACTCAAAACCCACTCTTTTAATCTCGACCATCTTCTATCTTTGTCACCTTCTATTCATTCTCAAAATATCATTCACCACTCAACATCCATTTCTTTTGTCACATACATCACTAGTTTCCAGGAACTAACCAAATGTCTTGAGATGCTCTTCTAATTTCCAAACAAAATCTTCTATCTCTCAGAATTAAAAAGCAATCCAGCAATTGAGATAACTGTTTTTCAGTGAATAAATAGGACAAGTTCATTACTATCCAGTTGTTCTTCTGTTATCATAGGAAATAAATCCTTTCCAGTCCATTATAAAGCACTGTAAAGCCAACGATTTGTGGTGGATGCTCAAACTGTGCTAACTAGAAATTAGATGCATCTTTCCGCAGATTACTACATTAAATTGATGACCGTTTATTATGTGAACASCCATTAAAATATGTCATGTGTTCTGCATTAAGATGCAATTACATGCAAATGGTCTTCATTAAGACACACGTGGACCTTTGTCGGTTGTAAAGTTAAACTTTAGTTTACATAGTAGAATTAAAGTTTGAATAAAATCGGAAAAGATATGATRTGATGAGATGTAGAGAGTTTGTGATTATGTAATTATTTAATGATCTACAGAAGCTACTGCTGATACCAATTGATACAAGAGGCGAATGAATAGATGGATGAGGGTGGGATAAGTGATAGGATAAGAAATAAGCTAAATTAAGGAACGTGACAAGAAACTCAATCACCTGTGAAGTAGATCAGCCTATTGATACCTTTAATGAAGCTTTTTTCCTGCTTGATTCAATTGCTTGTCAGTGAAGCTACCATAAATGTATGTATTGATTGGCTTCTTAGGCCAATAAGAAGAACAAAGAGAATAACAATATACAAAATATCATATAACCAATGATTTGCAATGGAAGACGTCAAATTTGACGTTAGATTATGTTTACTGATATTCCTAACATGATAATAGCTCTTTTGATACCTTGGAACATTTTCTAATCCTATAACCATAATGAGTGCATTAGTTCAGCCTGTTCAAGTTCAAGAGTCAGAAATTCGTCACAACGATAATCTACTCGTTGATAAAAACGAAATAGATAAAATATGCAAAGAAGTAAGTGCTGAAATGTTGATATGATTGATTACGGCAGGGAGAATCAGTTTGAGCAAACATTGTGAATAGTGTTTTTATAGTAACGATTGGTTGTTTGTATGGAAAACATATTGAATCATAGTCACCAAAATTGATGAAATACAGGAAACAGGTTCTCAATAGAAGTAGAAATAGCACATCTCCAAAAGAGGAAAAATTTTTATTATCAATAGTAATATGGGATTCATTTTACTACCTAACTGTGTTTCTATTCTTCTTTTCTCTTCACCATCTGCACCATATGTCCAAAATTCATCCTGCTCAATCTACGCACAATCAATGTATCTAACTCAAAATCAACGAATACAGGCAATAAAAATTTTCCGTGACGAAAGTGCTGATCCAAAAGACTCGAAAATAGCTGTAAGTTTGCCTTTGCTTTTGCTCAGAACCCATTCTGTCATTGTACAGCTATAAATGATAATATCATTTCAGATCTATCAAATTTCTACTAGTATTGAATCCCCATATACGATTAATTCTAACAGATTACCAGAATTACATACTTTCAAAGATCAAATCGTTGAAAGAACTGCACAATTATAAGGTGATAATACAAGCTGTATCATTCAAATATGGCAGTGGGTTCTTTGAAACTATGGAAAATAAAACATTCGAACTGTCTTCGTCAACAAGTCATTTGTGGGATATTACCAGAGATTTGGAGTATAAATTCCAGCATGTACAAGAAAAAGAAGGATTGGTTATAAACCTATTGATAACTGGGTTCTTTATTAGTCTGGAATAAGCAGCRAGGAATTATAGCAAACTGGAGTGATTTAATATAATATATTTGATTATATACAAGAATAAGTTAAAGCTAAATGCTTTCTATTCATTTACTACTTCTTGAATTCATTAAGTCATTCTTCGCATAAACATTGTCTTCAATACTTCTTTAGATTGCTTACTTCATTCATACATTTCAAAATTTAGCATTTGCTATACATCTTCGAAAAAATTTATACACATTTCCATTATTTTTATGATTATCCCATACACATCGCCATCCAGGTATGACTATAAGCCTTCTAATAAAACCTTCCTTCAGCATTATCAACAACACATTCAGCCTTTGCATTAGCACTAACACCAGCTTCAAGCTTACCAATGATATAAGCCGGCTCTCCACTTTTCTTCAAATTAGCTAGCACTKTATCAACGTTATTCTCCTCGACAATAAGAACCATGCCTATACCCAAATTGAAGGTCTTGAGTAAATCATCAACAGGTACATTTCCTGTGTTYGCAAGCCAAGTGAACACTGGTAAAGTAGGCCAACTGGTAGCATCAATCTTTGCTACAACACCATTAGGTAAAGCTCTAGGGATGTTTTCAACCAAACCTCCTCCAGTGATATTAGCCATACCTAAGATCAAGCCTTCCTTGATAGATGGCAACAGTTGCTTCACGTAGATTTTGGTAGGCGTTAATAAAGCCTCGCCTAAAGTAGTAGTCTCGTCCCAAGGAGCGGAGTCCACATAGGATAATCCAGACTTCTCGACAATCTTTCGAACAAGAGAATAACCATTGGAATGGCAGCCATTAGAAGCCAAACCAATAAGAACGTTTCCTTGCTTCATAGCATCTAATCTAGGTAAGACAACATCACGGTTGACAGCACCAACAGAAGTACCATTAGAATCATATTCACCGGGTTTGTAAATACCGGGCATTTCTGAAGTCTCACCACCAACAAGAGCACATCCCGCCTGGATACAGCCATCAGCTACACCAGATACAAAATCAGCAGCCACATTGACATCTAAATGACCGCAGGCAAAGTAATCTAAGAAGAATAAAGGTTCGGCACCTTGGACAATCAGATCATTTACATTCATAGCAACTAAGTCAATACCAACTGTATCATGCTTGTTAATAGTTTGAGCAATCACTACTTTAGTTCCAACACCGTCAGTGGCTCCTACTAATAATGCATCGGTATAACCAGCTTTTTTCAAATCGAATAAACCACCAAAACCACCGATATCAGCATTGGCTCCTGGTCGAGCAGTAGACTTGACCTTTTGTTTGATTTGCTGGACAAGCAGATTACCGTTCTCGATAGAAACACCAGCTTCGGCATAAGTTAGGCCAGTTTTCTGGTCTTGAGCAGCTTGGAATTTAAATGCTCTGTGAGCAATATCAGTTCTGTTGTATTTATTGGCAAAGTTGACATGCTCGACAGCTTTGTATGCCTTATCAACAGCATTTTTCACTGTTTCACCAACTGCAGTAACGGCAATAACTCTTCCCCCTGCAGTGACAACTTCCCCAGAAGCATTTTTACTGGTTCCAGCATGGAAAACAAACACTTCTTTGCCTAATCCCAAAGATTTCAACTTTGCTTCATCAACAGTGATCACATCTCCCTTCCTATATGAACCAGGATAACCCCCAGCAGCCAACACAACAGTAGTACTGAATCTGGGCTCAACGGCAATCTTAACAGAATCTAATCGACCTTCAGCACAAGCTAACATTACTTGAGCTAAATCGGTATCTTGGGTAAGAAGAGGTAGAACAGTTTGAGTTTCAGGGTCACCAAACCTAACATTGAATTCCAATACTTTAGGTGTGCCATCAGGGAGAACCATGATTCCAGTAAACAACATACCGACAAAYGGCAGGCCATCGCGACGTAAACCATCAATAGTAGGCTGAATAATTGTGGAGTCAATTTCCTTTAACAATTGAGCTGATGCAATAGGAGTAGGAGCATAAGCACCCATACCACCAGTGTTCAATCCAGTATCTCCATCACCGACCCGTTTATGGTCTTGAGCAGGAGGAAGAGAAAATATTGAGTAACCGTCAGAAAAGGTCAGAATTGATAATTCATTACCAGATAAGAACTCTTCAACCACTACTTCATCACCAGCAGAACCAAATGCCTTATCAAGCATTACTTCTTTCAATGCTGCAATTGCTTCTTCTTTATTAGTAGGAATCAAGACACCCTTGCCTGCTGCAAGTCCTGAGGCCTTGATAACAACATCGTGGGAAACAGAATTGACATAAGAAGCTGCCTCTTTGTAATCAGAGAAATTTTCAAAAGTAGCGGTTGGAATATTATGTTTCTTCATGAAGTCCTTGGAGAAAGTCTTGGAACCTTCCATCTTAGCAGCTTCAGCAGAAGGACCAAAAACAGGGATGCCAACCTTCTTGAACCATGTTGATATACCATCAACTAACGGTTGTTCAGGACCGGGGACAACTAAGTCGATATCATTGTCGGTAGCAAATTTAACTAAAGCAGGGAAATCTGAAGAATTAGAGCCAATTGCAATATTCTCTACTTTACCAAATACACCATCAGTTCCCCCATTTCCAGGAGCAACGTAAACTTTTTCCACAGAGGCTGATTGAGCTAATCTCCAAGCTAAGGCATGTTCTCGCCCTCCATTACCAACTAAAAGAACCTTCATTATAGATAGATGATAATGTGTTGAGCGAATATGGAATGGAATAGATAGTTGCARATAAAAGGCTTAATTGAACTGGAGGGTCTAGTATCAATTAAGAACACTCTGTAGATAGTCCACAGCTCGTGATTGTTTCTATAACAGCTTTGAACTGCTAGCTGTCATCTTCTTTCGGTCGTGTTCTTCTTCATTTCAGAGATCTGTCTGTTGATAATGGTAATACACTGGAGCTTTATTATTATGACAATACCGTCTATCAGAATAAGGAGAAACCCATAGAAACGAAAAATTTTGTTTCGCTGCCGGGTAAGTTCATATTAGTTGTAGATTRAGATGTGATGTTGAATCGGGGGTAACTTAGAGATCTTATTATATCGGATATAATAGTGTACTAACATTTCTGGCTTAGAATACTTATAATTTCGAAATATTCGGAATCTGTTGGGAGGTTTAACGATTGCCTGAAAAGATTAAAGGGTTTGATTATGAAAAACAAAAATTAGACTCGTCAAACAAGAGGAAGATTGCATGGAAAAGCACTTATGTTCCGTAACTCCTACTCAGATTAAGGTTAGAAGAGAGATTTTCTCTCCAACAAATCAGCTCTCCAATCAGCATAACATAATCATCGGACCATTAATAATACTTGCTAACAGTGAGAACAGTATTCATTTTGAAAGAACAAGAGTGTTTTATTGGGTTAAGATATATCAGAATCAATAATCCACTTTTGAATGCAGACTTAGTTCTCTAACAAAAAAAAAAAAAAAAAAAGGGTCGTATGAATTCGTGTGGAAGGGATTAGAAATGATGTTAAAGATTAAAGGGCTAAAGGTAAAATGTCATGGAAAATGAATGCTAATAGTGATAGTATAGTAGTCAATTAGTTGTAGTAACATATCAGACATACCAGCAGATCTGTCACCTGTGAAGAAGACTGCAAAAGTATCAGTATTCAAAAGAAGGAAAAACGAGATAAAAAAAAAATGATATACAATACTATAATCACACATTGTAGCTCCTGATCTGTCTAGCAACAATTTGCTTCTTATAGTTCCATAAGAAAATAATGTAAAACGAAAACATCAGAGAAAAAAAAATATGAACTGGAAATATGAATAAAGGATGAAAAGTTGAAAGAAAAAAATTAACAATAGAGTACAACACTATTATGTTATAATAAAACTGAAAAAAAGTCGTAAAACATGAAATAGGACATTAGGGAGTAGAAAGTGTAAAATAATGATGAAGAAAAGGAAAAGTATCATCGACGAGTCAACAGAAGATCATTGCATATTAATGCATGATGAAAGATAAACTGAGCTGAATTGAGATGAGAAAAGCCATCAGTTTTGATAACCATTCGAGTGATTATTTCGCCTCTGTTGATAGTTACCTCTATAACCTCTGTTTTGAAATCTATTATTATCATTGAAGCTTTGTTTGAACGGAGCTTCACTATCGTCTTGTTTCATATCAGCGATTGGAAATGGTCGGGGAACAGCAGCTGAATTTTCAGCAACATACAAAGATTTGTCTATGACTGCAGGAATAGCAGAGATTTCAGTGCCAAGTTCTTGTTCGATTTTATAAAGATTGAAACGATCATTCCAATTGATGAGATTTATTGCCAACCCCAAATGACCAAATCTTCCTGATCTACCAATTCTATGAAGGTAAGTTTCCGCATTCTTGGGGAAATCAAAGTTAATAACAACATTGACCGCCTGAATATCAATACCTCTTGTCAACAAATCAGAACACACTAAATGACGAACTTTCCCCGATCTAAATTCATGGAAGACTTTGTTACGAGCTTGTTGAGGCATTCTAGCATGAGAATAAAAACATGAATAACCTAGTTCAGTGATTTTTTTAGCTAATAATTCAACACGAGAAGTTGAATTACAAAAGATAATAGATTGATTAACTTGAAGCTTTGAGAAAAGAGTGTTGAGACAGTGTAATTTTTGTTTTTCTTCAACGAAAGCATAATATTGAGTAATACCACGTAAAGTTAATTCATCCATAAGATTGATCTCATAAGGTGATTTCAAATGGTTATCCATAAATGATTTTACAGCCAATGGGAAAGTAGCAGAAAATAATAATGATTGGTGTTCTTGAGGGAAGAAATCCAGGATCTTCTCAATGACAGGAATAAATTCCCTTGCTAATAACTTATCTGCTTCGTCCATAATAAACATTGGACATTCACTTAAATCAGCAACACCTCTTGATGCTAAATCATGAACTCTACCAGGAGTAGCGACTAAAACATGAACAGTTTCGTGTAATCGTAAAATATCATCACGAAGATTGGTACCACCAGTAGAAACCATTACATTGATACCTAAATGTTTACCTAAYGTACGGCACACTTGCGATGTCTGTAATGCTAATTCTCTTGTGGGGACTAAAATCAAAACTTGGATTTTGTTGAGTTTCGGTTTTATCTTTTCTAAGGCGGGGATAACAAATGCTGCTGTTTTACCAGTACCATTTTTTGCTCTGGCAAGAATATCTCTACCCGCTAGAGCAACGGGAATAGCTTCCTCTTGGATAGGCGATGGTTTTTCAAATCCGGCTTCAAAAATTCCCATCAGCAGTTCTCTCTTAAGATAAAAATCTTCGAATCCATTACCTTTTGTTGCCGTCACATCTTCGGTTTGAGGTCTTAGATCTTTAGCTGGTAGTTGTAGACTGTTTTTCCAGTTCTCACTTTCTGACATTGTGAATGATATATTTATAGATACAAATCGAGGACAGAATTAGCAGCTCGGTTTTCCTAATATGATAGCTGAATACTTTAAGTAAAAATGATTATTGTTGTGGCTTGTAGGGACTGCAAAAAAATGAACTTGACTCCCAGACTTTTCTTTTGTTCAATTGAAGTTTTTGTAAGAAGAAAATATAAAATACTTTAAAAAGTTCAATAATACTTTTGAATATTCTCTTATCTTCACTGCTGTAAACAATGCTTGTATACTAATTGGGTTAAAATATAGTCTTATTTTGAAGATATTATTGTTCGTATAAGCAAATATCTTCTGTTGATTTTATTTCATCCACTTGTTGGACTGAGAATGTAAAAGACACTTATCAATRACTTGCTTCCAGTATATCTATGATATACACAGCACAATAACAAATAAAGGATGTTACAATTTGTTCTTTTGTTTGTTCTTCTAGTGATTAGCTGTTTAAATTTGAATGAACAATCTGTATCTTAAGCATAAAAAAAAAGCTTAGGATTATAATCAAGTTTCTCTAGACTTTCTTTTAAACTTGATGAATGGTTGAGGTATTTATATTATGAATAAGTTGTTCATACAATTTGATAAAACTAATAGAAGTAATACGGTGTGAAGTACATTAGATATTCAAATGATGGCCAACTGATAGTTAAAAACTGAGAAAAAAATGTCAAGAACGGGGTTGTTCCCTGTTTGTGGTCAGTTTTGTTAGTTGGGGTACAAATTGATTACAGCTTTAGGAACAAACTTTTCTGTTTGTGGAAACTTTTGCGTGGCTTTTTGTGTGAGTAGTAGGTTCGAAAGATGATGGGGTGTATTTACTTAGTGACCAGAACACCTGAAAATGGATGAAAAATTGTGAGTTCAGACCCATTTGGAACCTATTTATAGCACCACCAGTAACTATTTCTTGGAGGAGTTACATGGGACTGAGGGTTTTGATGAGGAGCATTGCGGTTGCAATGCACTACAGAATTCAGCATGGAGCAAGTTACCTGCTTAATTCTGAGAAAATAAAGAAATATGAGTAGTAAAAATTCCTATTGTTCAGTTGAATAATATAGAAAGCAATAAAAATTAGAATAAAAAATGAAAATAGAGATAATTCGTCTCGAAATTGATTGTCATTGTTTCTCTTCCTCTGAAATGATAATCTCAACTAACTATTCTAAGTTCCTGTTTCAGAGAAGTTTAAACAAGACATCCCGTTTAAGATCACATGGTCTTAAACAGATTTTCCAGTGCCAAATAAACTCCAGTAAGTGATCCTGTATCAGATTCCTTCTTGCAAGCTGAAAATTCCGTTCTTTGCGTCCGTTTCCATGTAACTGTAATGATTAAATCCATTCTCACTCATATTGTCTTGTCCCTCATTCCCAAGTTTCTTATTCAGTGAGCAATTCATATCAAATGTAAAAGAATCGTAATWGCGCTCTCCGTGTATTCGGTTTATTTTATTTACAATACTGGGGAAGATAGTTGTTTTCCTAGCTCATATGTTCATTATTGCATATAGAAACGCGCGCGAAGGAATAACTAGCATACGCCCCATTACTTTGACTGTTTGTGTTGATCGATTAATAGTGAAGTGCCAGCTGAATTGTTATAGAAAGCAATCAAATAAACATATCTAAGCTAAGAAATTGTAGCTATCACGGCTGCATTATTATAAAAATAACTGGTTTAATGAAGTAACTGGCTGCTATTGATTGACTTGGTTATTTTGGATCCTACTGTTATATGGAATGAATGACTGACTGAACATCGATAATCATATTGAATATACTTTCGTTCATTATACTTTGATTGACTACAGTACGCTAACGTTTTTAACCAGTATAAGTCTTCACCAATCTGTAATCGTCATATGATTGTATTTTTAAACGCATCAAATAGTCAAGTAAAAAGTACCTAGCACCGACCAATCATTGAAGTACATTCTCACCTAGTCAAATCGGTTTACGATCAACATCTTGTAATACACATTCACTCTTCTCACAATGGATTCGCATAGATCATCAAGAGCACCAACAATTACTTCCTCATCGGCCTCTTATTCTAAACAGCGGCAGGCTTCTCTGAAGAAAGCTGCTGTTGACCGTCCCCTACCTCCCTTACCTCCAACTGCCAGTGCAAATTCTACTAGATCATCGCCTTCTGCTGATCTTTCTTCTAGTAGGAGCTCAGCATTACCTCCAACATCCAACCAATTCAACCAATCTCAAAAACACACATCCAGCAGATTATCTCAACTACCACAAGATTTCAGTTTTACCAATACGGCACCTTCATCGTTAAGGCCTGACATCAAAGCCAGTTCTGCTCCGCCCTCGGGACATATGCTACCTCCAGCAAGGTCGTTGCGCCGTAAGAATGTCCCCCCACCATTATATTCTGCACGACCTACGACAAAGGCCCCTGCCACAGCTTCTGCAAAAGAGGGTTCTGARACAAGCTCTAAAGGTGGACCAAAGACCCTTATAGCTGACATGACAGCCCTAGAATTGGGTGTTGAGTTTCAATTAGATATTAGGTCAGAAGATTTGCTTCAATTGAAATCCCTAGGCTCTGGTAATGGTGGAACAGTTTCTCAAGTAATGCATGTACCTACGCAAAAACTTATGGCAAAAAAGACTATTCATATTGAAAAGAAACCCGAAGTTCGGAAACAGATTATGCGTGAGCTACAGATTATGCATGATTGCTGTGATAATAATTTCATTGTTGATTTTTATGGTGCGTTATGTATGGAAGGGCATGTAATCATTTGTATGGAGTATATGGACTGTGGCTCATTGGATGGAATAATCAAAGCTACAGGAAAGATTCCCGAACGCATAATAACTCAAATATCGATATCAGTACTCCGGGGTCTGAAATACCTGTACAATGAACATAGGATTATTCATCGGGATGTGAAACCATCGAACGTTCTAGTAAATTCCCGAGGTGAATTCAAATTAAGTGATTTCGGAGTTTCACGAGAACTAATAAATTCAATTGCCGATACTTTTGTCGGAACTTCCACTTACATGTCACCAGAGAGAATTCAAGGTGCTGCATATACAGTGAAGTCAGATGTATGGTCATTTGGTATAATGTTAATAGAGCTAGCAATTGGCTGTTTTCCGTTTCTACGTTATAACGGAGACAATGCTATTCCTGGTACTAATGCTAATTCGACTGTGCCACAATCAAGAAGAAAGAAAACTGCAGAGCAAATACCTACTGAACCTCAGTCAGTCAACTCTTTATCCTTTCAAGGTCCAGAAGGTATTCTTGACCTTCTACAGCGTATTGTTAATGAACCACCACCAAGAATACCCGATTCATCTGAATTCAGTGATAGCTTTCGCGATTTTGTTGCTACTTGTCTGCGTAAGGAGGAAGAACGACCAACTCCACAAGATTTACTCAGTCATGAGTTTATACTGAAAGGAATCGCGAGACCTGCTGATACTGCTGCATGGGCCACGGAGATCAAAAAAATGTTATAATATGTATAAATCATTTAACATAAGCAAAGAGGATGCTTACCATATGAGAATTACTTAATGCTACTCAATTAAGTGTATCTAATGACGAATAACCATTGAACTTAAGCCTTTTCATTTTACTCTCTAAGCAGGAATCCATGATTTRTGATTACGTAAGTGTAAATGTAAAATCAAATCAAATCTATAACACGTCATGGAAATAAACGTTACTGTCTTACAACCCATAAATCTGCAAAACGACGTCTCTAATTGTATTCTAATCTATATTGTGAAAATCATTATACAAAATTCAACTGTTCTCTATATTATCTCACATATTCACAAGGTAGTCTACCTGTTCTTCCATCGGTTGTTTGACACCACCACCAGGTTTCCGGTATCTCCTCTGGTATCTTTTCCGATTTATTATCTCCGTTAGCATTTCCGTTTTCTGCCCCAGATTCGGTTATAGTCTCCGAAGTCTCGGGAGCCTCAGCTTCATACAAAAGTGTACTAGGAGCAGTTTTACTCAAAACAGTAATTTTTTCCCCTGCAGAAACTGTTAAATCTCCAGGTAAAACACCAATAAAATCATTGGAGACTTCTCTAGATTCAGGCAGTTCTTTTTGTGAAATTTGTCCTTCTCTGACAGCTTCTAGTTCTGCCAAGATATCGACAGGTTCACTATAGAGCTCAATGATATTAGCACTATAGGACATATAAGTCTTAGTCAGATCAGTCATAGTATCATTAGAATGTAAGACTCTATATTCTGATTCCACCTCGGAAGAGACAGGTGCCAGTCCATTCGTAGCTTCTGAAGCATTAATAAATCCAAAAGACGAAGAAGGCGCATCGATCATAGTAGACAATACATTATCTGAGGTATTATATTCTTGTGCCTTACCTAAAGGATTTGATATAGAAATCTTGCGGAACCGAGAAGTAAGATTGGACGAATTGTAAGACTCAACAACATGGAAATGAGATGACGTTCTAGATGTCGGTGACGACGCTTCCGGTAATGCACGGCCATCAAAATGTGCCGATAGTTGGGGGTTAGAGATGATAGCAAATGGGTCAGCGGCTTGAACAAATATACCTTCCTCAGCATTATAAGGCTTCACAGGATTATTTAAAACAAGTTTCATATTCTTTAACGTGACTTTGGCTTTCCTAGGTCGTATTGTCTTCTTCCAAAGGGTCGCAGTTGTAGTAGCTGTATTCTTTAGGCCGGTAGTAACACCGGATTTGACACCTTTAGTTGTAGGTTTGATTTTCTCTTTGAGTGACTTCGAAACACCTTCGTAGTTTTCATCTTGTTTCTTATAATGGTCAAAAGAAGTAAGTGGCTGATGAACAGTTTTCCCAATCTGGATATCTGWCAAAGCCTCAATTCGTGGCATAACCTCAGCAAACTTATCAGCCCATTCATCATAGATAACATCACAATATTCGGTAGTATCAGCGGAGAGACCATATTGCTTTGCAAATTCTATATATTTTTCCATTATTCGCTGATATAGCTCACATTGAGTAAATAGCATAAATGTGCCCATTTTATTGAGAAATTCAGAAATAAAGGCTAATGCTATGGGGACGAACTTTTTTATTTTTTCATCGTGATGTAAAAACACTTGGGTAGCTTCCTCAAGTTTGACTTCGAGTTCCTTCAACTGCTTCAAGTCTTTCTCGGTAACAGGTTGTGAATCTATTGCCTCTGGTGGTTCATATGTTTGCATACCCATTGAATGACCTGTTGAACTGTGGCCCACGCCAGAAATGTTGTCAGCACTTTTTCCTCTGTTTTCAATCTTTTTAGTTAATTTGTCCAAGCTATTAGTATATCTGTCATAGTCAACTTTTTTTCTGTCGCGTTTGTCTAGAGCTTCAGTGACTTGTTTGATATATTCATTCATTTCCTTAAACTTGGAGATGCTGTGTTTAGCAAAGAGATCCACACTAGGAAGAATTTCTGACTTGATACCATCAACAAGATCTTTGTAATCTTCTATTTGAGAGGCACTAGCACTTGGAGTCTCTGCTTCTATGAAAACAGAAACTTCAGCTAAACCGAACTCATCGATCTCACCAGAGCTTTTCTCTGCRGTAGGAGAGGAAACAGAACTTTGACGACGTTTTTCTATTTGATGTTGAAGAGGAGAGCTAGCTTTGTGTATCAAATTGTTCACTTTCTCTGCTTTAGGACCTTTCTGTTCATTTTGAGCCACAGCTTCTTCATTGATACTAGCATATAGCTTGTGAAATAATTCCGACAGTTCATCTTGGTGGTTAATCATTTGTTTCCATCCCTTGCTATAGTCTTCCATCTTTTCAATAAGATAAAGCATTCCTGCTGATGAAACTCGAAAATCATTGTGCCATTGTTTGATTATCTCATCATCAGCAGATTTATGCCCGGCGACTCTTTGAGGCAACCGTTCAAATACTTTTTTCGCACCTCGGAATGACATTGCGCTTCAATGTGTTTCCACAATGCAAACAGTATGGTACGTGATGAATGTGAATACTGAAAACTCACTGTCAGTCTTTTCGGTTTGATGATATACAAAACTGCGTTCCAATTGTTATAGCTACAACTTGAAGAATTTCTGACTTCTTTTCAGTCTTAACTTGTTGATCGAATGATGAAATTCAATTGCTGGTAATCCATCAATAATACACACAAGGAATTGGGGAATTTATATCTGATTGGAACTAACCTTGTGGTGTCCCATGCAGAGGGGGCGTGGGGAGATTATAACTCTCAAGGAGGAAGTGGAGAATGTTAAAAACGGAGATGGTGTGGAGAATTTCGAGAGATATCAGGAGTAATCAGGTTGCTGTTTGTTAATTCAAAGTTTAGAGAGTAAAGATTATATAAAATTTTGCGATTGTGATATCAGAAGGTCATCTTAAACTTATATATTTGTTTTACTTTTTACTCGTTGAGCTAAGCAATAGAAATCGTCTATAAAGAACACCCTGAAAGTATATGGGATCTCTCAGTAGGCAGGAAGTATTCGGGAAATGATATCGGAACTCGTCCATTCCTTCCTCTGTTCTATGGACATATAATTAGCTTTCCAATTATGATGTGTTCTCACTGTTCCGTTTTCATTGAATATTTCAAAGTTGCGACTAGAATAGAACTCCCTCAAATAACAGAATTGAAACCTCCTTAAAATCCATTTGATGAAGATGTCTATGAGATGACAGTAGACCAAAAAACTCAAATTCATACGCTTTCTACCTAATGAATATCGGAAATAGTGTCAATTGGTATTTTCTCCACTTTCTCCTTTGGAGTTATACTCGAGCATATGAAAATGAATTGTTGGCATTTTATCCGATGTTTCCGGCTCCCATTGACATATTGATACAGCATATCTTTCGACTATGTTGCAACTATTTTGATTGTAGCATAAATTTACATAACATTTGTCAAACAGCRGCGCATCAAATAGTGAACGATGAGAATCCGAAAGTCTTTTACTATCGGTAAGTCAATTTGTATAGCGAGGTAACTGACACAAAGAAAAGAAAATATCAATGTCATCAAGTTGAAACTCATCACGGTTCATCCGAAAATACGAGAAAACACAATTAAATCTACTTTTGAGACGATTTGCTAACAAAGACGAATGTTTGTTTTACTAATGTAGGATTTTTGCTACTCGTTCTGGGAGCAGCATATCTTGGCTTTGCGAAAATCGATGTGAGGTTTGATAAGGTTATACATTTGTTTGTATTCTTTATTCTCACCTTTACTTTCTACTGGATTATCGACAGCTCATCACTACGACAGCTAAGATATATAACATTGATCTCTTGTACCTTGATTGGAGGCATAGGCTCGGAAATCGTTCAGTGTTTTGTGCCTTATAGGACGTTTGATCCTAAAGATATACTATGTAACCTTACTGGAAGTGTGTTAGCTTTAGCATTATGCCAATGGTACCACCGACGACTGATACAACGGAAAAGGCATACAAGATACACACTTCTGAATAGCACCGCAACGGAAGCCGTTCTAGGAAACACAGCATCTGAGAATCAGACYGTTGAACTGGCCAATTTGGATCTAGAAACAGGACCTTCAAATCTCTTAACCAGTGAACCAAGCCTTCCTAAACAAGACTCCAAGGAAATCTCTATACCATCAACGACCAGAATTTAGAGCCATATCGTATACTTATATCTAAACTGCATAACTTGTACGATACAGTTATGAAACCTTGCTATTAGCGTTGTCAACGATATTTCTCATATCAATTCAACTCACTAAATAGTAATATGCTTGAATACGCGAGAATATTTTATTACATGTACATAATATTTCCCCAGAATCCTAGTGCTGCATTATCCAACATCTTTTCCGCTTTCTGTGYTATATTATCTCATCCGGTGAATGGGTTTTGACTTTTATAATCTCCGTTTCCTTCTCCCATATCCTTTGCAGTAATACCTAACAAACCCCTGCCAATAATGCCGATGGTTCCTACCATACTCACTACCCTCAATTGCCTACACCTTATCCTATCAGTCAAACATCTATATATAGCTGATTTGCAATAAAAATCTCAATCAATAGCTTTTCGTTGTCAAACTCATTGATTGTGTCTCCTACTTTTGTACAATTACTGATACTGCTATTTGATTTTGTATCCACAATTAATTGACCACATAACACAAAAGTGATCGATTCTGTGCAACTTGTTTAGTAGCGCAATTAGCAGGCGTAATCCTCTTCTTATCGTCTTGCTGTTTGCGGTTTTTTGTTGTTTATATCAGTTGTTATTGCTTTTCAACTGAATTCCCTACAATTATTGATCAACAATCAGTAGTTATATTGTCTTATCAATCATGGACAATATACCTCAAGGTATGTGTTTTGCAGAATATAGCTTTATTACAATTTTGATTCAGATAGCGGACCATTATTGAATGAACGCAGTACTAACTGCTGATTAATTGTTTCTTTATGTTCAGTTGACATAACAAAAAATCTTTCAACGGAAGAAAAACAGTTTTTTGGTCAAGTTTATCACTCATTAGATAAGTCTAGTCGAGGAATCATCACAGGCGATGTTGCAAGAGATTTATTTTTGAAATCTGGTCTCGACAGCGATGTGCTCGCTAGTATTTGGCAATGTGCAGATTCTTCATCACAAGGATTTTTAACCCAATATGGATTGTGTGTTGCCTTGAGAATGATAGCAAAAGTGCAGCAAGGTATACCATTTAATCCCTCCTTGGCTGATTATCCCGGCCCCTTGCCTAATTTTTACGGAATCCAAACTCCTGCTAACTATAGAAATGCGAATGCCAATACTACCACTGGAAATAATGCTTATAGCATCAATACGACAGCAGCTCCAACTACTCAAGCAAACACAGGTGGAGTCACTGGGGTGACAGCTGGACCAGTTCGAATTCCTCCTATATCAACACAAGACAAGGCTAATTTTACTCAACTATTCGATAAGGCTGCGCCGAATGGAATTCTTGGAGAACAGAAGGCTCGTCCCATTCTATTGAAATCAAAGCTTTCGGCTCAAGTTTTAGCTCATATATGGGCATTGTGTGATCCTTTGAATCAGGGTCAAATGGGATTGACTGAATTTATTGTTGCCATGCATTTAGTTCAATGCCTGCTAAACAGAACCCTCACCCAGCTGCCCATAGCAATTCCCCCAGAAATTGTGGCCCAAGCAAGATCTCAACCTCAAGAACAAGAAGCCGCTAATCCTACCGTTAATGCTGGCGTTGATTTTGTTGTTGATGCTCAATTTAAGGCTCAAAGCGATAGCATGTTTGATTCTCTAGACACTCAACATGCTGGTTTATTAGATACAACCAAATTAGTACCATTTTTGTTGAACTTCAAGCTATCTCAAGAGAATTTGATGGTGATTTGGGAATTGGCGGATTTGAAGAAAAACGGCCAATTTTCTAAAACTGAATTTGCAATTGCATTGTACTTAGTTCAACTTAAACTATCCGGGAATGAGTTACCTACTTCCTTACCTCCGTCATTGAAAGCAAGTGCAGAGGGTTATGCGTCTCAAGTAAGTCAGGCACAGGTGCAACAGATTCAGCAAGTACAACAACAGGCTCCACAACAGCGGGTATTTCAGCAAACCCAGCCTTTTGCATCAACAGGATTTTCTCAAGCTGGAATGCCATCTTCAACTGAAAAACCACCTGTTCAAACAGTACCTATTGGACCAACAATAGCGAAACCATCTATTGTCCCTCAGAGTAGTTTGCAGGAATTATCTTCACTGAACGACTTGTTTGGCTCATCTCCATCGCAATCTACTTCTAAACCAGAAACTATATCAACACCTACTCAGCCTGTTTCATCCTTTTCGACCCAAGGTATAACTTCACCACCAAGACCAAGCGCACCACCAGGACATCGATTTGTCCCTACCTCAAGTTTTGGCCAATCAATTGTGGACAAGAATACTGAAACTACCAAAGCAGCAACAGTACACTCGCCCACGCATGAAATCCCATCTGAACCGGTTCATTTTGTTAAAAGTGAGCAAGCAACTACTTCTGACTTCTCTCCTGCCCCTGCTCCAGCTCCTGCTGCTGTCCAACCAACAGTGGCTAAACCAAAACCTCCAGCTGTCAACAGAGGCACTAAGTACGAAGCTTTGAGAAATGTAAATATTGAACATCAAATACCAAGTTCTAGTACTAAACAGCAGGTATCTGCAACTTCTGCCGTCACAGCACCGGCTGTTCCCTCAACAACTACTTCTGCCGCAACAGCAAGCACTGGTGCCGCTGTGGGGGCTGCAGTTGGAGTAACCTCAGGATTAGCACTTGGAACCGCTTCCGCTATTGGTGGGGCTTTTAAATCTGGCACATCTTCTCAGAGCACCACTGATCATGAGATCCAATTACGCTTATCTAATACGACAACTGATTTAGCTAATCTGACTATTCAAGCCAAATCACTGACTGATCAGAACCAACAATTGGAATCCAGGAGATTGAAAGCTGAGCAAGAACTTGCTAGGTTCCTTAGTGTCAAACAAGAAATAGAGACTAAGTTGATCAAGCTTAGAAGTGTTTATAACGCTGAAGTAGAGAAAGTTCGTCAAAGCGAAATGCAGCTTCAACAATCGATTGAACAGACTGATAAATTGCGACAAGAAGCAAGCGTTTTAGAAGCAGAATTCCATGCTAAACAAGCGGAATTTCAAGAGTTATCATCTGCTYTGGAATTAGATCAGAATGAAAATGCTGCATTGAAGGAAAAACTTACTATTTTGAGTAACGAAAAGGCCAATTTAGAGGCAGCATTAGAAACAGCTACAAAGAATGCTCGTACTACACATGCAATGGTTGACGTTACTCAAAGGCAAGTGAATGTTGCTCAAGAAGCTAACGATCAGTTAAGGAAACAACTGAATGATATCAACAATGGCATTAGTACTGGCACCGTTGCTTCCGCTACTCAGCAGCATCAAGCTTCCACCTCAAATGCACTTAGTATTGATATTGCACCTCCTAGAGCAACTGGTCCTTCAACTGAGGATGAGTTCTTTGCCTCATTCTCTGGAATGACTGAAGCACCCGTTGCCGACTCAGGTTACTTCCCCAATGATGAGTTCGAAGATACGTTTAATGAATTATCGACTAATGCTGCTACATCTTTAACTCATAATACCAATACCGAAACTCCTAACTCATCACCTCCTACTTCAGATTTTGGTCAGGGATTCTCTGTCGGGCCATCAGGAACCAATGTTCCAATGATGACCCATTTCAATTTACCTATTGTCAGGCCTCAATCAGCTACGTCATCAGTGCAGAACAATGCTCCATTGAGTGTTCGTGGTGATATTGATTTCTCTAGAGATGGATCACCTTCCGGAACCATTTCTGAAGTTGCTTCCGATGGTGGAAGAAGCGGTAGTAGTAAAGTTGCAGGAATAGTTCCTTCAGCTATCGGCGATGTGGATGATGTTGACGTTGATGTAGAGGATGCATTAAATGGACGTGGAAGTGGTGCAGCTATCGATGTTGATGACTCTGTTTCCAATTGGACTGAATCAGAAACAGCTGACAGATCTGAAATTGACTCTGTTTCCGACTCAGATTCAGAATCCGAGTCCGTTTCAGAAGCAGAAGCAGAATCAGAGAACGAAGCTACTACTGTGCGTGCTGTAGATGATGACAAGGTGGGACCTAAGCCAAGCGAGTTTCATGTCGAGTCCGATTTAGAATCGGAGTCAGGCAAATCCTTTAATTCCCCTTCAGAACATCTTGAAGACAACGCGTTGCCTTCCCGACTGAAGACTGAATCTGAATCCAACTCTGACTCTGAGGTAAAAGTAGAAGCAACACCTCAGGTGAATATCATTGAAACAACGAAAGCCGAAGTTGTAGACCGAGAAAAGAAAGGGGAAGAAGGCATTGGTAAAGAAGAAAGAGAACCATTAAGTGATCCGTTTGAAAAAGAGTTTTCAGAGCCAATGGACTCATCTGTATCCGACGAGTATGAAAAAATCAATCTAATCCCAACTGCTTCGACAAGTGTTGGTGATACTGAGACAACTGGACACTCTCAAGAATCGTTTGAAGTAGTTGAAGTTCCAAAGGAAGATATTGAAGATGAAGCACCGGTAACAAAATCATTGGCAGCAACTGTAGGCGCAGCAGAGGCTGGAATCAAGGAAGAAAGTGTTACTGTACACTCAAAGGTTGCAGCTGAAAATATAACCGAAGAAGCAAAGGAAGAAACAGCAGGAGATGAGAATGAACAAGATACTATTAAAGGAGTTGCTGAGCAGTTATCAGGTACTCAGTTAGCTGTCAGTGGAGATGATGTTGAAGCTAGTTCTATTGAACCTAAGGAAACTGTCGAGTCTAATGATACTGTTAAGCTTGCCGAAGACAAGCCTGATGAAAGTATTGAAACTGCTGAAGAAGCTACACCAGTGGTCGAGACAGCAGATGCAGAGCCACCCAAAGAAAAAGAAAACAAAGTTGTTGATTCAATCACTGCACCAGTTTCTGCAACAATTGCAGCAGGCGTCACTGCAGCTACATTTACTGGCGCAATTACAAGTTTCGTTGGTTCTTCTGATGGCATGTCACCAATGACTGCTACTMAATCAGATCCTAATACTGTTACTGGACCAATGGAACAGGAAACATCATCCTCTGATCTCTCAAGTTCTGTCTTTATTCAGTCGATTCCTACAAATAATGTACCTTCCAACGTACCAAAGGATGCAAGCATTCAATCAGAGACCCTGACTGCGCCTAAATCTGTTACTGTCACTAAGAAAGATGAGACTGCAAATGAAGAAAAAGAAGTCTTAAGAAATACTGATAGTACTGAGCCCAGTGAAACCGTTAATTCAGATCAAACCATTACAGCTGTTGAACCTAAAGAAGAAGAAGAACCAAAATCAGCAATACAACTAGTTAGCACCGAGCCAGGTCCTCCAGATGTTTCCATTGACAACAGCCAAGATGCGTTGAATAGATTTTTGGATACAGAAGAAATTACAGAGAAAGATCAAAAAGTAGCTAAACCTCAACTTGAGAACGCTGAAACTGAACCAGAACCAGATGCTAGTGGAGCACTAGAAACTTCAGAAAGGCCAGGAGCAGCAGTTATATCAGCTGCTACCGAACCAGAATTCACTGCTGAATCAGAAACTCGACCAGCAGAGCCAACCAACGAATCTCGAATTGTTGATGAAAGCGCCACTGAAGAGTTACGCGCTTCTGATGCAGCCGGAAGAACTAGTACAGTTAAGAAAGAAGAAGCATCAGATGGTGAGGACGATATTGGATACTATTCTGCTGAAGAAATTCAAGAAGAGATAGTAGAGCAAGTTGGTAAATCAACAGAATCGAGCGCCGTTGTGGACATTGACCATGAAGAGCCTGAGCAAAATCAACCATCAGTTGAACCAGTGGGGGAACCAGTTGCAGTTGCATCACCACCTGAATCAAAGACCAAATCTGATTCTACTAATGTCCACAAAGCAAGTACTACTTTTGATGATGCACTTGAATCAGAGTTCTCTGATATGAGTGAAGCAGTCGAGATTGCTGACAAACAACCTGCTTTAGATGTTCCTCCAACTACCGGTAAGTCACCGACTACTGCTGCTCAACCTAYTTTTGAAGATTTTGATAACGAGTTCACCGATTTGAAACCTGCTGATGATTTGAGGAACAATATATTTGATAGCAGTTTCAGTGATAATGATTCACAACCAGCTAAGCCTTTCGAAACTGCAACTTCAACGGTGAACACTACTCAGTCCGATCATGCTCAAGGTCAAAGTGTACCCGATTTTGACTCTGAGTTTGCTGATTTCGACAATTCCCAGGCAGYTACTGCATCGCTTGACTTCGCTAATAATAAAGAGATTTTTTCTTTTGATGTCGATAAAGCATCAAGTCAACCTACCGCTCTTTTTTCCAACGGATTCTCAGGCGATGTTGGTGGCTGGAGTGAAGCTGCTAATCAATTAAAGGAAGAAGAAAACCCGGAGGATGAATGGGATCAAATTTTCTCTGGAATGGCAAGCGCAGCTGTCACTGATACAACAGAAGATCAAATGGGTCTTGATAATTCTAATATTCACAGCTTGGGATTAGATAGTAATGAATCTCAAGATATTTTCAGCAGCGGAGCAATTTCTCTTCCCGAGGGAGCGCAAGAGGAACTATCACATCCGGAATTAGCACCGGGATTCAGTAGTTCCAACGCTACAGAAACAGAAATGACACCGAAGTCAATGGCCATTGCTGAACTTGTTGGTATGGGATTTCCATTACAAGCAGCAACTGATGCYCTAGAGAAAGAGAACTGGAATTTAGATCAAGCTACCAATTATTTGCTTGACCATGCGTAAGCACTCTGTTCCTTGTTCTTTGTCCTTGATGATGAATGTGACGAATTTGATTTATGAGTGACAAGAGTATTATTTACTACCTTTATTTACTAAAGGTTAAAACCCACGTATTTATTGACGTGAATCTTTTGGAGCTCCTAATTTATAATGATAAATAATGACAAGCCAATCATTAATTCGTCTTTTAAAACTTCTTTTTATTTATTTTATWGTTCAGTTTAAGAATTATTTGTATCTTCATTTCAATTATTAAATTCATTGTGAATCCCTTTAYATAAAGTATAGTACATATATATTATCAGCAYGGTATGTATTCCTCTCCCAACTCATCATAGCTCATGAGCTGATCTCAAGCAGCTTTCTGCAATAACTTCAACGTTTCATAATACATCTTCTCATTAATCTTGCCTTTCTTCTCTTCGTTTTCATTACCTTTATCTTGTCCATTCTCTACGTTATCAAATTGAAGTTCATTTGACACTTGATCTAGTTTATTAAGCTCCGGAAGGACAATTGTTCGAATGTCTTGAGCAGTTTTCATTCCTTGATTTTGAAGCTGAATAAGAATCTCCTTTTTATTTGAATTCTCTGCTTCCAATTGCACAAGCTGCGTTTTCAACTCGTCTCTTCGTTTTAACTTTCTCTGATAAAGCCTTAGTTGTATTATTTGTTGTGGATCTAATGTATCAAAACTAGTGAGTGTTAGTGTGAGCCTATTAAGTAATGACATAAACTACTGACCTCAGATCATGCAATAGAGATATAGATTTAAAGAAACACTTACTGGAAAGCTGGTTGGTTTTCATTCTTTCTAATGTTTGCTTCTAATACTAGTTTATCTAACTCATTTAATTTCTGTTCGATATCACGTTCCAGGAAAATGGCATCAAATTCACGTTGGCAAGACTTTTTCCAATATGAGATAATTTGATTCAAGGCTTGCTTTAACTCATTTACTCCTCCAGGCGTTTTTGATAATTGTGGATAACATTCAGCTACTTTATCATATGTTAAGTAATCGCTAGCCTTATTCAAAGCCCTYATAACCAGTTCCCTCAAGCGCGTGTATCTGATGTTCACTGGAGATTCATCTGGAGCTTCAATTGCTTGGTTTACTGAAGATTGAGTTGTATGGTCTGTAGTTAGTTTGGTCGTTTGGTCAATCGCAGCTTCTAGAGAAGACGGAGAAAAATTAGTAGTGCTTCCGGCTTCCTTCACTTCGTTCGACTGTACTGGAGTTTCAGCGGCATTTGATAGTATCTCTCTTGTTGCGAGCTTATCAGTAGTTAATTCCGCTGGTTCGGCTGATTCAGTTGGTATTGTCATTTCCACATCTTCTTCATCTTCCTGCTCCACTAGAGGCTTATCATGTTCATTCATTGCTCCCAAATAGCCACAAATAACGTCACCACTCTTCTTTGAAAAGCTTCAATAGGTCTCTTCTCTGAATATTGTTTGATATGATATTTCCTACAAGCTTAGGTTCAGCTGATTCCTCAATCGATTCTTCTCATGTAGCCTGAGAAACACTCTTAATGATTATCTACACGTAATTTCAAACCGTATGCCTTCCTTTTCACCTTTCATTAGTTGGCATTGTAGAAACAATTAAATACTCTCTAAGCAGTCTGAAGGACCATTTATCATCAGAATAACTTCACCAAAACCGATCTGTATTCGAATCAGCGCTGAAGGTAAACAAAGCATGTACGAATAAAGGAAATTATAATAAAACTGTAGATCTATCTCGGAAACAATAGATGCTATCATTTCCTATATGTTTTTATCAAAACAAATAAAATATCACGTAAGCACATAATAAGATGTAAGGGTGTCGACTAACTAAGGAAGTACACCGATGTTGATAGATGATTAGGTGGGGAGACGCATACTAGTATATATACTCATGTCCTAATGTTTCTACAGTAATACAATATTCTTATAAAGCATGCTGTTGTCTAATTGACAGTGAAATACTTCAACGAATAATTGGCTGAGTTGTATATACAGTTGTAGTTAGTTAATGCTATATTGTAACTGTTGGTTTGCATAGGACAAACGGAACACTGAATACAATACACTAGAATACATCATCTATACAAAAGTCGGTGAATCGATTGATAGGAAATACTTACTACACAATGTCAGATCCATACGCTATTATTGCAAAGGTAAGTAATGTGCTGATGATTGAGTTTATTTGTCTTGCTAGCAACAAAATGGTACTATAATGGCTGATTAGTTGTTGAATACATACAGCTAGTTCTATGCTTGTCCCATCTACTGATACTGACGTTATTTCACAGGCTGACAAGAAAGCTGCCCCTTCGTCAGGACTCAGTTCATTTTTTGGAGGCGGTAACAGCTACAGATATGAAGAAGCTTCTGATATGTACATGCAAGCAGCGAATTTATTTAGATTACAGAAAAATAGTAAAGAAGCAGGCAAGACGTTTGAAAAAGCAGCAGAATGTCAAGTGAAAGCTGATTCAAGAGATGAAGCATCAAACACATTGGTGGAAGCTTATAAAGCATATAGACAAGAAGACCCAGCTGAGGCTGCTAGGGTATTAGAAGAAGCAATTGTTGCTTTTACAACAAGAGGTCAATTCAGAAGAGCAGCTAATTATAAAATGGATGTTGGAGGACTGTACGAAACAGACCTAGCAGATATTCCTAAAGCTATTTCGTCATATGAAGAAGCAGGAGATTGGTATAACGGGGATCAAGCGGAGGCACTAGCTAATAAAGCGTACTTGAAAGCTGCTGATCTTTCAGCTGTTAATAAGGATTACTTAAAAGCTGCTCAGATTTATGAAAATGTAGCTAAAGGAAGCTTAAATAATAATCTAACTAGATGGAGTTTAAAGGATTACTTTTTAAAAGCAGGATTATGCTATTTAGCTGGCGATGATACAGTTGGTGCTCAAAGAGGATTAGATCAATATTTGGATTGGGATCCAACGTTTGCTACTACACGGGAATATAAGTTATTAGCAGATCTGGTTAACTGTGTAATTGAAGGGGACAATCAAACATTTGCGGACAAAGTGTATGAATTTGATCAATTTTCTAAGCTTGATAAATGGAAGACAACGATCTTATTGGATATCAAAAATAAGATAGTTAATGCTGAGGATGATCTTCTGTAAGGAAGGGCTTTGTAGTGTATAATGGATGTTGTGATAATACATTTTTAGTTATTTGGTATGCTAATTCGTGATATTGGAACTATAAGCATAAGCTCATTTGTATTATATACAGTTTGTTTCTCTAAATCTCCTTTTCAAATTTAGCATCTCTTAGTTCTGAATATCTCCAACTCTCTCTGAGCCTTCATCAGTATTAAATGATTACATCATTCTAAACAGCAGCTAATCTGGTAAACAAGAATCTAAATGATCACGTAATCATTATTTCGTTCTCTCCATCCATCTTCAACATCGCATCTCATCTTGTTGTTGTCCCCATTTAGAGGCAAACATAAACAAATCTTCATCATCAATCTTTTCACTTTCTACTACTGCACTCAACCATTAACATTAACACGAGCCAACTAATAAGATCGAATGCTTGTATCAACATATTCTTATTATTGAATACATTTYTTTCCATCACATTAACAGCAGTGCTTGTGAGAGGTTTTTGCATTATTCTTAGTAACCAGATGTCATGTCTTCACCATCCCACCTTGCATAATATTTAGTAGTATTGATACTACGGAGATTACGATTTCGATACAAGAAATAGCAGTGTAACAGTGAATATTACGCAACAAAAATGGTGAAACAAACGGACGACGATTTGTTCGACTCCCTGTCATTTTCTATTGGTGATTTGAGCATTGATACCCCGGTCAGTTCACCTAGCAAACCTGGTAAAATACTTAACCCTGGAACACCAGTACTGAACCCTCACTCTGGTGCATTGTTTGCTTCCTCAGGATTGAGAAACGTTCTAGTTCAAACAGCAGAAAAGCTCGAACCAGCTAGTTCACGGAAAACTCCCAGAATTATATTTGACTCTGATGAAGAAGAAGAAGAGAAAGAGTCCGCAGAGAGGGAGTCTGGAAATAGATCAGCAGCGCAGCAGCAGACGGATTCTAACCCACATTCAACGGGAATTAAAGCGAGTGACTTAGCAAATTCACCGAAAAAGATTGAAAATGTGACGTTSAGTGTTTTCCTGAATAGGAARTCCGAATTGAAACCAAATAGCCATATTATTCAAGCCAGAAGTCCTTCCCCTCAAGGGCTACGTCTTCCGGTCATTTCTACTCCTACTATCTCCGACAGCTTCGTATCATCAACCCCAGTTGGTCTCCCAACAAATAATGCCAGTAAAACCTCAACAGGGAAACAGAATGTCCCAAGGTCTTCCACTAAGAAGGTAGACCATTTCATCAGACCTAAGGAACAGTTCGGTAAGATATCACCATTGAAATCACCAGCTGCTAAACTCGGATCCAGACCTACAGCACTACAAAAGAAGATCTTCGGGTCATTATCACCTAAAAAGTCAACTATTTTCCAACCGACTCCTGGCAGACCCATCAACTCATCTACCCCTATGACTCAACGTGAAAAGGAGGAGTTCTTCAAGCCTATTGGTGTCAATGATCCTCGTTGGAATAGTAGAGCTCATGATATAAAAACAGTTTCAATTTCAAGCCCTGCTAAAGCTAGCGAGGATCAATTAAAGCAGAGTTGGCGAAATGTCGATTTTGTTAAAGATAATTATCGTTATGCTGATCCTTATCAAATATTGGCGAAAGGATCAGACTTGGGCGGTCTGGGAACATCATTTGAACCTTTGCAGTCTCCTAGTAAATATTCAGACCCTACAGAGGCTCTCAAAGGTTTATTTGATTCATTAAGCGGTAACAGCGATGAAGAAGCTAATATTGAGAATAAAGCAGATAAAATGCGTGCTAAATCTCCTCCAGAAAGCAGTTCGGAGTCATCAAATGCAAAAGAATCTGCTAAAGTTGATGGACTTACTGTAACATTGTTAGACCATCAAATTAAGGGTCTCAAGTTTCTGAAGTCACGTGAAGGGAAAAAGTTAGACCCCAAAGGGGGTCTGCTTTGCGATGATATGGGTTTGGGTAAAACTATTCAGTCAATTGCCCTTATTCTAAGTAAACCACCATCGAAGAAGTTCATAAAAAATCACGATCCATTGAATCAAACAATCAGATACCCCACAACCCTTGTGGTAGCCCCTTTAGCCCTTGCTAGTCAATGGCTATCAGAGATTCAATCCAAAGCCCCTAAGCTTAAAGCTATTGTTCATCATGGTGCTAAACGTGCTACCTCGTGGGAGAAGTTAAGAGACTTCGACGTTATTATCACCACATACCAAATATTAGTCTCAGAATATTCGTCAGAAATCCTGCAGAAAAATCCAAGGAATAGAACGCCTTTGTTTGCGGGTAAGTTCTGGAGAATCATACTGGATGAAGCACATACTATCAAAAATAGGAACTCTAAAACAGCTCACGCCTGCTACAGCTTAGAGGCAAGTAGATATTGGTGCTTAACAGGTACACCTGTTCAGAATAACGTAGATGAGCTGCAATCGTTACTAAAATTTGTTAGAGTAGAACCATTGAACGACTTTTCAGTATGGAAAGAGAAGATAGCTGGTCCWATTAGTAGTGGACGAGAACAATTAGCCATGAAAAGACTGCATGTTATTCTAAGTGTGGTGATGCTGAGAAGGACAAAATCTGTGCTTGCTCTAGGAGAGAATGCTAAAGAATTGGCTCTTCCAGAGAGAAGAGTCCATAGAATTGGCATCGATTTTAGTTCAACCGAGAAACAATTTTATGAGGGGCTTAGTTCCAGAATTGAAGAAGCTGTTGACAACTATTTAAATGGAGGTTCTGATAATAAAGACAATGAGACTGAGAATGAGACCAAGAATGATGTGAGTAACTTCATTATATCCAGGAAGAGTAATAATTATATGAATGCGTTAGTTTTGTTGCTAAGGCTACGACAAGCATGCTGTCATTGGAGACTAGTGGTTTCAGCGTCAGATCCTCAAAATCAAGATCAAGACGAGGGTTTAGAAGAGTATCTTGAACGAAAAACGGGCAATACACCTAGGAAAGGTAAAAGGTCTACTAGAATACCCAGYAGAACTCCTAGCAGGACGCCTTTGAAACCCCCAGACAAAACTCTAAATGATGATATGGACGATTTGTCTCTCATGATGACAGATCTCAGTGTCCTGGAACAGCAGTGCTCTATTTGTATGAAATCTTTATCCCATAATCAAATATGCTATCTAAAAGGGTCTGAATCCGGCTCTGGATCTTATTGCCAGGCTTGCTACGATTCAATCAACACTACAACTAATCCTACTTCAACTACATCATCAGCTAAAATATCAGAAATCATCACCCTACTCAAAGCAGACCCTACAAGGAAAACTATTGTCTTTTCTCAATTTACGCGTCTCTTCGACCTATTAGAACCTGAACTGAGAGCCAGCAACATCTCCTTTGTTAGATATGATGGTAAAATGAATCGGCAGAAACGCGATTTGGCTCTAGAACAGTTTAAAGATACTAGCAAAGATAGCAGTACTTTTGTTGAGATCCCAGTGTTGTTATGCTCATTGAAATGTGGTGCTCTGGGCTTGAATTTGATCGTTGCAAGTAGAATCATACTAGCTGATCCGTGGTGGAACCCTCAGATCAGTGAACAAGCAATTGATCGTGTTCATCGGTTTGGTCAAACCAAGGATGTTGATGTTTATGAAATGAAAGTGAATAATACAGTAGAAGATAGAATATTAGCACTGCAAGATAAGAAAAGAGAATTGGCAAAGAATGTAATCGAGGGGGGAGCTTCCGCCACTGGTGGTGTCAGTATGAAGTTGAGTTTGAACGATTTATTGTATTTATTCAAAAGGGACTGAATTGGTGTTTCTTAGATAATGTATGATACAATAGCTTTATCCTATCAATACCTGTGGTCATGGTTTTTTACTATTCCTATCAGCCTTCATCTTTTGGAAATTAGAGAGACGTTATGTTGTAAATTATAACTCATAACAAATAGAACAAATGAATAAATATGTAAGAGTTCAATGCAAAATCTTCTAGGCTGGTACTTCCAGAGGCATTTAGTATCTAGTCAAATTATTATGGTTTWTAGCTATGTCTAGCATCGTCTTTATATTATTTAATAAGGAAACGGCTCAAAGATCACTGAAAGGTTGGACAAAGTTCAGTTAATCTTTCATTAAATTATAACTAGAGCCTTTTATAGTAACGTTCTACATACTATAATTAGTAAGGATGAATCCATATAATTATCTATGTTTCCTTGATCAGATTTTCTTTCTCTCGCTCTATAATCTTGATTCTTGATTCTTTTCATAATGGCTGAAGAAAGCGTCGTTGTTAATTTACTGAACATATTAGTGGAGACCAAACAGTGAATTTAGATAGACAGAAAAAATGTTTTCGATAAGTTCTCCATTTTTTTTTTTTGCTGTATAGTGGTTGCATTGCCCAGTACAATGATATTATGTATACTATGATTTACATTCCCTATTGGCTATTCTACTATTTCTATTACAATACTTACCATTTTCCATTTTCTTTCCCATTTGCCGATTCTCAGATACCAATCTTTAGATTATCCTCAATAAATAATAATAGAATAGTTGATATCCTATAACATGAGCTTGCAAATGATAACAACGGCCGAAGCTTCTCTGCTTTCAGACTACTGCATACACATCTACTTATCTATTATCTATATTCCCTCGATATCACCTAACTATGATTATCCACAGAGCTTGCAAGGCTCGCATGAACTTGCGTTATTCACAAAACCTGATTTACACTGAACGTCTTTTCTCAAACAACATTCAAACTAGAACTTCTTCTATTTAGCCACACATGCTGTTAAAAGAAGACTCATGTTGCTGGCTCAGAACCTGCTGGGTTTTACAGCGCCGCAGGAATCCTTCCTCGTCTATCTAAAGAGCCTAAAAATAGATAGATATATATTAGTATGTTTGAATATTTGTTTCATTCAAGGTCCTTACGGATCAGCAAGATTTCGATTTACTCCTGAGGGATTCTAATATGGCAATTTGTGAGAGGACGGTTTGATAACACCGCAGTCGTTAATAGTTGGTCATGTCAAATTATATATCACGGCGAGGCATTTTGGTCCAGTGATCAAACCAACTAGCAAAGAAATAGAGTCTTGGAAGGATACAGGAAATAAAAAATAATTGTCATTTGATGAACTTGAATTGTAGCTGTTTAACCCTGATGATTGCGTAGAAAAAGCATTGTTTTTCATATTGTTATTACTATTATTGTTCTTGTATTGTTGTTGCTACTTTGGCTGTCGAATTCATTGCTCTCGATTCTACTGTTGATGCAATCGAATTCGTTATTATGTCTATTATGCATTATGTTAGTTGTTCAAAAGACAGTGTGTCAAGCATAAATGATAAACAGTATTTTGTAAATCATGGTAAATTATAAAAATCATATATCTTGTACCTATTCGCATTACATCATACTTTTCATAACTTTGTCTCCTTCTACTTTTTAAATCTTCGATCAACAGGCAAAAAGAAAATAAGGAAACCAAAATCACTCAAACTTCCAATTCCTCCTGATAACAAAAATGCATATTTCAGAGATGATGTATCAGCCAAAGGACCAGTAATCAAAGGACCCACACATCTAGCACATGTTTTCAACACATTGACCAAACCCAAAGATTTCGTCATTTCGTTGCCAGGAATTAACTCTGATAACAAGATTTGTCTGGGGATATTATCCATCGGAGAAAACACTTGAGATATAAGTAATGAAAGACCAGCTAATAGTTCGTCAGGCATCAGGGGAATCAGAGCCATGAAAAAACAGAACGGTAGATGAACAGAAACAGTAGCTTTGATAGGACCAAGTAAATGTGTGATCATTGCAGAAGGAATYAAAGCAAATGAAGCACAAATATTAATTATTGAAAATAAAGTACCTAGGAATGATAGTGAAGACTGATAGACGTCATGGAAATAGTAAACAATCCAGGATTGAGTCATGATGCCATATCCTAATGAATCAAGCATGAACAAGAAGCATAGACGAACGATCAATTGATGAAACGTTATCACATTACCAGGAGCAAGCGTGATATGTGTAGTTTTATCGGTCTTATTATTACTATTGATTAATGCAGTTATCTCGTTAGAAGGTGATGCCGAATCAGTTATAGGATCAGCAGCTGTAGTCTCAGAGGACGCCACAGTGTTGTCCACTCTCTCGGCTTGAATTTCGGTTTCAAATCCGGCTTCCACTTCGGCTTCAAAATCAGGTTCAGCAAAAGCATCAGTGATACTTCTACGTTGATAATGAACATTCTGAGTTTCGCATTCTTCAGTTAAGAATAAGAACAAAATTGACTTGATAACAGCAATACCACAGTAAGTTAGAAAAACTATCCTATAACTATGTTGTTCAGATGTAAATTTCTGTATAAAATCAACAAGATAACCTCCAGTTAAGCTTCCAACGGCTCCGCCAAAAGTTCCAATTAGCCCATAAGCTGAAAAATAGCCAGGTCTTTTCTCCAAAGGTATAATAAGGGAAATAACTGCTTCTTCTATTGATTTGAAAGGGCCTGTCTCATCACCACTTGATGAGATAACTCCCACTACTGCTGCTAAAAGCAGGATATAGAAACTACTACTGAAATAGAATACCAAACCTGAAGCAACCATTAAAACAGCACCTATAAGCATTACATTTCTTCTGCCAATTTTATCTGCATAGTAAGTAAGATAAATAGATAATATCACATCTCCCACTAAGGTAAGAAACATGAATAGACCAATGTCAGAATCATTGATACCTAAAGATGCAAGGAACAAGGTAAGAACTAAAGTGGTCTGGGCATATGCCATCATCCTCAGAAAGCGTGAGGCGAACAAAAGCGCAATATCTCGCTCAACCATGGCAAATAGATATGATATATGTATTTCCGTCGTCGTTACTTGTATATGCAATAGTTCTATTAGTGCGTTATAGAACAAGACAAGACAATTTGCAAAAGAGTGAAAGAAAGGTGAAAGGAATGATTTTAGTTCATTTCAACTGCTCAAGCGCTTTCCATGAAATTTCCTTGGAAAAAATGCAAGATAACAGTCTAGCAAATATGATTACAGTCGTTTTCAGTTAGTGCTATGAATCTTCTTGGTAGAAGCTCTGAAAGCATGACAGGTTTATATGAACAATGTTCTGAGAATCCTCGTGAACAAGCTGTTGAGAAGGAGGAAAGTTTATTAGTAAGTACATGTAAATGAATATGCAGGTATCATGCAATGGTTTTTCAGCGCTCGTGTATATATAAACTCGAAATTTCAAGGCAACTAACTCTATGTTATTTTCTTTCTTCATCCTTAACGGAGCCAGCTACCTAGCATCGTGTGATGCACGTAGTATCCGCTTTTCCCTATTTAGTCAGCTAGCCTCCAGTGAAACATCACCTAATAAGGATAACGGCAGTCTATTTAAGGCAGTATTTATACCCATTACCAGCAAAATATATGAAATAGTATCCCATGTCTTGAACCTAATAGTTTTGAAACAATCTTTTCCATAATAACTATCGCCGTCTGGAACCTCCGAAGTTCTTGCTGCATATCCAAGCAATATATTTAATATATTATGTAATCATAAAAGTTTTCCTTCCCTTCTCATCATAATTATGTATGACGTAATTATAAAATCTTTAATCTTCTTCATTAATAGATATTTACGTAATCATAAAAGCTTCTATTGCCGTCGATTCCCGAAACTGGGAAAAGCTTGTCAAAACAATTTTATTTTTTGCGATAAGTGGGACTCTGCTTAGATTAGCTAACTATCAACAACAAAACCGTTGCTATTAATCAAATGCCCACGGGAAGCTGATTTTTATTGGCTTCTAGTACTATCTGCGGTTGGTAATAAGTTTTCTATTAATAAAAGTTATTGTTTAACCCAAATTAACAGGTATCAATTCTGTTGAAGGCACTACAGATTGGTCTGTTGATAACAGGCATATACTGATAGGTCAAAGGAAACGGAAGAATTGAATTTGCACAGCGGCATAAGCCACAATTTCCTGTAATAGATAAATATTAGTTGCCGTATTAGGAAATTGAACATGAAATATTTGCCGAACTGTGACTCAGATATCGTTTTTTCACTTCTGTTAATGTTAATGTTAATGGTTGATGTATAAGCATTTGTTGATGGCAGAGAGAAGAATCAGATGGAGAATAAATTGGGACGGAGCGGAGATAATCCCCTGGCGATTTCCAGAAGGGAGGAGGCACAGCATGGAACTTCGCCCCAAATTTCCTCAGTAAGCGATCCAAATCCTATTACTATCTCTGCTAATGATCCGAATCCCGAACAGGGTGCTATATCTGCTAATTCAAACAATCAAAACGCTGGATCTTCGTCAATACCTGCTGAAACAAGTAAGAAGCAGAAAAGAATTGCTTGCGTGGAATGCCGACAGCAAAAAGCTAAATGTGATGCCTTTGAAAAAGCTCCTGGACCCTGTAGCAGGTGCAAAAGACGGAAACTGGATTGTATGTTACAATCGGACTACAAGCGGACTTCTAAACGAGCTCGGGTGGCTCAGATAGAACGTGATTATCAGCATTTGCACCAGTCTTTAACAACACAGCGGCAGCTTCCGTATCTACCAGGCGCTACGTTTGGGGTAAATATAGGTATTAATGGAGTTCGAATGTACGGGACTCCGCAACAGGGGGTCATAGGACCACCGGGACCTCATGAATATACTCCGAATATTGGCAATAAGGTTCCAACTACGGTACAAGGGCCTCCTCAGCAACAATTTATTGCTCAAGCAGGATCAGTCATATTGCCTCAGCCACAAGCACAAGCACAATCACAATCACAGCAACAGCCAATAGAGAATGCTCAGAATCCTCCATTTATACCAACAACAATGCCACAACCTACGATGTCTCAGCCTGCTTTGCTTCCTAATCCATCATATCCTATTTTAACTCCATCTCAGCATCAGCACCATTCTGCTCAGTATCARAGACTTCCACCTAAACTCCAATCTCAATCACAGCATCAGATCTCCACCTCTACTTTCGCTCCCGGTGCCGTTCATCGGGCTTCAGTCGTTGCTTCTACCGCTTCCGCTCCGGCATCAGCGTCCGTATCTGCCCACTCATCTTCTACTCCTTCCGACTCATTTACTACAAGTAAACTAAACCAAACCATTCACGAACTCCTCTTTTGCACTCCGAAAACCCTAGGCGATATCATTCTCTCATCAGAAACAATTGCTGCTCTATTCAAAGAATGGATTGACCATTACCACCATATTCTACCGGTTGTTGATATATCTAGAGGTCCAGAAACTATATTTTCACTATGTCCAACACTATTCTGGACGATTATGTATGTGGCAGCTCGGAGATTTTCTTCCGATAAAACTCTAATGCCGAAACTTGCCCCACTGGTGAAAACGATCCTCCAGGAAATCACAATTTCGCCAATAACTCGGTTTGTTCCGACAGAAGTAACAAAACCCATTTTCAACGTGGCTTCTGTCTATTCAATTCAAGCGTTTCTTATTTACACAATGTGGACCCCAGTAACATCTTCGCTCTCGGCAGATTCGTCTTGGAATACTTGTGGCATAGCTCTGTTTACTGCTATCCGAATTGGCCTCCATCATCCCGGAATAGGAAACGATTTTACCAGAATGCGGACGGATAGCCCTGGGTACGCTACAATTTCTGAGCAGATTCGCACTTGGGTCTGCTGCAACATAGTTTCCCAAACCATCGGAACCGCGTTTGGCTTTCCCGCTTTTGTTAATTTTGACGCAACTGTCGTTAACTCTTGTAAACCATCGTCAGTTATTCAGATTCCAGTGGAAATCCGGCAAATGATGCAAATAGCTCGAATGGAAGACCAAATAGCTAAAACAATCAACTCAAACTCACTTGACGTTCTCGGCTTGACCGAACCTCGAGAAAGATTATCGTTGATTTCTATATTAGCTAATCAATTAGACGAGCTTCAAATAGAGTTGGATGTTTTAGATGATATTCGAAAGTTTTATCTAGCCTCGGCAAGATTTCATCTATTTACGTATTATTTCCTTGATAACTCGAAAATGCCGGTATTAGATTTACGGAAGGGGCTAGTAAAGCTTTATGATGCGGTACTTGCATTGCTCTCGCATGTTGATGATTCGGCTAAAAGGCAAAGGTCATTTGTCAAGTATTTACCAGGAGTAAGTGTATTGACGATATGGCAAGCATCTTGCATAGTAGCCAAGATTATACACTCCTCATTTGAGGATACTGTCAATGTTGAAGAAGGGAAGCGGCTATATATTCGGGCTATATATCATATGGGCCGAGCGTCTGTGCTGAAGCATGATATTGCCTACCGGGCGAGCGGGATTATGCGGCACATGTGGCAGTTGTTCCGAATATTGCGGATGAAACGGGATAATAACGGGAACAATAGTAGAAGTGGTAGTGAAAATCTTGGAAATAATGCTGAGAATGCCGAAAATATGGATAACTCAAAAAATTCGTCGGAAGAAATCGATCAAGCTTTGTCCGTAGGTATACGAACTCGGATGGCTGCAAGCGTATTTTTTGACTGTCTTTGGACATTAAGACAACAAGTAGGAATGATTTCAATGGTTCCCAAAGATCTCCGGAAAACTCCCGGTGAAGAAAACCTACCCGAAGGTACGGATAATCTCCCGGCCGATCATCTCAGAATCGACAACGTACAAGATAATGATAATGGAACAGGAATGGCATTGGAAACTGTCACCGGCTCCGGATCGGAATCGGAGTATGATACAGATAGTTCCCAGTCATCTGATGATTCCGTAGCTTCAGAAGTCAGACCAAAGAAGTCTCGAYCACTTTCGATTAAAGCGACAGGTCCGAGTAACAATTTCAATAACAATAACGGTAGTAGCCATGTTAACGATAGCATTAATCATAGTGTTGCTTCGGCAGGAGCATCACCAATGTCTGCTAAAAGTGTTGGTGCTATTCATAGAAAGAGCACGAGATCTCTCTCGATAGTTAGGCATCCTGAAAGCAAAGCGCGGAGGATTATTCAAACGATTCCATTGGATCCGCAGCCGATTTCTTCTGTTCAGCAGAAATTCCCGTCTTCCGTATCGCCCCACTCTGTTAGTAGTTCCCATTCCGGAAATAATTCAATAGACAATGGCAGGATTGTTTCCGAAGTTGCGCCAAATAGTCAGGCCAATTCTCCGCTTTCCATAATGACACCAAGGCCGGAGGCCGTCAATTCTCCCGCAGAAGTTTTGATGATGATGCAATCGGGAAAGAGCAGTAACATCCCCTCACGGGAACCGTCGGTGAGATCTCAAACGCCGGAATCTAATGAGAAAAAGAAGAGAAGAGGATTGGGTGGTAATAAAGGAGACAAATCTACCAAAATCTCATTAAATGATCATGAAGGTTCGAGAGTTAATACAGCAAACGCCTCAAACGGGGGAAATGGTGTATTATCTACAGGAATAGTGAGTAGTTCTAATCTTCCTTTGACATCGTCATCGCTTGCTGGAGTAGAATCTGGTTTAGATGCTTGGGATGCCATAGCGAATTGGGATTCTGAGCTGGTATGGCAAGACGTTGATTCAGTGATGAATGAGTTTGGATTCCGTGCCGATGATCTACCTATGAGTATGATACCTTCTATGGGGTCTGGGCTTAATTTGGGTGAAGATTTCCAAAGCAATAGTAATAACAATGGAAATGCGAATCGTGGTATGAATGGAGCTGGAAATGGGACAGGATTGAATCAATTCCATTAATCAATATGTAATAGAATAAAAATGATAGGTTAAGAAAAGCAGTGAAAAAAAGTGAAAGCATAAGATAGACAGTTATTCAAATGTATTAGTAGTAGATGTATCAATTAGAATATTCAAATGGTAAGATGTATGTAGCAAGAGTAACGACACTTTAGGTATCAAAAGATTATTTATTTCAAAAAGCCRTAGCTTATCACTGATTTATCTGTTCTTATTGAATACTAAGTCTCCGGGACCCCCTACTCTARATCCCGTATCTCATCTCATTACTATGAGTAAATTACATCACAGCTAACCTAAGTAATCATWTACTAAATTGAATGCTCTGCGTACTTTTCAGAACTAACATTGCATCTTACAAAATCTTCCATATGATACACCCTCACACCCAGATGTTTTTTTGTGTCCTTTGTAAATCAATTTTGTAACTTATGACTTGTGACTCAATAATGAAAAAAAATACACTTTCTTCTGCGAAACTTTCATTAGCACAAACCAGTTTGGCATTCTATGTAATTGCGAGTACATTTCCTATAAACTAGCCAATTCCCYAATTGTAGAAACTTTTACAATAGGATCAAAAGATTTTAGGGGTATAGTATCAAAATGTCAGAAGAACTACAGGAACAAGAACCTTCAATTATCATCAACGGCACCCTCAACGATGAGCCAGAAACGCCATTGTATGCTAATGATGATAACGAAAGCCAAGAAGAAGTAGAAGAAGAAGAAGTGAAGACAGAGAATACGAAGAAATCTGTTTCATTTGCAGGACTGGAAGAAGATCTAGCAGCTCAGGAGGAAAAAAGAAAAAGAGAATTTGAAGAAGGTGGTGGGTTACCTGAACAGCCAGATAATCCCGATTTTTCAGTGCTGACTCCATTATCACCAGAAATCATAAACAGACAAGCAACCATCAACATTGGTACTATTGGTCATGTAGCCCATGGTAAGAGTACGGTTGTTAAAGCTATTTCAGGAGTTCAAACTGTTCGATTTAAGGATGAATTGGAACGTAATATTACCATTAAGTTAGGCTATGCCAATGCAAAGATTTATAGATGTAGCAATGAGGCATGCCCAAGGCCAGGGTGTTTCCGATCATTTAGAAGTGATAAAGAAATTTCTCCCAAGTGTGAAAGGCCAGGATGTGATGGACGATATGTTTTACAAAGACATGTTAGTTTTGTCGATTGTCCAGGTCACGATATTTTAATGAGTACCATGTTGTCAGGAGCAGCTGTTATGGATGCAGCATTATTACTTATTGCTGGTAATGAATCATGTCCTCAACCTCAAACCAGTGAACATTTAGCCGCCATTGAAATCATGAAGTTGAAGCACGTTATCATACTACAGAACAAGGTGGATTTAATGAGAGAAGAAACAGCATTAGAGCATCAAAAGTCTATTCAAAAGTTCATTAGAGGTACTATTGCTGATGGTGGACCAATTATACCTATTTCTGCCCAGTTGAAGTATAATATTGATGCAGTTAATGAATTTATTGTTAAGAAGATCCCCATACCCATTCGTGATTTCTCAGCACTTCCAAGACTAATTGTCATTAGATCCTTTGATGTTAATAGACCAGGCGCTGAAATCGATGGTTTGAAAGGTGGTGTTGCTGGTGGTAGTATTATCACTGGTGTTTTCAGATTAGGAGATGAAATTGAAATTAGACCAGGTATTGTTACCAAGGATGGTAATGGTAAGATTCAATGTAAACCAATTTTCTCTAAAGTTGTTTCCTTATTTGCTGAACATAATGATTTGAAATTTGCTGTCCCAGGTGGATTGATTGGAGTTGGTACCAAGATTGATCCTACATTATGTAGAGCAGATCGTTTGGTTGGACAAGTTGTTGGAGCTACGGGTCATTTACCATCTATTTATACTGATATTGAAATCAATTACTTCTTATTGAGAAGATTGTTGGGTGTTAAAACTGAAGATAAGAAACAAGCCAAGGTTAGAAAATTGGAAGCAGGTGAAATTCTTATGGTGAACATTGGTTCTACTGCTACAGGAGCTAGAGTTCTGGCTGTGAAGGCCGATATGGCTAAGTTACAATTAACATCACCTGCATGTACAGAAGTTGGCGAGAAGGTGGCATTATCTAGACGTATTGATAAACATTGGCGTCTCATTGGTTGGGCAACTATTAGGAAAGGTAATATTTTAGAACCAACCACTGATTTCTGATTGCAATGCGGTTAAATACGTTTTATAGTCATATGCAGACTAATAGATGTCATAGAGGAAAATTCTATGTAGTTCAATAATCTACAACTTGGAGCAGTACTTGTAATGTTTATCCCTTTTACGTGTTTTATTGTGGAATGCGTCAATAGTTAGATATATGCAAGAGCGATGAGAATCCTATGTTATTGAGCTGCTAATCGTATTGAAGACCTATTGTTAACATGTATTGTTGAAATGTTCAGATGGCCTTGGATTGATGAAGAGCGCTGCTGTTATATCGATGGTATGTTATGCTTATCTGTTATATAATTAGCTTAGAGTAGTTGGTTCTCTATCATTGTATGATATAATTRTCCATTTACCATTGGATATATATTAAACAGCTATAACAGACTATTCAATAACGTATTCTAAACCCTACATTCAGTCTCAATCTCAATCTTTGATTTTTTCTTATCCAGATTTATTGTTTATTGTCATAGTCTTTAGATTTATAATGATGATATGCTCATCATCCAAGTACTTATTCATCATACCGCTTACAGGAACTCACAATCTACATACTTGCACAGTATTATATGTACTCTAGTGTCTGCTTTTCATTTCTCTTGGTAGCTTAAAGGTCTTCAATGAATCAAACTCCATCATCTTGTAAACATGTTGTTGAACCTGTTGTAATAGCGGTACAGCCAATTGGATCAATTTCAGTGACTTGTCAATTTTCTCCCGATCTTTGACAGGTGAAAATCCTGTTGATAGGGGTTCATTGTAAGTTAGATATGTCTTTTGAACAGATGTTGTCTCATTGTTACAGCTGTTGCTGCTTGAACTAATGGTAGCATTGTCTGATTGAGAGTAAGTGGTCGTTGATGAAACACTACCATGAGAGAGAGAAAGGCGAGCTGGTACTTTAGTTCTAGGAGCTGCAATATTAATGGAAATGAAAGAAGCGTGAGCATTAGTATTTTTGGAATTATTGCTATTATTTATAATACCATTTGTACTATCTATTGTTGTGTCGCTACGTCTTCTTTCACCAGCTAATTGACCACCATTGCATTTATCATCAAGATCTCCTTTGTTACTATCAGTATGATTTTTTGAGGTCTGATGTTGAGACTTGTAACCATTATATATATAATTCAAATCGTACTTTTCTTCATTCCAATTGAAATAATTACTTTCTAAAGGAGTCTCCGTAAATTCATATTTTGCTGTGTCGGGTTTATCTGATTTACTTTGACCATCATTATCTAATGGCTTAGTTAATAAGTTGACAATTCTTTTTCTGAGGTTTGCTTTCAAGTTTAATTCATTGACTGATCCTTCGGCTATATATGTCCCATAAACCGAATAGATATCTGCTAGACAAGAAGTTGCAATTTTCATCAATARATGTGTTTTCAAAGGCTTGGCAGGTGCAGAATTGYTTGGAGCTGTARTAGATAGGGTTGGAATAGGTCTAATTGTATCCCTTTTCAGATCAATAGCTCGTTGTAAATAATCGACCTTAGCAAGCAAAGAGGTAATAGTATCGTGAACTATTAGATTTTCGGTACAATACTGATTATTCAGATGCTGTTTGAATAGAAATTTAAGGCCAGGATCAGCAAGAATTTCGTTCAGTGTCAAATAGACAGAAGGAGAAGAAGGATAAGAAGTAGAAGTAGAGGAGCAAGAGGAATTTCCACTTGGTTGACGAAACAAAGAATCAGTAATAGTTGTTCTTGTTATATCAGCAGAAGATATGGTAGTAGTAACAATGTTGTCATTGTCATTGCTATTGCTATCGTGACCACTGCTTTTCTTTTGGGCATGGCTCTCGGCGATTTTTGGGATACTTGTACAAGCAGGTCTTTCTTTGTGCTTATTCTGTTGATGTTCATTTGTGGTTTCAATGTCTYGGTGATTTGTTTCTTCTGTGCCAGCTTTTATGCTTTTCTGTTTATTCTTAATTTTTATTTTTTCTCTCTTACTGAATAAACCTGTAAACGAGAAACAATTTGTATTTTCATTCATTCGGCGTAAATCCTTCCTCTTTTCTTCATTTACTGATCGAATATCTCTTTTTCTTTGTTTGTCCTTTTCCATCTCCTTTTTCTCTATCAAATGATACCTCTTGTCCCATTTGATGATTTTCTCACCTTTTGAAGATAATTTATAAAACGCTTCTTTAGAGATAACTACTTGTTCAGCAGAACACTCACTAACATCATTAACTGGAATTATCAACCCTTGTTGGAATATCAAGTCCAATAATTGTTGTACTTCGTTGATATTAAATATATCACAACATTCTAAGAACCACTGCCAGAGTGCTTTCCCAGTCATTACAGTATATATTTTAGCACCATTTGGTAGTATTTTCCATTTGAAAATGCGCACCCCAGCATAAGAGACTGAATACTGAGTCTGAGAATCAGAATCAGGATGTGTGAAGAAAGCATCAAAATAAGGGCATTTGATAGGTGAGGATGGCGCCTCGGATAATGTGTCAATCTTAGAAAAGTTGTAATGCGTGCTTGTAGTAATGTTGCTAGTGCTACTATTTGCATTCTCATCATCATCATCATCATTGCCAGTATTCTTACTGCTAGYAATGATATTTTGATTCAAAATGCCAAATTGCTTTTCCTCATCATATGATGAGAAATCAAGTTGCAGTAGCAAATCGTCTTTATCATAATTGGCATAGCCTTGATGGCTATTGTTGATAGTTATAGTGTTAATACCACCGATATTCATATCACTATTGGAACCATTGTTATTAACTATATGACTTCTCTCACCAAATCCAGACTTATCTTCTTGTTCGTAACCGTAGTTATAATCGTAACCTTTAACATAGCCGTAGAGGTTCTCAACTTTCAAATTAACATCAGGATGATTATTACTACTGTAATAATTAGGCTTTGGGCCCATTAGATTAATGAACAGTATTCGAATCAAGTGATCAGATGTGACCAGCCTGTCATTGTAGTCTCGTTCAAGGAATAGAAGATCCATTGAATTATAAGGGGATTTGATTATCGATGGTGCTAAATTTGGAGAAGGGTTTAGTTTGACAGAAGAATAAGAAGCATCTTTGGACTTTTCAACAGTATTGATTTGATTCTTTTTGCTACTCCTATCTACATTATCTTCATTGTTATCTACCAATGATCCAGCTCTTCTCCCAATCCCCATTGCGTTTCCACCTACCATTTTACAGAATTTTTCAACTATAGCAATACCTTTTGCTGTTGGCTGCAGACAGTTACTTTTCCTCAGCTTAGGACAGGTTCGATCATTGGGTGAATGGATCAACCTTGTTTGATAAAACTTGTACAGCAAGTACTCAGAAATCTGGGGTTTAATRCTACCAGTAATCGAAGTAATAGTATCACAAGTGTTAATTTCAACTTGCAAATTTGTCATTGCCTCAATTGCTTGATAAGAAGTGAAACTGAAAGGAATATTTGCTGTTGACAGTACTTTTGACAAAAACTTCCGTGAGGATAAACCAKGTGATGAAGTAGATGTGGATTTATTTGAAGAGCCACTAGCCTCAATGTTCTTCAAATTGAGAGTAATAATGGTCATAGCAAACAAATCATTCATGTCCTTACTGAAGTACTTTCCAGAGGACGTTCTTTTGAAATCATTTTCAGTATTAGCGAAAACAGTACGATATTTTGTTGATTTGACTGCAGGATTGATCTGAGTGGAGCTGCTTGAGAGAGAACTAGAAGGTAGCAGATTTGTGCTTGATAAAATAGCAGTAGAAGCCATTGGTGTTGTAGTATTAGAAGTACTGCTTTTCTCAGCTCGAGATTCTATTGAGCTATTTGAATGTAAGCCGAGCGAAGTTCTTGAACTTTTTCCAGGGTTGGGAATATTCTTGGTATTTTGTCTGATATTCAATATGGTCATATTTCATGTCCCAAGGAGATTACAAGTATTATTCAAAATGTGTGAACTACTATTACTATCAGTGAGTTTGAGGTAAAATGACTGAATAGCTGTGACTAATGACTAATAGCAACGGATAGAGTATCAAGCAGTAGTATATCCCTCTTCAAGTACACCGAAGTGATATGAATAGTTCTGTGCTTTTGGGGTGTTCAACTCACCTATTAATATCTTCTGTACCTAAGCTACTAAAATTACTTGAATAAAAGGCAGAAATATTGATGCAGATTATATAAAATAATGAAAAAGATATGAGAAGAGAAGGTAAGATGTTATTAATTATCAGTGGGATTCGATAACTATATAAGGAAAACCAGCAATAAGGTTTATGAAATCTAAACAAGTTTGAGATTTAAGTTCAATGTTTTAAACTTAAAATATTTTTGAATGAACAGAACAGTTCCGAAAAAGAGTAACCTTATCAAAATAAGAATTGTGAAACTGAACGTTTCAGAGTTAAACTTTAATTTTAAGAAAATAATCAAAATGAGGAACACAAATATCTTAAACACCATGAAGAAGAATATRWWYATATTCTTCTTACATAAATGTTACTTTTCAGAGATCAAGAAATTTCAAGAAAATAAATAGTTAATGAAATCTACTAATTCTTTAACTTGACACTTTATCTTTTTACTGAACCAAAGTGAAATCCTTGATACGCTTGAAGTTCCTTATGCCTTTTCTGATAATGCTTTCAGATCTAGCAAACTTTAATCATTTTCCAACAGATCATTTAATAATTCTTGCTCTCAATGTAATTTATTTCTGAGCAAACCAAAACCATTATATAAGAATATTCTGGGTTCGAGTATGATAATTCTCTCAGGACATAACATGAGAAACAAAATAGCTCAATAAATGGTTACTAACCTTTTCTATCTTCACCCAATCCAAGACTTAATTTCTTCCAATTAATCAGATATCCTGTTCCAATCTCAGAAAGGCAGTCTGTATAGACAAAAATAAGGTTCATAAAGGGTAAACTACCTCAGCATTCAAAATTGAAAATTCCGAGTTCATGTTTGGATATGTAGAACTAGAGTTGAAAAATCAAGAATAGTATTGATGCATCCACAAGTTTCAAGGGTAAGTTAGCTAATTAGTAATCTCCTTTTGTTTCTTATAATTTCTATGTTTTTGTTTCCCCGTAAAAAATCAATCAGTTCCATTGGAAGTCCAAGTAGTTAAAATAGCTGTTAACATAGTAGCGTAAGGTTATTATTCTTCTATCATCTATTCTTATAAACAGATCAAGAGAACAAATACATTAGTATTGAATTATTTCCTTCTACAGCGTTATACAAAGTGATAGCATCATCAGTTTTCAGAAGTACTACCATAAGCATAGATTCCTATTCAGTATGAGTTTTTGACCTATTATTATACTGTAAAGTTTATACTGTAGAATGCATACATAATCCACATTCTTATTCTAATCCCCTTATACTTGTCCTTCGTCATAGTCTTGTCCAACTAGATAATGTATGTTCATTGCCCAATATTTCTGTCAATTCCATCAAAGATAAGTCACATCTAACCATTTTTAAATCTTCACTTGCTCCTTTGGTCTTATTACTCTTCTTCCCAATAACAGAAGTAACTTCTATTACCAAATTCAATCTAATCAACTTYTCCCATGCTCCTCGAGCAATCTCTTTACTCCATAAATGGTAACCAAGATTTATACCCATTGAACCGGAATTAACTGTCCTATTCCTATCTTGGGACATTTTGTTGACTAGTAATTTATATTCCATGTAAGTTATATTGAAGTTAACAGAATTGTAATCAGTTTTCTCCTGAACTCTGGTTGCAGAGATAAGTATAGCTAACTCTAGCTCGGATAAAGATTCAACAAATGACTGAGTATCAGCTGAGTTCACTGTTGATTTAAAATACTTGTCTATTGGTAAAGGGATATAGACTTCAGAAGACGTTTTATCAACTTTGCTGTTCTTGTTGATAGTGCTGTTAGTGTTATTCTCAGTATTGATAATACAATTGATACCATTGATACCCTCACCGACTCTGGAAATTGCATCAATACAACATAGGTGAAACTGGCGTATATCCTTCGTAGTATAGAAATTATACTCAACTAGTCTATAAAGATTAGATTTTTTATTTTTGAATAGCTCCTCAATATGGTYGTTCCACTTAGATATAATTCTACTCAAAGGTCTAATTAAGCTAGCCTCTGGTTTCTGATTTATCAGTTCATCCAGACTGATGGACAATCCTGTTTTCAAAACCTGCCAATGATCATTGACATTTGCTGGTTTATGTAATGTGATAATTCTTTGGGAGAAACGACTTCTCACCCTCTTCTCCATCATTTCTCTTGCCGTTATACGTGAAGTTAAACCAATAATACATAGTGGAGAAGAAGAATTGCTCTGAGCTAAATCGAATAGGTTATAAAGTAATGTTTGCCGAGGATGTAAAGCAAAGCGTTCAAACTCTTCAATCACTATCACAATTGCAATTGATTTAGCAGGATTGAAATCGGAGTTAGATGTTGAATTAGTAGTGTCTAACATTGATAGTAAACTTGACAGTGTTTCGGATATGGATCTCTTTTCTATTAGATTATAACCATCAACACTTGAAGGTTTCAAACCAGAATTTGACTCAGCCAACGCAACATCTAATTGTCTTGCTATCTCCCTGATTGCCATTCTATCGTCAGTTTGAGATATACCTGATAAGCGAACAGTGATGAATTGTTTGGGATATTCGCTAACCATATGAGACAAAGCCGTTTCAACAAGTAGTGACTTACCAGTTGAACGAGCTCCTATCAATAATATAGAGTTACCTTCACCATCAAGAATTGTAGCTTTCAATAATGATAGAATTTGGTTATAAGGTGTACTTAATTGAGCAAGCTTACACTTCTGGCGTCCAACTAGCTTTGATAGAATAGTATTCCTTATCAATGAAAGACATTTGCTATTTAGTACATCAGTTGAATGTTGGATACATTTTGAATGTATTGAATTAATAATATCATTTGGCAGAACACTTTCTTCAGCTTGTCGCACTATACCTAGTTCTGATTCTAAATAAGGCAGATCATCATGATCTCTTGGTTTATATGCTGAAGTGGCAGTCTTCTGTCGCTTTGAAGGCATTCTTATAGTGTAATTCTGATTTATGTATTATCAAAGATTGAATTATGAGGAAATGATTAGTTGGTCTGTCTTATATTGGAAATTCTGAGAAAATGATGTCTTCTAGTTAATCCTATAGATAATGTTTGGAAATAAGTGATCATTATGATAGTTTATTGTTAATATGTTGTGGATGAAGGATGAAAAATACATATCATGCACTCTTGAACGCGTTGAGATTTGAAAATAAAGTTACGTTTTTTTCGTGTTTGCGCCAGGTGAAAGTGTTAGGTGATTATGTAATCAGCAAAGGTTTGACTAATTGTCTTAAGGTTTGCCAATGGTTAATAAATTCTGAAAAAGGAAACTGAAATAATCAATTCTATCACTCATCTTAGTTTCAGCATTCAGACAATATTGCCTCTCTCGTCTGTCTTTGGAGAATAGCTYTTAAGTAAGTACAGAATAAAACTACAAGAGGAAGTTATAGGCATTTGTGTTTTGATTTTTCTACAATAATATGTTAAAGATATCAAAGTTTTTTACTCACTATTTATGATAGTAGAATTAAAGATTTAATCATTCTTTCTTCACCGAGTTAAAGTATCAGACTCTAAAGCTCTCCATTAATTGAAAGAGTATTCCACGAAAGTGGAATTATACTGAATTGAGTTTACTTTATGAGATGATTTCAGTATCTGGTAGAATCAGAAGTAATCTTTCATTTAGTCCTTTGTCAAAAGAATCAGCAAGCAAGAATGTGTAGGAAGRTAGTATATAATTTGAAAGAAGGTACATAGTTTACTCGGCTCTGGAGTTCACTTATTAATCGTCACTTTCAGATATGTATTATATTCCAGTGCAAGAAATGCTGCGCATGATAAGCTATACCAAAGTTTAGAAGGACTTGCAGATATGTTAAATTGATGCAAATAATGGTATTATAAATACGATTTTATTGAGAGAAACATGATATATTCACTCGTATAATAATAAATGTTATGTTGCCTTAACTAGTAAGCTCTTATCATTTACTGAGAAGGCTTTTTCTCATTGCCATTATAATAAGTGATTTGARACAACGCCTTTCCATAATTTTTAATCCTGCATAGAAAAGTACCAATAAGATTGTCTCAGCTAATAACTYTTCACTATTTTATTTTTCCTAGTATACTTGATTAATGTGTATGTATCTACTGATCTCCAAATGAATAGAGTTTATGACTTCTGTAAGTTCTTTTGAACCTTATATTTAACTTCCTAAAAAGAATATGTCATTATAGTTGAATTCTGAGCTGTAATTACTTAACTTAATTTATGTCAGTTGCTCTCTCTTCTATCAGAAATCTTMTGACTATTCCTAATCTTAACAGAAACAGATTTTATCAATTCAAGTATCTCCAACGAACTCGAGCAAAAAAAAGAGACCCTTCAACTACTCACGAAATGTTACTGCTTAAACTATCCCCTATAATTCTATTTAAGTAACTGTTCTAGCAGTTTTCTGTTCCGGTCTATCAACGTTAAAGTATAATGGAACAGCCATAAATACTATGACAGAAATATGTTCTACTGCTAGTGGTAGTCTATTGCTCTTATTCTAAGGCTTTTTGTTCTGGTATAGTAAGCAAAAAATATATAAGAAGACAGTACTATGTTGTACTTTTTCTCTCTTCTTCTTTGGATCTCTAACTTGTTCAGCTACTTTCTTCCCTTATTCTATCTCAAACAAACTGAAACACTAAGTTAAAAGTTAAGAAATATTTCTCTAAGAATTCGAAATCAACTATAATTTCAAATTCCTATAACTAAGTGCTAGGTTTAGTAAGGTAACTAAATATTAATAGCCATTGGATCCAATGAAAAGCACTAAAAACTAAAGAACAGAGGAAACCCGAAAAGAACAAAAACACAAACTACAGAGAARAAAAAAAGAAAACAGCAGCACATATAACAACTAAAATATCAAAAAGCCAAACAGCTAGATAAAAAGTTTCAATCTGAACTAAAAATTTCATGTAAGTATATTTAATAAAATAGATCAACACTAGAAACAAGCTGTCAGTGAATAAGAAAGAAGATATTTTACAGTTGAAATTCAGATTTAAGGTTTATCACTACAAATTAAGTTGTATCAAACTCACTTGAGTCATCATAAACCTTAAAAATATAAATCATCAGAACTGTGTAGGAATCAAAGAGTCTGCGAATACAACAGCAGCTCGAATAACTAGAAGCAAGTTTATCAAGTTGCACACGTTAGTCTCAGAAGCCTCAACATAGTACAAGGTTCTCCTCTACTATCATTTTACTCTGCCTATTGAAACATAAAATGAGATTCAGTCAGAGTGAATAGCAGAGTACGAATACTGAACCTAGGAATTCATCTGCTTCAATCAGCTGCATCACCATCTATTGAATTATCATGATAACTCTATGATCAATAACTAATAATTACTAACAATATTCGCCGACTTAGCTTTTCAACTAGATTTCACACGGACTATCAGTAATGACTGAAATCACTGCTTCAAACACCAAAGGCAAAGAAAACCCCACTCTTGATACTTCTAAACGCTCTTCTATGACTCCTGAATCCAACCCAGAGCCCAAATCTGTTTCTAAAATCATTGAAGCTATCCCCATTTCTGTTTCGAGTTCTACCGTCGTTCCCATTTTAGAGAAATACATAAATGCCCCACCAAATCCTGAAGAAGATCTCTCAGACGATCTTGATGCATTAATTGCAGAACTCCAATCCGAAGCCGAAAATAACACTAGCACAGAATGCAATTCTAATCCTCCTGATGATCTATCCAATCCTCCCAGTAGCTCAGCAGACCTTGATACTAACCCAACCACAGGTCTCACCGATATAGAGGTTGTTTTTCGCAAGAAGAAGTACGGAATGAACCAACTGGCCCAAGAACAAGGAAACCTCCTAATTAAACTTATAATGTTTTTCTTTGGTCCTATTCAGTATGTTATGGAAGCAGCAGCACTTCTTGCTGCTGGTTTAGAGGACTGGGTTGATTTCGGGGTTATTCTAGGCTTGTTACTTCTTAACGCCGCTGTTGGTTTCATCCAAGAATACCAAGCCGGTTCGATCGTTGACGAACTGAAGAAAACTCTGGCCCACAGAGCTACCGTACTTAGAAATAGTTCCCTGGGCGAAATTTCAGCAGAAGATATCGTACCAGGTGACATTTTGCRTTTGGAGGAAGGTACAGTTGTTCCAGCCGATGGACAACTAATTACCCAGGATTGTTTTCTGCAAATAGACCAGTCCGCTATTACTGGTGAATCATTAGCAGTAAATAAGCATACCGGAGATACCACTTTTGCATCCTCAACTGTCAAGCGTGGTGAAGCTTTCATGGTGGTAAGCGCTACTGGCGACAGAACTTTTGTTGGCCGTGCCGCTACTCTTGTAAGTAAAGCCTCCTCAGGTTCAGGGCATTTTACCGATGTTTTAAATGGTATCGGTACCGTTTTGCTTGTATTGGTAATGGCTACCTTGTTGATTGTGTGGACATCTTGCTTCTATCGTTCAGAATCTTTAGTGGAAATTCTCCGTTATACTTTGGCTATAACTATTGTTGGCGTTCCAGTGGGTCTCCCTGCGGTGGTCACCACGACGATGGCCGTTGGGGCAGCCTATCTGGCCCGCAAACAAGCAATTGTCCAAAAGCTGTCCGCCATTGAATCTCTTGCAGGGGTTGAAATTCTCTGTTCTGACAAAACCGGTACCCTGACTAGAAATAAGCTGTCACTCCATTCACCATTTACCGTTGGCGAGGTTGACTGTGAAGACTTGATGCTTACAGCCTGTTTAGCTGCCTCGCGGACACGAAAAGGGCTTGATGCCATTGACAAGGCCTTCTTGAAAGCATTAAAAGGATATCCAAATGCCAAAAATGCACTTGCAAATTATAAAATATTGGAGTTTCATCCATTTGATCCAGTGTCCAAGAAAGTTGTTGCAGTTGTAGAGTCCCCAGCTGGGGAGAAAATCATCTGTGTGAAAGGGGCACCTTTGTTTGTCTTGCACACTGTTCTCAATGACAATCCTGTGTGCGAAGAAATTCTGGAGGCCTACCGTGGGGCCGTCAGTGATTTTGCCTCCCGGGGATTCCGTTCTCTGGGTGTGGCACGAAAGTACGCGGACAAACCATGGGAAATTTTGGGTATTATGCCCTGCATGGATCCCCCACGACATGACACTGCCAAAACTGTTCATGAAGCAAAACAACTTGGTCTCCGCGTGAAAATGCTCACAGGAGATGCTGTTGGCATTGCTAGAGAAACTTCACGCCAGTTAGGGCTTGGTACTAATATCTATAATGCCGAACGTCTAGGACTTGGTAGCTCAGMTGATTCAGTTTCTGGCACCCCTAGCGGTGCCCCATTTATGCCTGGTAGCGAGATCTACGATTTTGTAGAAAGTGCTGACGGGTTTGCTGAAGTATTTCCTCAACATAAATATACCGTGGTAGAAATGCTCCAACAAAGAGGGTATCTGGTGGCTATGACAGGCGATGGTGTTAATGATGCCCCATCCTTAAAGAAAGCTGACACAGGTATAGCTGTTGAAGGATCCTCTGATGCAGCTCGTTCTGCTGCAGATATCGTTTTCCTTGCTCCAGGTTTATCTGCTATCATTGATGCCCTGAAAACTTCCCGCCAGATTTTTCATAGAATGTATGCCTACGTTGCCTACAGAATTGCTCTTTCTTTACATCTCGAGATACTTTTTGGACTCTGGATAGCAATTATGAACAGAAATCTTGATATCAACTTAGTTGTGTTTATAGCTATCTTTGCTGATGTTGCTACGTTGGCCATAGCTTATGACAATGCTCCTTATTCTCAGAAACCAGTGAAATGGAATCTGCCCAAGCTATGGGGAATTTCTGTTGTATTGGGTGTGATTTTGGCTCTAGGATCGTGGATAACGCTCACAACAATGTTCACCAATGGTGGTGTTAATTCCGGTGTGATTGAGAAATATGGTACTGTTGATGGTGTAATGTTTTTACAAATTGCCCTTACAGAAAACTGGTTAATCTTTATCACCCGTGCTGCAGGACCATTCTGGTCTTCAATGCCCTCATGGCAACTTTCTGGGGCGGTCTTTGTTGTTGATATCCTGGCTACATGTTTCTGTTTATTTGGTTGGTTTTGTCCCGGCCCAACATCGATTGTAGCTGTTGTTAGAGTATGGCTCTTCTCCTTCGGAATAATGTACGTCTCAGGAGGAACATATTATTTGATGGATCAAAGTGAGGGTTTTGATAGATTAATGCATGGCAAACCTATCAACGAAAGAAAGAAGCAAAGAAGATGGGAGGATTTCTTAGTTTCTATGAAAAGAGTTTCAACTCAACACGCAGTAGGTTCTGAAAAGGAGGATTGAGGATACAATTAGCTTCACTTTTATGAAATTTTGAGAACTGAGTTGGAAGATTTCTTAAGATAGACTGTTTTGGCTTTACTTTGCATAACTTTTGTTGTTTAATGTTTCATTTTCGTTTTCGATTCACATTTTTTACTTCCAATTTTTTATTCTTCCTCATTTGTATGTTCATGTTCATGCTTATGATTACGTTCTTGATTTGATATAGAAACTAAAAGTCTGATGTCAATTCTYCATTTTGTCAATTCGTTTTAGATAACTGAGAAAAAGTATTTCTCTTATGCTATAAGTTATGTGAACAAAAGTATGGTTCCTTTACTACTTCATGCATGCTATAGAGTATCAACTGCTAGTTAAGTTCTGTTTGAAAGAGTATTCAATGACTTTTTATGAAAGAAGAGACTTGAGACAGGTTCCAGACTTTTAATGATCATTGAGCTGATTCATCCAATGATACACTAACTCTTTTAACARCAGATCAATAGAACGGTTAAATAGCAAATCCTGTTTATTTAACAGCACGTAAAGGATAAAAATTGAGCAGAACAAAGGCAGAATTTGAATCAGGCTTTGTGGAATCTACATTGGAACAATACGCCACCACTGTTTCCATAATAGTTCATGAAACAGATCAATAAACAGACAAGCAGCCAAATAAACAATTGTTAGTTAATGAACAGACACAATTGTCTCTTCATTACATGAGACTTCATTTCCTGAACAGCTTGCTACTAGACTATTGTTTTCTATATTGCATCTTTATTCACATGCAATTTCTATGTCTATTGTTTCAATTATTTGCTGATTATATCGCCTTGTTCATTACAGTTCTTGGTGCTAGAAAAACTTCGAGTCAATAGTACTCAAAACCTGCGTGAGATTCTTAACCTTAAATGAATTATCTAACGGTAAAATCCCATTCAAGAGATAACATCACAATTACTATTTCTATTTTCTCTTTTACTATTTACCAACTTTAGAGATTTGACATCTCCATAAATTGATTTTTATCTCTTCATATCAAGCAGACAGACATATTCCGTAATGTTGCAGAATTTTGTTATTGTGAGCTGTTGCTGTCTATCCAATCGTTTCAAGAATGTGCCCTGTTATTCCTGGATTCTGGTACGGTAAGTAGTTCAGAGAGTCCAGAAATCTCTATCGCTGGCTGGGCTACTTCTTTTTGCTATTCAATCTTCGGTAGTACTTTGCTTATGTAATTGAAATTACTGCTCTCGATTATGTTTTCGCTCTACTCTTTCCTCTGATACTAATACAGCACAAATTATCTAGACAAAAAACTTAGGAAATACTTCAAAATAGATAAAAACCCATCATCCACTAATTACTCGTCTTCCAAGAAGCCGAAAGTACAAAATGTGCAAAAAGCACCAGTCAACCGTGTCGATTTAAGTATTTTGAATGATTTCAACAGAAGGCTTGCCGGATTAACTGCTCGTGATTCATATCTATTGCATTCCTGTCGGACTATGAAGAATCCTCCTCATGATTGTTTTCATTCATTGGTTAYTATTGCTGGAAGCAATGCAATTGCTCAAACAAAGTATCTAAACTATTTTCAAAATGTACTACATGAAACATATTCCTTTGGCAAACTAGAGAAAAAACTACAAGTGTTGTTGCACCAAGGATTCCAACCCGACGCTGAAAAGATCTACGATCAACATGAATTTATTGTGTTAAGGCAATCAACCCCGAAGACGGAAGAGATTTTTCACATTGATAAATTAAAATCCAAAAATATATCAGCAATTCTAGTTGTTCCTGGCCATATTCCTTTTATTTTATTTGGTTTTGAGAATGGCCATCTACAACTTGTACCAGCTCATTATTTTCTCTATGTACACCCTGATATTCTTTCCTCTTCATTGGATAATGATAATGAAACGAGTCAGGAAAAGAACAATGGAAAAAAAGAGGAAAAGGCAAAAGAATACCAATCTGGAGGTTCAGATAAAATAAGTGATAGACAGTCGAATCAACCAAACCTGAGGGCCGACCTTAGTCGATCTTCTAAAAGAAAGTACGCAACCCCCACCCTATTTTCTCGGTCAAGAATTTTGACAAACTATAAATCTCTTATTCCGTTAAGATCCGGAATCAAGAAAATCATTAGAGGCAATAGATCTAGAATTCATATCATAACTAAAGGAAACGAATATCAACCTTCATTTGCTATAGAATGTATTATGGAGAAGTATGACCCTGAGAAGACTTTCCAGTACCTCAGCAAGGCTGGCATCAAGAACTCAAGTGATATTCTATGTTATATCTCTGACAAAGTATTCTCGACTTGTAAGACTCTGCTGTTTACATTGCCAAATAGTGAGCCTATTCTTTCATTTGACGTTTTCAATGAATTACTTATGTTTGGTACTCATAAGAAATGCTTTGTTCATACACAAAAAGAAGCTTCATGGCATCGACCTAGGATTATTGATGAAAGAACCAGTATTCCTATTGCATTTAATTCTAATGATGTGGCAAATGTAAAAAGGAAACTATTATGGACTTTCAAAACTAAAAGTGATGTTTTAGCTATTGCTAATAATAGAGAGCGGCTGATTGCATTTGGCTGTAGAAATGGCGATTTGAGTATTTTCGATAGAACGCTTTTAACATCACAGCAAAATCCAGAAATCATAAACGTTGGATTCCCTATCACTCATCTTTTCTTTCTGTCCCGAAATGATAAACCAGGAAGACAGAGTTATAGAGAGAGCCATAAAGGTTTTACACATGAAGTTGAGCCTGACAATTTTGATGAAAATCTTGACCACTCTGAAGAATCTGAATCGAACGTATGCGGTTCTGACGAAGATTGTGATAGGTTTCATGATCGCACCGGTAGACGTTGTAAGAACGGATTTATCAAGGAATATGACTACTTACTTGTGCTTGGGTTGAAAAGCACTATAAATTTATATAGGGTTAATTGTAATAGGCACGTGCTGGGTAAGGAGCTTTCAAATCCGCTTTATAAGAATGAAGCTGGTATTCCTCCGTTACCTTCTTACTCTCTCCATCCTTTGAAGAAGTACGAAGGGTTTGAAAATGAATATTTGATAGATCATGCTGCTGCTGTTGATCGAAACCACAACTATTTAGCGATTGCTGGAACCAATGACAAAATACTTATTTATGATATATTCAAAGGCGGTATAATTAAAATCATTGATTTAAATGAGAATGAAACTTATAAGGCAAAGAAGGAAAAGGTAACTGGTATTCAATTTACTTACAATGACACATTTCCCCCTTTGCCATGTGATGCAGAAGGGAAAATTGAACCAGGTGGATACGGCAATAATTACTTATTGAAGCTAGAAAGAGATAGTTCGACAGATATCCGCCCTAGTATTGATAGTACAGGTCCATCTAGAATGGGAACTGAATTCATCAGAAATATACTTGTCGCATTTAGGGARGGGAGCACTAAAGTCGATACAAGTGGGAAACTTCCAGAACAAAAAGCTATAGATGGAAGTTTGAATGGTTTTCTCTTCACTTATGGAGAGGAGACTGATTATTGGTCTTTCAATACTTATCAAGGGCCATCATCTCACGGTTAAGACTGCAGAAAATAAGTTAATTGGAGAATACCGAGAAATTTGAATGAATCTATTGGAACGAAGATTCGGACGGTTCAGTAGAAGAAGCAGGAGATAAAAGGAACAAGAGGAAAAGTAACTCCAGGAGATCAGCAATAGAGATAAAAGATAAGGTAGAAAGCAAGGATTATAAAAGCACTTACTACAAGCATATGATATGTAAAGTTTTGTGAATAATGTGGAAGTTGATATTAATGTTGCATTTTACTTGTGACTGGAAATTCATAACTATATAAATGTAAAATTCAATTGTAATGAACGTTTAAGTTTTATTAAGATAGAACAGGCTAACGATAAAAAGTGGTGTAGCAAATCCAAATTATTAGTTGTAATTGATGGAAAGAACTAGAAAGGCTCATTTAGTACTGTGGGTTCATATTTCGGGGTTAAACTTAATCTCACACCTAACTTCATTTTACTTCTGGCTTTGATCCATCGTTCTCTATTGCTTATGGCAAATCACATAACTTGTTTTGAGAGAAGAGAAAGTAGGAGACTCTTTTTGATACACAGGCTAGATTTTTATCATGGTATATTACTTAGTATGTGTTATTAGAAAGTTATTTTTGATCAGAAGTTCCTTTTGTCAATTAACTTATTCCTGCTCGAACTACTAAACAGGATTTAACTACAACGAGATTGAGAGCTTAACTTACTTTAAAGTTAAATCTACTTCAATTGCCAAAGCAAGAAACTATTGTTTTCACATATTCAGATTTTGTTCTCCAAATGATATTTTTATTCACTTATCTTAGTACACAACTAAAAATGCAATTGGTATTGATGAAGGTCTGAATCAGATTGATTTTAAATAGTTAGTTTTCCAACTGTATGTTATTCGCTTGGTACTCACAGGCAGACAGATTTCCTCCTTCGCAGTCTTCATGCTAGCTTTAGCATCGGCAAAAGTTGTCGGTTTGATGAAATATCCTTTATCACCATGTCGTTGACCACCAGTAATCGAAGTATTTTAATACTGTTTCAAACATCGCCTCCAGCCTTATCTAATTTATCTCATAATTTCATAAATCCTTGGATATGCTAAAATAAAACAAACAAATACTAAACCTCAATTTACTGACTGCTGGATTATTTCAAGCTTCCTAAGAGGTAGTCTTTGCTAATCTTGCTTCAGATCATCTTTGCACGGTGGATCTTATTACTATTTTTCATATAACTTGGAAGTATACTGTCAAACAGCTATTTAAGATATTGAAACAGCCTTTGAATTGAAGTAATTCGTTTCTATCTTTTTAAATAATGCCTAATTTCAACTTCAACTTTTATGTAAGTAGCTTGTTTAGGTTACGATTTTTAAACTCTTCTGAATTGGTACAGCCAGAGTTTATGACTTGAAACAGTGATCTTTATGAAATCTTTATGAAAGCCTGATTTATCTATATAAAACGCTCACTAAGACTATTAAGATCAAAGAAAGTAATTCAAAATAAAGCTGAAGGCGAAATCAACTCAATGACTAATACAATTTGACAACCCTATCTTCCAAATTTCAATGATCCCTAGTGACTCATTTATATTATGATTACACCTTGACTATTGAAGATTCAAATTGAGCCAGGTTTCAATTCATTATTTGACTACTGAAGTCTAGAAATTTGTTAGGATTGAAGATAAGGAGTTTTCACCTGACTTACTGTCATGCCGTTATCCTTTTGAGGAGGAGCAATGATCCTCTGATCTTGAGGTGGGGGGTATCTTGACCATGCTATGCTTTGAAATAAGAAAACACTCAAAGTGAGTGTGTGCCATATTCTCAGAAAAGAAAGCTTTAGTAGTCAGCAATTATATTGTCTTCTAGATTGTCTCATATTCAGGAAACATGCTGATTGAATTCAATTTTTCAAGAGAACAAATCATACCTATCGTATGAGTAGTTCCAAATCATCAAATGGTCGACCATTGATTAAGGAAAACTCTTCTTACCAAACGTTTCCGTGAGAGCTTCAGTCAAAAAAAACTTATCGCGTTCACTGACCACAGTGGATGTCCTGTCGTAAATTATGAGTTTGAAGCTATCATAAAAACAAAATGTATGGCCAAAAAAAAATTCAGTGATCTGATCAAAGGATAGAAAACTCAAAATAGTATACATAATCAAAATCTTTTCAAGTTAATATGATAGCTCTTAGTCAAATTCTTAGTATATGCTGAGCTTGTTTGATATGAAATCTGATATATACTTTCTTATTCTTGAAAGATATCAATGAATATTACAAATAGAGGAAAACAATATAGTTAGTAATTAGATGACAATTTAAGTACTAATAGAAAATAAAAAAGACTGAAATGTAGTACATCACAAACGAGAACGAATTCTTTTGATATTAGATCACTATTTACGGAAATTTGATGAGGGTAGGAAAAGTGATGACAGCACTGCTATCTCAGATCAAATTCTCAACTACAAACAACGACTCTGAATAGTAAGGTGGATTCAAACAATATACAAGAAGCTGAGTTGTAGTACAGATGAAACATGAATCAGATACTTCCATAACAGAATAGCAGAAGGGGAGTTGATACTTTTCTCTGTGCAGCTAACTTGAAGAGATTATAGCAATCCCCAAGACGATGGCGAAAAAAGAAATTTTTGAAGTTATATGAGTCTATACTGTGAGTGGAATGACCCGCTCGGGGTCTAGATAAACAAGTGAAAAATATCATAGTTTTCTTAGATCAACAATATGAAAAGGAAATGAATTGTTATATCCTTATTTCATAAAGTTAAGTTCTATGGAATATACATATAGCGTGCATCAAATGGTAAACACTAATTAGCTAGTAGGAACTGGGTCAGGTACCAGTTTCAAATACACTGATCAAGTGAAAAAAGGTATACATATTATGCTTAGCTATCTAGTTTTATGCTTCTATTGATAATGTAAATTATCTAAAAGCCACCCGTTGACAGGACTCATCATATTAAAGGTATAATGAGTATTCATTTTTTAACCATAAAGTGACAGTTTCCCGAAACTTTATGCAAAGAATGAAAACTCTAATTATCGGAATTTAGGTAGGTAAGTTTTAAAGTTTTGATTTATTAATAAGCAGTATTTTCATACCTAAACGTGACTCAACCTATTTACTTGTCTAATCATCCTGAAATTCGTATGTATCGTGTTCTTCGCACGGAAATCTTAGCTACAATATTAGGAAAACTAAACGGAGAAATCTGTTAGAAAATGTTAGAAACTCTGACATCTTGAAAGATCAACAAATTAAAAGTCATATTGTTGAGAATTCCGCAAAAGAAAAATACGTAAGACGCTACAAGAACGGTCAACTGAGGCCCAGATTTGGAAATTTGCTGTTTTAAACCAGAGTTTGAAGAATAAATACTAAATAAGAAGGTAAATTCTGCGCTAAACTAAATGTTCACACTTTAATTGTCTTAAGCCTTCTAAAATATCTTGGCAAACCGTTAAGCTAATAGTGAAATCCTCAGAATGTATTTCCTGCAACCCACCGTTTATTCATGAATTACAAGTGGTTCAACAATTTCTCTAAGGAGAAGAAAGTATTTAAGTAACTGAAACATCTGATTTGTAAGGGGTTGATTTGTCTTTTTCGGAGTTAAGGCTTTTTTGTTATGTTCTGATGAATCTTAACTTAAATAGATCCAGTAAATAACAAGCAACAATGCGACATAGTGAGAGTAAGTTTATATCGACAACTAGCAAATTTAGTGAGAAGCTCATTCAAGTAAGGGCTAAAATTGAAATGATAGATATGTTTAGATCTTTTGTATTTATATTAATATAGTTAACTGCATAATTTGACTATTACCTCAACAAGGTAATTCAACTGAGCTAAAGTAGAAATAGAAGAGGAACTACTCAAACATCCTCGGCTGATAGTGTCCCAAATCTGGTGGATTGACAATCCATTCGTCAGACAGGGCAAGAAATATCTGTTAAAAACCGGTAGGTACAAGACTACGTACTAATTCAACTATTCTCGCAGCCGTAGCTACTGSCACTTGCCACTGCTACTGCTATTGTTCTTTGAGTTCTAAACCATACAATCAAATCTAAAATGACCGTCTCCCTTTCATTTTTGAATTGAAGCGGAGTTAAGTACATATGATTCTTCTTGATCTCATCGTCTTCTTGGTCTTGTCCTGATCTGTTATCCTTCTCTTCCGGATATGTATGACTGTTCATTTTTATATACCAATCTTCAAATAAGGTTATGAAATTCTCCACTCAATCCTCCCATGAGTGTTAACTCTATTTGATGACCGGTTATAAAAAATTTCCAGTGTTTTCTTATATATACGATATATATATATATATATATAAGTGGTTCTCCTTTTCTATGGATTCTGCTATCAATTGTACTCTCATCATATACATTAGTTTTCATAGTAACTAGAAAATTGTTATTTAATCTATGTAACAACTTGGACTAAATTTATTCACCTACCAACTGTGTTTTTCTATTCATAGACAGTTGTGCTTCTTGCCAAAAAAAAAAAAGTAAACTACTCACACACTATTACTTTTACGATTTGTTCTTAGATCGTTCAATTTTGTACAGCCATCAAATGCTACATAGAAATCATTCATAATGTCCAAACCAGAGGAGCCCAGTCGCTCAAGTTCTTCAGTTCATTCTTCTGACGAGTCCACCTTTGAAGAACCAAGGGATTTGGTAACACCTAATGATATCGATTTAGAATCTGGCGATATACTTCACAGAGCAAACTCCAATCTGGAATCATTAGCTGATCAAGACAGAGTAACAAGAATTATATCTGGTATAGAGGATGAAAAACCAGAGGAAGAAGATTTACCTCTAATGGGTGGTGGAAAAGATTATCCTCCAATGCCACCGGACAAAGATCTCTACTATGTAGACTTCCTTGGACCTGATGATCCAATCCACCCTCATAATTGGCCCTTAAAGAAGAAGATGGCTGCTTTCGCTGCCTTAGGATTTGACACTTTCTCCATTGTCTTTGGTTCAGCAATCTATTCTTCTTCTATCGGCACCGTAGCCGAAAAGTTTGGGGTTGCAACTGTTGTTGCTACACTGGGTCTTTCACTATATGTCTTGGGATTTGCTTCAGGACCCATTGTATGGGCACCATTATCAGAATTGTACGGCAGAAAGATTGTCTTATTGATCTCTGCTTTTGGTTTTACTGCTTTTGGTTTTGGTGCTGCTACTGCTAAAGACATTCAAACACTTATGCTTTGTAGATTTTTCTGTGGTGCCGTGGGAGCTGCACCAATGGCTGTCGTTGCCGCAGCTTTTGCTGATATGTTTGGAAATTTAACAAGAGGTAGAGCATTGATTATTTTCTCTGCTTTGGTTTTCGTTGGTCCCGCAATGTCGCCCGTTGTTGGTGGTTTTGTTGATGCCAGTTATCTTGGTTGGAGATGGACTTTATATATTCCTGCAATCTGTGGTAGTGCCTCCTTTATTTTGTGTTTCTTATTCTACAGCGAATCTCATCATCCTTTGATCTTAGCAAGAAAAGCTGAGATCATTCGTCGTAGAACTGGCAATTGGGGTGTTCGTTCCAAATATGATGATTTCTCATTATCATTTCAAGAAATTGTTGAAAAGAACATTACTAGACCTCTTAATATGCTTGCTAAAGAACCTATCTTATTATTGGTCAGCATCTATAATGGCTTCATTTATGCATTATTATACCTTTTATTTGGTGCTTATCCACTTATCTTCCAAGGAAAGTATCATTTCAAAGAAGGTGTTGCTGATTTACCTTTTATTGCATTGTCGATTGGAATGTTATTTGGATCCTCGTTCTGTTTTTGGTATGAAAGGATTTACGTTAGCCGATTTATAGCAAGAGGCTGTAAAATTGTTCCAGAAGATCGTTTACCACCAATGATTTTGGGATCGATTTTATTTCCCATTGGTATTTTATGGTTGTGCTGGACAGGTAATTATGCTCATAAGATTCATTGGATAGTCCCAGTTATTGCTGGTGGTTTCATAGGTGCTGGCTTGATTACAATCTTTTTACCATCTTTGAATTATATTGTTGATACTTATTTACTATTTGCGGCATCGGCAATTGCAGCAAATACATTCTTAAGATCAGGAATGGCTGCCGTATTTCCTTTATTCACAGTTTATATGTTTGATGGAATGGGAATTAATTTTGCTGGTCTATTGATTGGTTTAGTTGCTATTGCTTTGATTCCTATGCCCATCTTATTCTATTTCTATGGTCATAAAATAAGAAAGATTTCAAAGTATGCTTTCTAGTCAGATTACAGAAATTAGGAATGGTAATTCAAGGGGTGGAAGAAAGGTTTTAGAATCAGTAATTAGTTGACCTGTGGTGAAAAAGACCCACTTCTTGGGACATCTACGCTTCCAGCTGGAAATGCAAAATGATATTTTGTCAACCTAAGCATTTCCTGATGAAGAAAAGGAATGTCTATGGTCTATGCTTTCTTTCCAACTGATTAAACAGCCATAATAAAGATTGATAGAGTAAAGCGAGACCAATGAAGGAATGAACGCATTTTTCATTGAGTTTTAATGGTACATATTGTTTTGGGGATTTTGAATGTTTACGGTTATTTGAACATAATTTAATAATAATAAAAATAATGATAGTAATATAGAATTATAGACAATTTAATAATAATTATAACTAATAATAAATATCATGAAGGAATGGTAGCAACCCATATGGAAATGAAAACAAACTAGTTGTGTGATTATGTAATCATACTGGTTGAAAAACATTTTTSGAGATAATGACCTTCTTAAAGTTTCCATTCCTTAAAACATGGTTTATAACTGCGCTACATAAACCTTAACTTTGCTAGTACAGAAACAATATTWAGTTACTTGTTGATACTAAACATGAAATGAGTGCCTTATTTTAATAAGCGTGAATTGATGATACTCTGATGAATGAGCTGGTTAATAGTATTTTGAAATTGGAATTAATCCAATTGTTTYTGATAACAATCATTCGCTACTCTAATTCAGCTATAATTTTCTCCAGGACAGCAGAATGTGACCTTCAAAGTTAATCTTTCGAACTAACTGCGACTCCAATGGTTTGGTAAGGGCACAAGCATGTAAACTACTGATGATAATATCTTGTAAGATCGCTGTTTCAGCCCTATTTCATGTCTACTTTTTAGGTAATACTTTGCTTTACTACCTAACAGGTACCATTTGAACATTTTAGGTCCTGACACTCTATTGTTAGAGYAGAGCCAACCACCTTTCTAACTCTATTTCCTTTCTTGGTAATAACATAATATTTTCACTTGGCTCTCTCTTCACTTGATTTCTTTCTAATTAAATGAATTGCTCCACAGTAGAAGGCCATAAAGAATTAAAAGAATTTAAAAAGAATTTTGGTACCTGTAAGTTCCATCAGCAGTGTTGGATGAATACAAGCTGAGATATTTTTAGGGATTTAATGATTTATTCTCTTCCATAAAGAAAGCGCTGTTTACGTTGCACTACTGCTAGAAGTGTGGTTTTTTTCTTGCTCTATACTACACACTTCAACCACCTTGTGATGAGCTCTCCTGGAAGAAAAGAAAGTCAAGAGGAAAGTGGGAACAGCTTTTTTGTAGCTGCCGAGAATTCAGGCCAATCGAAGTCTTTAAATTCTGCCCCTGCTCTGGCTACACCCAGGATTGCTACACAAGACTCTTTTGAAGCACTAAATGCACCTGCTTTACAGTCATCAAACCATTACTCAAGTACGCTTTCAACTCCCTCTTCAAACAGCAAAAGCTTTCATAGATTTTCTACATTATCACAGTATTCAGCAGTAGTGGAACAAGCGACAGAAGTGACATTATCGAAACCTGGCGAAGGAAAAGGAGGATTTATTGTTTTAGATTCTAATGATGTGAATAAACATGACGTTCTCACGAATACCCTTACCAATCCTGATTCTATTATATCCGATGTTATTCCGCCTTCCAATGCATCAGTTGCTTCAGGGGAAGTACAACAATTTAAACCCGAGATTGTTCATCATCCGAAAGAGTTTAAGAGTCTAGAAGCCGTTCTAACAAATCAAACATTTGGTAGTCATGAAGCTGGCACTACTAATAATGTAATGCCTAACATACATAATAGTAAACGTGATAGCTCAACTACTACATCTTCTCATTCATATAATCTTGATAGCTCGTCTATACACAATTTCCGTACGGGTGGTCATTTATCGCGTGATGATACATTGAAAGCAGTTGCTCCTCTGAATGTTGCACCAAATCGAAAATCAGCAGATATCAATTTACATTCTAATGACAGTTTGAATGATTTTATTGCTCAGTTGAATGAGGGAAAACGAAATTCAGTAAATAGTGGGAATGGCATTGGAATTAGCGATTCCTATGGCAAGAATGGTGATGCAAGCTCCAATAGTAAAAACAGTGGGAATCAAAAAAGAGACTACGGTGAAAGTAGAGATATTAATAGAGGTGGCATGAATAGAATGAACGAGTTGAGGTTTTCTAATGAGTATGCTGATTTTGGACYTCCTGGGTTATTTGGAGTCAACAATAACAATGGTTCAGGAAACATTCGCCAAAGTGTTATTTCTTCTAATTTGTCATATTACACTGCGTCTTCTCCCGACAGTGGCGGTGAAGAGTTTAAGAAAACCAGCAAAAACACCCCTGCGTCAGCGGTTGAGCAGGGAGTTACGGCAGAAACTATTACAGGAATATCAAATGTTAGCGCAGAAAATTTCAACCCCGTACCAGACTTCAGTACRGGAATTACCAATTCTAGTACAAGATTTGTAACAGGCCTTCCGGCAGGAATTAATCTTGCTGCTGTAGGAAGTATTGATACACCAACAACTCCTATATCGCCAACAAAAGAATTAAACCATCCATCAATTAAAATTCCTGAAACCCCTCAAAGTATTGCCAGCTCTCATTATACAAATTCATCTCCAGCAGAGTGGACTTCTCCTCAAAGGAGTAAAAATAAGATTAGGGATGAAGCTAACAAAAATAATATGAGCAGTGAAGACTATGCTACTGCTAATGCACCTTCGAATTCATCATTTACATATCCACAACTATCAAAACTGCTTAATCTAACAGCAGACTCGTCTGGAATCCCAAAACCTGTTATCAAATCATTGAGAGGCGAAATGTCTGACGATGGAGACAATATTAATAGTACATCTGGTAACAAAATCACCAGCAGCGCGAATKGTGAACTTTTTCAAAGCATTTTAGCCGATGACTTCAAGGACATGAATTTATCATTCAAAGACAAGCAATTAATTGATAAAATTGTTTCCTCACTTGGCAGAGTAACAATGGAAATGAATTTGGACGAAGGAAAAAGAATTGAAGGTGAGCGAAGATTGGCTAATGCTTTAAGAGCTTTGGAAGGTTGGATATAGTATGCAGTTGTATTTTAGCATCGGTTTAAATACAAGGACAGGAATAAGAAAAAGAATAAAAGAAAGATTAAGTGTAAGAGTGAGAGCGTAGAATGTGAATGTGAATGTGTRTGTAGTCAATCAAACGTAATAGAGGAAGAGCATATGAGTTAGAGAATCTGCATAGTAGGAATGATGTACATATATATGAGGGAATTATGTTTGTCGAACGAGATATTTTTAAAAATGATCAAGCGTGCCTATGACAGTGGAATATTGTGATTATAGCTACTCAGGCACATCTGTTTAAAAAAGATTCTTATCACATGTATACTGTCAGAAAACTTGGTTCTAATAATCATCATAATGTATCTGTTTATATTCATTGTCTTTCTATTTCATTGATTGTTTCTTACTACCAAAATGCATGGTATGACTGGGTGAAAATTTTATGGGTTTATTCGTACAACTACTTCATCTCCAATGGCTAAACTCGTATATTTTCATCAACTGCGAAACAAACTTGTACTGCTCTCGTTTCTGTTTCCGTTTCTGTTTCCGTTTCCGCTCCTGGTATCGTTTCCATAGCCATTGCTCTTTCCGCCATTAATCCCGTTTTGAAACTGAAGATCATTAAGAGCATTTGATGCTGAATGCTTTCCGTAAACTATCTTTGTTCCAAGCTCTCTTTCATTAGTTTCTTCGTTTTCATCAACACTAGCTATACTACTATTACTGCTGATACTGGTGTTACCATCCTCTTCTTCCCCTCTATTCCCCTCCTCCGCTTTTTCTCCCGTTTTTGACCTCTTTTCTTCATTTCCCTTTCCTTTTCTCGTTTCCGTTGCCCTGCTACCATTAGTATCCCCTCTAGTATCCTCTCCTAATAAAGGCTTATACTCAAGCACTTTATACACTCCTTCGCCTAAATCCTCAATGTGAGGTATTTCAGGCTTTAGCATCTTATGTTTTAAATCCCATCCTAGATTGATACACAACCATTGAACAACATCATCGCAATTTCCAAGTATAGTGACATCAAACTCTGTATGTTTAGCTATATCTCTATTTATATATATTTGTGGAATTTCTTTAGGTACTAAATGAGTGATATCAGACACTGGGGTTACTTTCAAGGAAGTACCAATACAGAGAAGCAAATCACATTCGTTCCTGTCAATTTTGATATTCTGGTGGTACTCTTCGCATAAATCTTCTCCAAAAAATGTAATGTCTGGTTTCATTACTCCATAGAAATAATCCGAGTCGGAATCGGAATCTGAGTCTGAGTCAAATGTATTCCCTTTGTTCTTCTTTCTGATATTTGCTGCTCTAGTGTCTTCTTTTCGTTTTCTACAAACAGGACATTTCGCCACTCTTCCAGCCTTGATATCATCAAACAAATCGTTTCCTGGACATTTATATCTACATGTTTGGCAGGTGGCCGAAGCAAATGATCCATGACAGTGGACAAGCTTCTCTGTGCTTATTCCAGCGTTGGATTCGATGTTATCAATATTCTGAGTATAATTGCGCAGCAGCTTCCCTTTATCTTCAAGTAATTTGATAAAGGAATGTGTAGGCGTGTATATATCACGCTCTGGAAGGATATCTTTYGCCACTTGGTAGAAAATTGTTGGGTCATCCCTGAATTGGTGGATATCAAAAATCTCCTGAGGATCTGATAGTTTAAGGTATTGATATTTATTGTAGAGACCCTTCTTAGAACGGAAATCAGGTATTCCTAAACTAGTGGAAATACCAGCTCCAGTGAGAACCATTATTTTTTTGGCCTCGCGAATCTTATTTAACATAGTAAGCATATTAGAGTACTCCACAACACGTTCTCGATATGAAAGACAATGACGAATAGCATAGCGAAGTGCACGTAAAAGTCTATGTTCTCCATCATCAGAATCGTCTAGAAGGAGAATAGACGATGGAAGAAACCCAAGGCCTACCAGAAGTTGTGGAATGCTGTATTTACATTCCTTACCCAAATATCGGTTAATAAAAGCTTCAATACCTTCACTACGAAGACAAGTCTTCATATCAATGCTCTCTCTCTTTGAAACTGTACTAGAAATAGAGAATGGGTCGATTTTTGTGTCCGCTTTGATTATAGGGGCATCCAAGTCCGATTCAGTACTGCCATAAGGATTGGTACTATTGTTAGATGAGAATCCTATGAGATGTAAATTCCCTGCGTCGTTATCGTCGTTATCGTCGTTATCGTCATTATCATTGCTGTCATCGTCATCATTGTCATCATCGTGATTACTCTCTTCTTCCTCTTGATCGTCATCCTGCTGGTAGATCCCATCTTCTCTGCAGCTTTCAAGGTAGCTCTCGTCGTCGTTATCGATATCATTGTCGTTATCATTATCATTTTCTTCCTCACTGGAAATCGCTGGACGAAAGTTTTTACTACCATGAACAGGAGTCTCCTCTTTCACATAAATTCCTTTATCTATGTTTTCTACAAGGTTATTCTCTAGTAAAAAATCATTAGAAATCATTCCATTTGCGACACTATTCAGCTTTGCAATTGATGGACTGGAAGCAGCTGATGGGAAAGTAGTGATGCTTGGAGAAACGACCATCTCCTGTTTCGCAATTTTGGCTGTTTTCTCATTGCCAGAAACATCAGGACTGCCTTCAAATGGCCTCTTACTATTCAGTTGGAACTCCATTTTGGTGATAGGAATATATTAGAAAGAGTCGAAATAAAAGAGTTGTTTATTTGTCAATGCGTTGTTGATAAGGAAAAACAGGAAGCCTATTCATAAAACTAAGTGATTAGGAAAGTCGCTCAGTGGAGTTCGTTACTGGTCACCTATCTGCGAAACATTTGTTATTGCGTTCTGTAAACTTGAAAAGCTCAGCACAATCAAAATAAATTGATTTCAAAACAAGAACGCTAATCACTGTACAATAAATATTGATGGAGGGTGATAAGCGGAAAGAGAAAGGATGACAACTAATTGGCTCGTTAAAATGGCTGCCAGCTTGATTCATTCGACAGTGTTCTACGGGGTGTGCAACAGTATGATGATGAGATGTTGTAGAGCAATAGCAATACCTTTCATTATCAGCTAGCAATGGCAATCAATTACCTCTTTTGATAAGAARGTGAAGTTCATCGCATCTTCAGGCTAGCCTGCGAAAAACCGGAAATGATAATCTTGTTAGGTTGGCAAAATCAAACACCCAATCACCGAGATTGATTTTACTTCGTATAAAAAATTACGCACTAATTAGGTAACTGGTACAAAAGGTTTGAATTTTATCATCACCATTTTTCAGTCAATGCTACTATGGTTTATATGTTCAAGGTTCAAGGTTGAATATAATTTGAACCACAGTAAAAGAGTTTGTTATTCACAGTGAAGTGTTTATTAACAGACCAGTTATCTGATTACTTGGATRGACGGTTTTAGTCTCTTGAATACTTGAAACAGATTTTCTTTTGATGTTCAAGCAAGCATTTTAATTATTAGCAGTAATTCAGCACGCCAACTAAATATATATACCTATTTACAGGCTATTGTCCACCTGTCAATTTTCTTCCTATTACCAACACAGATTTATTGAGGTATATTGTCAATCCTACATTGTGCCAAAGTTGATTATCCAATTAACATTACTTTCTAAAAGCGACTCATTAAGACATCACACAATGGATAAACAAAGGATCGTGCGACTGCCAGCCTTAAAACAGCTGAAAATGAAGAGCAAAGGCAAAGCTACAGCAAAAGAAGCTCCCTGTGGTATAGTGCTAACGTTTTTATTGAAGTGTTGGGCTGCTAATGGTGAGGGTTCTGCTGGTTGTTTAAAATTGGAGTCCGATTTAAAAAACTGCATGAAAGAATGGACACCAACTGTTGAAAAGAATGTCAATGCTGCTTATCACACCCAACGTCTATTTCCTAGAGTGTCGGGTAAAGCTCATGATTAGTCAGCGAACATTTAAGGTGCCTAAGGAGGAGAATGRAGAAAATTAAAGAAGGTATTCAGTGTTCAGAATGCCAGTTTTTAATCTCATTACCATGTATATATTCGAGTTATTGATAGGATTTTGAAAATTTAAATCGTCAGTTTACTAGGAGTGGATAGTAGTTATCAGATAGGCTGAAGGGATAGAACGAAATAACATCAATGTTAATAGTATTGCTGCTTGGAATCAAAGAAATAAATCCGGTTGTATTGAATGATAACCACAGTGTTCCGCTATTGGTTGATTACAAAATTCTTTGCATTAGTATCAATCAATTTTGTTAAATGTGCATGTCAACTCAGGTGCGTAAAAGCATTGGTTTTGGTAATATCGAAAACAGTAGTGACCAATAGTCTGCAATATTTTTAGACACCTTCYTATTACTAGTTATTTTCCCAGATGTTTCAAAACTTTCAAATGTATTTTGATTCGAATCAATGTTCACAAAATTTTCAAATTATACCATAATTAATGTCATTCCATTTCTCATTATTCTCCTTTGCATTGTTTTATTTTGCGATATAACCATACGGTTCTATATATTTTCACTTGTTTCTAGTCGTTTGAGTTTTGTTTATCGAACCAATATAAGATAGCTCATTTCTTCTAAAATTCTCACTCCTTTCTGTTTCAATTAGAAACTAGATTACCAATAGGGTCAGCCWAGTAGATCATTGAACCTCTCTTCATTTTTTTGTTATGTCGGYTTGGTCCAAGGAGAGAAATTTCGGAAACCCATTACATACAAACCCATAGTGCCCATTATTGAAAACCAAAATCTCCGTTATGATCTGTCATTTCCGAAATCTTTAACTTAGATTGTTTTACCCCTGTAATAAGACAATTTTCATTTCAGCCATAAACCACAGAAAAGAAGAAATTAAAATTAACTATTCATCTCTATTCATTTTCTTTGCTTCTATCATTGCATTGCAATTAAAGCTGCTCATCTATTTTCACTATTATCACTAAGGACACTATTCTTTATAATTTCATGATTAATAGAACTGTTAGTTAATCGTTTGTGTTGCATTCATCGCTGTTACCGCAGAAGATCGAATACTAGTTAGCTCCACAGTCTCCCCATCATTCTCATACCTGAGCCTCAGCAGATCTGTCTGTGTGCCACTTTGTTGATACAATAACAAAACGGTAGTTGATTGCAGATTGATTGTGGAACTGTTTGTTTTGATCTGGTCTACTCATCAAACAGCTAAGCTATTTAGCTTTGAGCTTGTCAACCAGTATCTTTAGTTCCTGTTAGGCAGTTCCACAAAGCATCGGTATTGCACATCATCTTTGCAGCCATATCATAATCTGWTCTACCTCTTCGCCTACTTTGATCGTTGACCGCTATCAAAAGTAGTCATATCAGCTGATACAACCGATAGCTTTACTATACTTTTCTTTCGTATATGCATATTTCGACTCTGAATTATCCAAGGCGCCGAGTATATTGATAATACTGCGTTCACATCAACTCTATACTGTAAAATACTGCTATAACGTCTCGCAATGTYTCAGATCGTGCCTCAGATGAGAGTTGTTACAAGACTTTCATTCGCTGTCAATAGGCAGTCTCAGCTGTATAATGTATTCGCTTATAGCCTGTTTGGTCGGCCAGCAGCAAGACTGTTCTGTTCCTCTAGGAGTTGTTTGAGTGAAGCAAGAGACAATACTATCATCAATCACAATGCTGACCCAAATATTGATACTGATGGAAATAATACTGCTACAGGAAACAATGCAATTGATACCGATAATCATGACGGCAACGATAATATTAAAACCTCGGTTGGTTCTACATTTGCTGCTCCTGTTGAAATCAAGAACGTAAAAACTCTCAATCACTTCTTAGATACTGTTTTTGATGAAGAAACTACAAATAATGATGAATCTTCTGATGATAATCCTTCTTACAATACTAACTATACTAGTGGCAATAGCAGTTCTGTCAAACCGGGTTTCAGATTGTCCTTCGAAGATACATTTAGCTCTCTTTTCAACCCTCCTGCACCAAAAGGCACATCTTCGGGCTCTTCGGCTGAATTCAGCGTGTCTTCCAATTATCCTTCCTCTGATTCATCTACCTCAGTTAACTATGCTTATAGACCTCCACCAGACGAATTTAAACCTCCATCAGAACAGGAACAGTTGCAATTCCGCAAATCTTTGTCAGAAGTGCTTCTTTCGGGTTTTGATGAGAGCGAAATCGCTATAAGAGGTAAGCTTAGCAGAGAAAAAGCTAAACTTGATTCCGTCCCTGTGAGCGTAGGCAAAAACGTTTCCTCTATTTTTGATGCTTTTTTCAACAGTTTACAATCCGACATGAAAAACAGAAAAGGGGATACGGAACTGACAAAGGCTCGTGATCATGCTACAGGCTCATCAGTGAGGAAAGAAAGACTACAAAGATGGTTCAAGAATGACAGAAATTCCCAATCTCTATCTGGAGATAGATCGAACAGTTCCTATTATAGAGATGCTGATTCTGGAGCTAATTTCTTTGCAAACTCAGGTCGCTCTGACCCTGCGAATGCCTTCTCTTCCGAATCTTCCGGTATCTCTGACAAGTTTGACTCCTCCTCGATATTGGCAAAACGATCCTCAACACAATCAAGAAAATTGGAGTCCAATTCACCATTTCTCATGTCTAATGATGCCATAGATATACAGTATATAAATAGAAGAAAGCTGGAACAGAAAAGAGTAAAAGATATTGAGAAACGGAAAGCAAAGCTACAGCCTGTCATCTCATATATTAAGAGCTTGGAATATGATGTGGACGTCCTGAAGTATGCAAGCACTGTTTTGTTGCAAGGAGTCCATAACTATGATAATGCGCTTCAGAAGAAAGGAAAAGATGGCAACAAGAATATCACGGAACACATTCCAACGGAACCCAATCAATGGCAAGATCCTAGTTCCGGGACACCTCTACCTATTGTTTCCTACTCCTCTTTCACTATTTTACTCATAGAAACCTTGAAACTACTCAGCGACGGCTTTGAGCTGCCAACAGAAGCCCTCACGCTTTTTGAAACCACAAAACGACAAACAGTAGAAATATATCTCAACTGTTGTACGGCTGATATATACAATGAAATCATACGTATCCAGTGGGAATATTATTATGATCTGTTTACAGTTGAAGAAACAGTAACAGAAATGACTGCTAATGGTATAGAAGGTAACCAAGAGACATATTCTCTATTRCAAAAGATTATGATACAATTCCGAAGAATGTATCGTAATAAAAACAGTCATTCGGGAAACTCAACTCCCGCTTTATGGAGTAGAGATGAAGATAGGTCTTACATTGAATTGGCTAAATATATAGACATGCTTGGTACTAGGTATATTGATATATCTGATGATCTTTTTTCGGATTCTAGTTTCCCTTCCTTTGACGAAGAAGGTTTAAGTCCACTATGATAGGTGGAACAAGAAAAGAATGAGGGAAAAAGAACAGTATAAATTGTTGAATATTACTTAGAATATTCAGCAGTATCATCTTGTAAATAAATTGTTTAATTGTTCTTATGAATAAACAAAACTGAAGTATCTATGATAGGTTGATAGGTGGTTTTATAAGTATCAATAAAGCTATATATATTAGAATAGAACCGTAAAATAATACGTAAAATAAAATTGAGACAAGGAAAGGATTAGTTTATCAAAAAAAATAAATCTGCATTTTTGGACTACTAAACCGTGAATTGAAATAAACGGTAAGGTGATTTCCATTGTTAATCTATATCTGTTAAAACACTGAAAACAAATTATATCTGACAGYAATATCAAAATATCTACATCTATAATATCAATAAAAGCACACATTGCTTTTGTCTATCCTTCATGTAGATACTCTCCCATTATAAATGTGCTTGCCTGTAATAATCCTATTGAAATCAGGATTCAGTGTTTGCTGTTGTTGGTTATTCCTTTCTTTTTCCTCCTCATCAGCGGTTATGCTCACCGTTCCTAAGTAAGACGATCCTCAGGCAAATAATTACATTTCTTATCATTTAGTGCATTCTACCTCCATATTACACTTCCTCCTGCACTTTTTCTTCATTTTCATAGAGATAAGATATCTGAACAACCAATATACATTTGTTGTATTCGACCATTTCAAATTACTTGCTAGCTGAATCGTTAATCTGTAATGTAAGGAGTGATTTGAGTTGTTTTGCATGAACTATGAGTTATATTACCTAGTTATTCCTCAGTGTTAGTAGACACGACAATCAGACATAATAATCAAATCACCAAACTAGTGAAGAATGAAATATATTCTTTCAGTTTGTTTATACAAGATTCTCATATCAGATGACTTTCCAATACTTTTTATTGCATAAGACCACAGCAAATTCCATTCTGCTATTCTATTACCCTTCATAATCTAAAGTATCATATCATCATTTGCATCAAGTCTTACACCTTCAGTATCAAGGCCTGAATTTTTACTATTCCTCTTATTAAGAACTTTGGCAGATACATTGTTAAATTGCTCTTTTGTTTTACCGCTAACCTGTTGGAAAAATCCTCCAATTGATTTGACAGCATCCTGAAAGTTTGTTTTGGCTCCGTTCACGCTATCATCATCTCTATTTTCATTACTATTACTATTACTGCTACTCGTATCAYTGATAAATCTTCGTCCCAACAAGCGCTGACTAGCTGTTGATTCAGCTATTAAATCATCAGAAGAGTTAACTTCTCGATTGCCATCTAATCTATTTTCAACTCTGTGATCATTCTCCCGAGGGTATGTTTCTCCCCGGTATCTTCCTAATTCTCCTGTTTCTCTTTCAATAATACTCTTTGCTTCAGCAACAAGACTTCCATTTCCACGAGATTGCATCAGGCCATTGTCATCTTCATCCTCTTCTTCATACAAGCTCCAATCAATGACTCCAAAGCCAAAAAAGCTCTTGATTCGATCATAGAAATGGAAAACTGTGAAGATGATAGGAATGATTATTAATCTTGGTAACCAATCATTAACCCATTGACCTAAAGGTGTCAGATTGATGTTCTTACCTAAGAACGTCTCAAATGCTGAATCACGATCAGTTATCAATGTCAGATAATTATATGACAAAGGAACTGTCAACCGACATGCATATGTAGCATAGAATATAGCTGATGATAACGATGAATCTCTAGGTACTAACGAATATACATTAAACACTTTGATTCGCGCTAATGACACCAATGCTGATATACACATATATCCTAATACCAACATAGAGAATAATTGCTGAGGCAAACCACTAGTCTTAGAAACAATGAGGTTGACGATGGAAATCGGTGTTGAATGTGTGAGTTCGGAAAAGATAACCAGAACGGATAAGAGAGCAGTTGAAACTGCTAATAAAAATTTCCATGCGAAATCAAAGTACTTATAGTGATAATAAGCTATTGTTGGGGGTAGGAATGTTTTCTTTCTGGAGAAATGTAATTCTCCGTTAGAAGCGTTGATTGTTTCTTCTAGAGCGGTTATAGTAACGATTGTTTTGTTCCAGACAACTTCAGCGGCAATTCGCTTGTCGCGTGTTTGTCTGACTTTACGGGCCAGAGCACAAAGATATTCGCTGGAGAGAGCGGGTGTAGTTCGAGAGTTAGAAGTTAAAGAGATAAAGGAAGAAGAATGATTAGGATTTGACTGCCCTGGCTGTTTTTCCTTCCCAGTGGCAGCTATTATGTCATGAATCCAACCAGAATACTCTCCAGAACCATTTTCGCCTAAATGACTAATGCTTGATACCTCCCTTAATGTATCGCTGTAATTGGACCTAGCATCTATCAAATCATCGTATAACCTAGGCACTTTTATATATAATGAAACGAGTTTTCCCTGAGGTTTGGCATTTGTATAATGTCTGCGTGGGATATTAACTAAACCGTGAGCCATCAGCCATAGAGCAAGCACTAACGAATAAGAATGGGAAAGAGCCATTACTAATGCTTTGATAGCTGTTAAATGTAGACCAGTAGATAATATTACATACAACAAGCCGACAAATCCCAATGAAAGTATTATTAATTGATAGCGTATATTCGATCGTAAACTGTCCTTGAATTTGGCTTGGATAGTGTATTGGCCTGATTCCACATACGATTGAAGTAATGGTAGTACTGCCCAAGTAAAAGCAAAGGCTAACCAGTAGTATACTCTCCAAATGTTTATCAGTACATTTTGAGGTAAAAAGAAAGGTGTTGATGTTGTGGGATTCCTAGATGCTACTCTGGTTGACATCAAATCGATTGGTAGAAGAGCCATTATGGATAATGGAATGAATATTGATATCAGTAGAGGAATCGAGACATACATCGGTGTTTTCCGGAGTTTTATATAATGTCGTACTGATTGGATTGCTATGGCAGTAATAAATAAGAACAGAAGTAAAACAGCCCACCACTGATTTGTTAGTAAATAATCGTTTAGAAGAAAGCGACCAGAGAAATGTTGTCATAGGTAAAGCGTATGATAATGAAAGTGGGTATATCATGACAGAGCTAGTAGACTCAAGCAACGTACCATCTTGAACAAAGTAAAAGCGGAGATTTGAACCTAATTAAATCATATAATAAAAATATCCGGTTTTGATGTGGTTCCTTGAATTGGACTGTTGAAGTGTGTTATATATGGTGAGAGTAGATGATAGGAACTGTGGATGTTACATTGGCGCTTGTGTTTGAGTTTACATTCGTTGTGAATATTATACACTAGCAAAGCAACTACAGCTGACAAACTTCTCCTCAAAGAACATTCACTATAACCTTACACTTCAACACTACTAATGAAAAATACTATTTGCCGATAGTGCCTGGTTCATTAAATAATATACAAGAGTTAGTTTGAGCAATAGAGTGAAGGAATAATTGTGTTAATATTAAACAGTCAGCGCACAAGGCCCCAATCATCCAGACTGCCCTGAAATGGGATGAGCATAACAAATCGGGAAATATAGGGAGATCATGTGGCTGCTCTGTGGCGCAGCAACATCTATTAGAAAACATACATAAAAACTAAGCTGTATTTTTTAACATAGTGTCTCGTCCCACCTAAAATTCGGAAGTTATATATTAAAATCGGAGACTATTAAGATCTTACATATAATCATTTCCGCCAGGCCAGTGTCGAGGTACACCTGACGTGGGGTCATCGTACCTAGCACCAGGGATTCTACTTAAATCAGGAGAACCAGATGACCTAGAAGGATCACGCAAACGAGATTGAGCATCAAATATAGGATGATTAGGCCCAGGAATCATACCTGGCTGCGGGTTAAGACCAGAATTTGAATAAGGATCCAGCATAGGGTTCAGTTGAGGATTTACTGGAAAAGGTGAACGATCAGCATCGCCAATTGCTAATGGATTGAATCCAGGAGGACGAGGAGCATCGGATCTATATGTTGAGCGTTGCATTTCATACTCGTCGTCAAATCCAGGAGGATCAAGTGTTGTAGGTCTATTGGGACGAATATTTGAGGATGCTGGTGCTGTTGGTGGTTCTGGAATATCAACAGGCCTAGGCAAAGGTATATCATATTGTGGGGATAGGCTTTTTGTCCCAACATTCGAACGATCAACAGGATTAGGCTCTCTTGTTATTGTAGGTGTTGGTGCTGAGGGAAATGGTAAACCAAGCTTGGAAAATAAATTTAACAGCTTTTCTAAAAGTAAATTTATTTCTTTCGTTGAGATCGAAGAAGTGTGGAAGGTTTGATCCAAATTAATAAGCGTCGATTCTGAAGCTTCATTAGATTCATCAGGATTAACAACCAAAGCCACTATAGCTTTGCGGCCAATTTTTGATACTAGAAACGAAATTTTTGTGCCATTATCGTACTCAGCTTGAATATCAACAGATGATTTTGACAGTATAGATGTTTGATATGTGAGATAGGTTTGAGTGTAGGCTACTAAAAAAAAGATGAGGTTGTTGTATGGGGAGCCTTCAGAAAGGCTTTCCAGTTCCTTTGGGGGGGAAGACTGTAGTTTGTCTATAATATCTTGTAAAGTCATTTTGAAGTCAAGATTATCCTTGATTGGTTTCTTCGTTGATGATTGTCGGTAATTCTTATGCAAAGCTTTGCTGCAATGCCACCTTAGCAATTATCTATATAAGGTACAGGATGAGTTGATAAGGAGAGATTAKCTAAGTGGCGGAGGAAAAATATCGGAAATTATAAATCTTATAAATTCGTGCAATATAATGCATGTCTGATGCATAATTATGTCACAGAAGATTTCCAAGTAATCAAGCCGTTAAACTTGGAAAAGAATCTGACGGAAACCAAGAGAAAATGAAGTCATTGGTAATGATGAGAACAACAATCGGGGTAAAGTCTACTATAATGTCAATTAAAATTGTTTATTGTGGTAGAAATGGAACACTAAGAGAACAAATGTCAGGGTTCAGTAGTCCTCTAGCATTTTGTCTCCCAATGGCAAACATTCTCAGCTGTCTTGTGTTAATTACATGATTTCATTGATCACCAAAAGGGAAAAATAGATAACGTAATGGACAGAACATGTGAAAATCACAATAATAGCTAATTAGTTCGAGTAATCAATCTATCTGATTTATCTGCCTTATGCTTCCCGTAAAAGTGATGTTAAATATGATTCATTTCTTCGCGTGAATCATCTGAGAGAATTAAGTCCCAATAAAATAGGGATAAAAGTAACTTAGATTGTACTTTTTGTTCTTTTATAAGAAAGCTTTGTAGTATAAGGACTGTTAGCAAACAGAATGTTCTAAAACGCACTAACTTGAAAGAACAAGTACTGTTAATAGTGTATGCTAAGAAAAAAAAGTTCCGTATGATATTTCGTTACTGTTTCAACTAATTGGTATCATCTGTTCCTTTCTCTAATTAATCATGAACTATTGGCATTGTCGAATTTCTTCATAATCGCTATCGTCTTATACTGAAATTGGCTATAAAGCTGAGGCGAATTTGCTGTAATTATTTCCCTTGGCTCTTAAATGAAAGCCAATGCTGATAGTTACAACAGTGCGCAGAGAACATAATGCGTGACATTCCTGTTGGGATTCATTATTCTTGCTGCTTGTGACTTATAAATGTCATGAATAAGACACTAAGATGAGTAAATGGTCTTGAGACTGGAGATCAGGTCACCTTGACACAGTAAGAAAATTGTCAGAATGAAACATTGGGAAAAGGAATGTTACTGAGCACACAGCCGAAATTTGATGAAAACCAAATCAGCTAATGAACCGTGTTTTCTTTGCTTTCCCGCATACTAGAACGTAGCCTTAATTTCTTCTGGGGGCAAACTGGTAGATCTTACTTCCACTTGTAGTGTAATTCGACACCAATAATAATAATGCATTCAATTTATATATATTTTCAAAAACAACACTTTGATCAACTTTTGACCAGAGTTATGTTATATTATATAAATATTGGTAAATTCCTAATTGTTTATATTATCTTTACAATAACAATTTCCCACAGCAACTGTTTGTCCCAGTTTCTTCGTCTCTTTGACTTATTCCATCTCCAGTACCCTCCCCTGTGTCATTCTTATCTCTTGTCCCACCTAGTTTGTCCATCTTCTGTCCCACTTTAGGCTTCCATCTGTTTTCTGTCCTGTTTCATCCCTGCAACGAGATTCAATCAGGTTCCTTTTCCTCCCACTTCTACTGTGAATCACAAGTACTCACTACTAACTGCACATACTACACATACTACACATACTTCCGAATATTTGATTTTCTATCTACTTATTGACGTAAATTAACCTGTAAACTCACTATAAAGTAAATTATAACCATTCACTAGCTAACGGTAATAAACTGAACAATTATCTTCAATTTCAGTTGATATCAGAACAGCATTATTTCCATTTGTTTGTTTGTCGTCAATAATTCTGTGTGGTTACCTATCTCCGTCAATTGTTCGATATCTGTATGAGAACCAGTGCGCTCAATAACTGTTGATCTCGTCATATTTATCAGCAAGAAGCTTTGGCCTATATTATAAAAGTAATAGCATTTTTTATGAGGCAATATTACTGATTAAATATTGTTGTTACTCTCGTTATTACTACAGGCGATTTTGAAAAAATCTAAAAGACAGCCTATTGTTGTCTCCCAAGCGCACAAAGGTCAGTTCAACTAATTACCAACAAAGAAGAATACGATTCACCGATAACTATCAAACTCGACAGAACAACAAAAACACTACAGAATTAACGATTTAGAAGGTTTTCTATCGCCATCAAAGGTTACGATAGTATCCAGTCAACAGTCTATTTAATCGAATCAAGCATGACAACTACAGTTCCTTATATCTATGCATTTCATGAGTTCTCGGAGGTTGCGCTAGCTGTTGCCGATCATGTAATTGCAGCTCAGAATTCAGCCCTGGCGGCATCAATGGCATCTAACGCATCATCTACTACATTAAACGGGTCGAAAGGTGATAATTCAGCAATAACACCTGTGTCACGATCAAGAGCTGTCTCTATATCGGAATCGGCATCAGGTACGCGTCTTTCAGCAGGACAAGGATCGGGATATTCAAATGGCCCTGATTCTAGCGGATCAAATCCTAATCAGGGTTCAGGAACAAATAATCCAAACTCATCAACAAATCCGTCTGCAAATTCAAATCAAACTCCGAATCGAAGATCATCAATCACAAAACCTGGTTCGCACCATCGCTCTGGAAGTGCTTCTTCATCTTCTTCATCGACAGCTGCTGCTCCAGGGGGCTCTGGTGTTGGAAGTAATTCTAGTAACTCTAAAGAAGACCGTAAACCAGTGGCGAAAAAACAATCCCAACGACGATTCAAAATTGCAATTTCTGGTGGTTCATTAATCTCTGTTTTACATGAAGGTTTGTTAGCGAGGAAAGATGTCCAATGGTCAAAATGGGATGTTTACTTTGCTGATGAAAGATTAGTTCCGTTTGATGATCCAGAATCTAATTACGGTAAAGCTAAAAGACAGATTTTTGATAAGATACCTTTAGATCAACAGCCTCGCATCTTCCACATTGACGAGTCGTTAATTGACGATCCTCAGGAAGCTGCAGATGAATATGAAAAAACATTAATCAAAGGTTTTGCTGCAAAAGATTCTGTAAAGCTTCCTTTGTTTGATTTAATTTTACTAGGCTGTGCACCCGATGGACACGTTTGTTCATTATTCCCATCTCATCCTGCTTTAAGAGAAAAGTTTGCATGGGTTTTACCAATTGAAGATGCACCAACAGGACCAAAAAACAGAATTACTTTAACAGTACCAGTGATTTGTCATGCGCATAGGGTTACTTTTGTAGTAGAAGGTGCTGTGAAAGCCCCGGTTGTCAAAACGATAATGGAGAGACCCGAAAAGGGTCTTCCCAGTAGTATTGTTAATGAAGGTGCTGCTGGTAAAGTTGCATGGTTTGTTGATGATGAAGCCCTTACTGATGTCTTTGTGACAAAGAAGAAGTATAAGTTTTTAGCCCCGGCGGAATAGCTGCTATTACCTACTTACCTACCTACCTACCTGACTGTACAACTGACTACACACCTAACTATACGCTTACCTACATCTACTACGCATGTTATGCCTTACCTTATATTTAGCTCATTTCCTAATCGTACTGACTTTATTAATTACTTTACTACTTTCTCACTTACTTATTTTCTTTACTACGTTACTACTTGACTACTTGACTATTTAGATATATTATTTCCCTATAGCTAATCCTGGTTCTCTAATATATTCAAACTTTAGATCACTTCATTGCTCAGAGTTATGCCTGTGTTTTTGAAACAACGAATCGTATAATCTCCGGAATTTTCTTAATAAATCTGCTTCTAAACATTTGTGATTACGTTTCTAAAATTCATATGATCTCTGGAATTTTGCATTCAACTTACTCCAAGTGGGCTGGCTAATTATCGTTTCCATTAAATTAGCTTAACAATTACCAAACATGTCAAAGAGATAAAGAAGACATAAGAGAAATATCAGTTTTAGGGTAGAGCAATTCAATTTTGTTCCTAGCAATAAATAAGGCGCTAGGTAATAAGTAACAATGGAACTCAATGTGATCTCATACTTCTTAGGCTGGGGATACGTTATACTATGGGTATGTATGGAATTCATACATCAGCTACAATACTAACAATATATCAATGGAACATGGCTTGACAGAATGACAAAGTTAGGAGTAAAACTTGAGTCAATATGAAAATTTCAGTGATGTATTAGTATTATATTTATTAACTATTTTATCTTATAGAGTGTATCTTTTTATCCATCAATCCTTAATAACTATTTGCTCCAATCAACTGAAGGAACGTCACCTGACTTTCTGTGTCTTAATCTCTTGGGATATCTGACATATGGTATTTCCACTACATTATTGTATTCGTCTAATTACCTGAGATATTTGTATGAAGCATTATATGGGAATCCACCTTTGGTTCAATTGAATGATGTTGTGTTCTCACTTCATGGGCTGGTATTAACATGTGTCATGCTATATCAGTTTTATGATTATGCAAGCAGATCATCAATGCCAGCTGTACAACTCGCAAGAAGTTTAAAGCCGAGTGCAGCTGCTCAATGGATAGTCACTTGTGTTTTATCCATTTTGCTTGTAATGACATCATTCGCATGTTCTGCTGGTGGTACAGCTTGGATCACTTTGGTTTCACTAATGGGTCTCATTAAAACATCGATGAGTACTTTGAAATACATTCCACAGGTTAAACACAACAGAGAAAGAAAAAGCACTCGCGGATGGAGTATTGGATCTACTTGGATGGACTTGGGAGGGGCAATTTTATGTATAGGGCAGTTGCTAGTTGATGCTTGGAGAATTGGGGCTGAGTTGAAGGCAGTATTAAATGTTAAACTTGCGCTGAGTTGTGTCACAGTTTTCTTTGATGTAATATTTTTGGTGCAACATTATATATTATATGGTAATGTTGAACCAACAGTATCTGGAGATTCATTTGTGGAGGTAGAGAAAGATGACTCCCATGATTTGGGATTGTATATGTATAGATAGGTATAACTTGATGTAGATAGTACAATGGAATGACGGATATTTTTCAGCATGAGTTGTTACTAGAGTTTTATTGGGATATGAATTCCTGATTAATAGAATTATGATGAATCTAGCTGCGTTTTTTTTGTAGTTATGATAAATATGATTATTAGCTTAGAAATTAAGCGTTTAATGTCCTCTGATGATGCTCATCTATGTTCTAGATCAGGTGACCTTATACTGAAATGATTCAAAAGAGATAGTCATGTTGCAGATCACATGACTCAGAACAGATATTCCCTTTCTTCGTGCACCTGTCTCTTTCTTTCAAACCCTATGATTCCGACTGTTGATTTAAACCTTATAACATTCATTATGTTTTCTATAACTATCTTTGTTTATATTTCCTCTTCTTCAACTGTTTTATGTTTTCTCCGCACACTTCAACTCTCGTTCTTCCCTTTTATCGCTCAGCCACATCAAATAGGCATAATTGCCTAAAGCCACATTAACCAAGAAAATTATTCCTTATATAAGATCTCCCCATACGGCAAAACATACTCAGCCACACATTCCCCACTTCGTTCTCTTTGTGCGATAAGCAGAAGACCCTTCTTGTTTCCTTCTCTTATACGACAGAGAAGATCAAATCATTTATTCTCCCAAAAGAATCATTGCTAATTCTCCTATCATCAGTGGATCAAAGATAAATATACTATAAGCTTCATATCTTTGTTTCTGCATTGTGAAGTATTTATTGATTGAATCAGCAAGAGCTACTGGATAATCCGGTCATACACTGCATTGTCTCTTCTCCCTTCTCCATCTCATCTCAGACAGTCTTACACTTTCATATAAAGTATCGATCAATCAACAGCTAGGCAATTATCAGCCATTTTGTAGGATGTGGAAATTAACTGAGCAATTGGCTCAAAAAATATACCACTATTCTCAATTTCCAGCCACGGGTGTTTCCTTAAGGCAAATGGTTCAGTTTGGGCAAAATCCTTCAGCTGGTACTTTGTTCAGAGCATCACAGTTCATTGTCGATGAATTACCTATAAGACTAGCCCATCGAGTGAAAGAATTAAACGATTTGCCTCATGGATTATCAAATATGCCCTCTATTCATAAAGTAAGAGATTGGTATGCTCAATCTTTTGAAGAACTGACAACTATTCCCGCTCCAAAAGTTACACCAGACTTAAGAAAGTTACTATATCAGAACCATAARGATCGGGAAAGTGATCTGGAATTACAACAGCAATTGCTGGGTAAAACTACAGCATCAGATGGCTCAGTATTCAATGAAAATGTTGTAAGTAACGGTAGAAATCCGTCATTAGAAGAAGATTGGCATTATGAAACAGTTAGTAGTAAGTCACCAGCATCTACCAGAAGAAGGTACTATGCAAATGTAGCAAAAGATATTATCTGGCCCCCAGAAGTTTACAATTTTAATAAAGTAGTGACTGAAAGGCTACAGAAGATCAAACGACGCCATGATGCTACTGTGGCTACTGTGGCTCAAGGTGTAAATGAATGGAAGGCTCAGCATCAACAGGTAGTAATAGACTCAAACATACAACAGTTTCTGGACAGATTCTATATGTCAAGAATTGGTATCAGAATGCTTATTGGGCAGCATGTTGCACTGAATATTGAACCTGCAAGGCCTAATTTTGTTGGGATCATTTGCACGAAAACTAATATCAAAGAAATTGCTCTTGATGCAATTGATAATGCTAGATATATATGTGAAGAGTACTATGATTTACTGGAAGCACCTAAAGTACAATTAGTTTGCCCTGACAATCTGAACTTCATGTATGTTCCTGGACATTTATTACATATGTTATTTGAAACGTTGAAGAATTCTTTGAGAGCTGTGGTGGAAAGATATAATGGGATTGGTGGTATTTTCCCTGATATCAAAGTGATCGTTGCTGAAGGTAATGAAGATATTACTATTAAAATATCTGATGAAGGTGGTGGTATACCTAGAAGTGAAATTCCTCTCATTTGGACCTATCTGTTTACTACTGTTAAAGAAACTCCGAGCTTAGAACCTGATTTCAATAAATCTGACTTCAAAGCGCCAATGGCAGGTTTTGGTTATGGTTTACCTATTAGTAGACTATATGCCAGATATTTCGGTGGTGACCTTAAGTTGATCTCGATGGAAGGTTATGGTACTGATGTCTATTTGCATCTGAATAGACTTAGCAGTTCATCTGAGCCGTTACAATGATGAGAAATACTTATGTCATAGGTATATATATATGAATGCTGGAGATAATAGAAAAAGTTATAGGATCTGAAGTAGCTTGGAATAGATAGTGCTTTTGATGGGAATATGAACTATTAAATAAGAACATCAAGCAATGGTGAATAGGGACGTATGAATATTCAATGTTTAATGTGAGTTTGTTGCTTGTATAGGTATAATGTGGACTCTTGTATTAGTCCTGTAACTAAGCCACCGAAGAGTATTGGTGGCGTTTACCTGTTTTAGAATTAAGTTATGAAATATGCATGATTTCTACAGACTTWATTTGAACCTCACTTAGACACACTAAAAGCAAAAGCTAACTATGCTACTCACTAAGTTGGTAAAAAATTGAGCTATTCACTTTCTCTTGTATGTTTATTCTCCAGTGGAAGTTGAATAGTTTGTGGACATAACATATAATAGACCATCATAGATAGCTTACCACTCATGATAAAACTCACACATTTCAGTACTCATTCAGACCCTTTAAGTCATACTATCACAAGCATACTCAAACTCCCTCYCTCCTAATCTAGTATTTTCTCAACTCACCATCTTCATATCCATTCAATTAAACATATTTTCACTTTTCTGTCTTCTAAATAAGCAATCTTCTTAGCCTATAAATACCCCATTTTCAACCTTCAAGTACTAATTTCTGCTTTATTGGAACTCTTTTTCCCTATTTCTTCTTATCTATGCTACCATTTCATTCAATATTCGCCAACCCTCAGTCCCTTATAGACCCTACTATTCATATCCTTAGCCACAACCTTATTTTCATTTAGACCCTTAATCTTCCTCAAAAAGGGTCCCTCATATCTCACTTTCAACATGGACAAGTCCTTATTGGTACCATCTCTCCATAATAATATGATCAGTTCTCTATCACATTTATCAAATCCTTCAATCAATCGACAGATCTCGATAATTTTGCATAATAAATACCCTCCAAACTATCCACCAACATAAAAATTTTATCTTTTAAGGCTATAATTGCCAATAGATCATAGATAGATACATTTCTCATCAGCATTGCATAAGAAATTGTGGCAGCCTATGATCGGGCAATGACAGCCTGAGGAAGTAGTGGAATGATCATATAACTAGGAGACAACACGTTTTATGGCTTACAGATATAGGGTTGATTCTGGGTCACATTCAAATGTGGCTCAGAAGATCCAAAAGTCTACAACTTCACCACCAAGTAATAATGCATCAAATCAGGGTTCGAATGTAGCTTCTACCACAAGAAGACCATTAAGACAATCATCGGTTTTAGATAGATTAGCTAGTAAAAGATATGTGGCGCAGCATCCGAACACAGTGTATCCTCTGGAAGGTGATTCTAAGCCTCAATTGAGTGGATCATCCTTATCTTCAACCCAGTCTGGTAATCAATCTGGTAACCAATCTTCCGCTAACAGTAAGACTTATCCCGATTTTCATCCATGGGCTCATTCACCAGCTGATGATAATATAGCAATAAGATGCTTAGATAAAGGATATTCTGAGCCACCTTTAGTGGAATCGGAGAACGTTTCCGCTAGGAACGTCATACATAAATTAGTACAAGATCGGAAGAGTTTATTAGGGTTTTCATCGGATTTAGTAACTGCATTGAAACTACGAGAAGAGCACAATAAGATTACTGCACCCTCTACTTATAAGCCTCCACCGAGAGTAACACTAACGGATCAAAAAAGGGAAACGTGGCTTAGAGATTTGGCCAGCCCAAGTGTACCATTAAGGAAATTATCCCGAACAATTCCGCATGGAATCCGAAATAGGATATTACTTGAGCAATGCTGTAATAAGAACATCCCTATTTCGAGGGCACTGTGGCTTGTACGGTGTGTGGGGTCAAACGAATTGCGGGGATTAAAACGAAAGGGAAATTACGGAACAGGCATAACCGAAAGTTCCTGGATTGGAAGTTGGACCGAGCAAGTTACTCTTTTTGTGGAAAAAGTCGCCTCGGAATGTTGCCAACACACAATGGGGAAATCATCGAACAATAATACAGTTACACTGGCTAATGTGAAATCTCCTAGTGGAGCCGGTGTCACTGCAGCAACCCCCGAAGCGTCTTTATCTCCTTCCGCTAATGCCCCAAATACGGAAAATCTCGGAAACAAAACGTGGAAAGAGAGAATGGATTATATAATGCGGCTATCTGTGGCTTTATATAATGAACAGCTAGTAAACAAGCGGATGTTCCTTGATTGGGTGCTAAATTACATGAAATCTCGGCATTTGGAGCAACTTCCTCTTGGGTTATTATTTGTGGAGTTATTTTATACCGATATAACCCAACGAGATGATTTATCCCGAATTTTAGCCGAAGGACTGCTGAGCCACATCTCTCAAGTAAATAATATCAGCGGTGATAGCCTATATTCAGCCTTACATCAACAATTGGTACGAGCCACAATTCGGCTTTTTCATAATAACTGTGATGCATTTGTATTTCCTCATCATTGGGAAGAATTAGGTTCTGTCCTAGAATCGGTAGTGTTTGCTACTGATTCCGAGTTATTCCGAATGGTAAAACTTAGAAATGAGGCCTTATTAGTAGGGCACTCATCAAAAGGGGATCTTTTACCTAATTTGAACTCGGAAACATCTGGAAACCTTAATTCCACGGAACCTTATTTACCTTATCCCCCAGAAAGCCACACAGTCTCCGCTTCTGTTCTCAAATTACTAGATAGAGCTTCAATTCCTTACGATTTGGACAGTATAGCGGCATCCCTAGTTGGGTTAAGAATGCCACTGCCACAACTGGTGCCTCTTTTACTAGAATGGGCAACTACTTCCTTCCGAGTCGGCATCTATCGGGTATATTTTGCTGCTTCTCTATTAGAAATATGGCAAGAGAAATATCCACAAACTGAATTCCAGAACATAGTTCTAGGCTTTCTGTTAAACATAAAATCGGAAGCCACATATAGTATGGAGAACATATACACTTTGGTTTCCGAACTTTGCTATAATAATGAGATACTGACTGTTTCCAGTTATATCCGAAGGGTTATCTCTTCCGGAATGATGTACGTTGAACGGATGAAGCCACAAGCTGAGTTTAATATTAAAATTGTGGCTAATTTTCCCGATGTGTTTTCCCGGGGAGCTCCAGACATTTCTTTTATGATTTCCGCTTCTTCTAATACCGAGATATTCAATTTCAATCGTTTTAGAGATCTATCGGAAAAGATAGCGAAGGAGATTCTGGAAAAGATACAAATCGGAAATTATAATTGGGAAATTTCGGAGACTATACAACTACAGTCACTGAATAGAAATTTCCGCTTGGAACTTTCAATCTGGCTGTTTAGGAAACTTCACAAGTATTTCAAAACTACTGGAAACATGCTTAATAAAGATCTTGCCGCATTGGTGTTGCAGATTTACCTTGTTCTCAATGACTATCGAGGCCTCCTCCAGTTCATACTACTAAGTATAAAGAAGGCTAAAGATCTGAAGGTGATTGGAATGATTTCTGATGTCTTCTGGACATATATTGATATATTCTCAGCATGTGCTGATATCAGCTTGTTTATTGAAAAGTTAGTTCAGCAGATATTCGAGATTACCGGAAGAGTTATTACTACTGTTGATTTTCCCTGGCGAGGATTATGTAATCTTTTATCCTTTGCAAAATTAATGCTACCTGATCTCCAAACGGAAGTTGTCTCGGCTCTTCAATTGCTATCGGAAGGAACAGTGACACAGGATTACTATATTAAATTTCTTGGATCAGAAACGGCATCAGTTTCGGCTTCAGGAATTGCGGGTTCGATCACCCCTTTAACTCAATTGCAAAGCTTCAACAAAGCAATAGAGCATGTCACTCAGCTCTACGCCGTGCAGTCTCATAACCTATCTATTCCGAACTCTTCGGACTCTACCAGAGGAGAATTAGCCGAATTACTCCGAAATTTCGCCCTTGCCGTAATCGAAATCCAATCAGTTGATCGAAAAAGATTCACCTCTATATTGCTAAAATGGATAAGTGACTCTGCTGATACCAAAATCGCTCTGAACTATCATCTATTCCATGATATTCTGTTATTCTTATGCTTATACCAATGTCTGGATCTTCATACCATTGGAATGGAATTTCTCAGGCAAGAACAACAAGCCGAAGATGTCTCTAGTTCGATTTTACCTACTACCTGGAGATTACAGCATAAACTTATGCTTGAACTATTATTTGGTGATATAAGCAATAGACTACAATTAACCGTTCAAGAGGAATTCATAAAGCAGATGATAGTAAATGAATTACGGAGAAACGAACATGAGCTTGTTTTAACGTTTATAATGAGAGGAGTATTCGATTTGACTGTACGATGCGGAAATGATATCCATGATGTGAATAGCGGAAACAATCAGATAGAAGGTCTAATGTTAAGTGAACCATTAAATAATGATATTTCACCATTTGCAGGAATTCTGGAAGAGATAGACTCATATTTTTTATGCTCTATTGCCTCTTTTCCTAGAACTTTATCGGAAAAGTTCGGATCGGAATTACTTCGGAAACGGAATTCTCCGGAGTCGATAGAAATTCTAGAAATAATGACTAGCAATATTCTATTTCAAAATAAGGATAAATTTATCAAATCAAGCAACGATTTTTCCGCTATTGCTGAAGTCGCAACACCTGTTAATATGTTACTATGTCAATTGGTTTTATGCTTAGAAACTGTTAGAACAGAATCAATAACAAACTGCAATAACAATAGCAATAGTGGCAGTGCCACGAACAATCCTGATATCAATTCTGTTATTAATATCGCAGAAGAACATATGAATGCATCAGCACCCTCTTCTCCTTCTACCATTAATACAAAAGCTGTCATCAAATGCTTGCAGTTGGCAGATTATGTTCCAGCAGAAAGACTAGGAGAACTATTCCTATGTTTAGAACCTGGGAAGAAATCGGATCTTCAAGAAACAATTGCTATTTATGTTCTACAAGGAGAAGAGTTTCCTCGGGTTTATACAGAACGAGGAAATAGAAACAATTCCGAAGTCTCGGAACACATGAACCCTAATTTCCAGAGTGAACCTAAAAATAGACTCTCCTATCTCCGGAAGCTTCTAGATTTCCTTACCGATGGAGCTCAGAAACAGCCGAGCCGTGAATTCATTTCCGCCTTTTCATCAGGCCTGAAAAAACTAATTCTTCAGTCGGGTAAATTAACGAGCAACAATAAGGAGTCAGCCAAAGGTAACAATACTAGCAACAATACCAATAGCAATAATAACGGTACTACGAATAATTCTRCATCTTCGTCTGTACAACAAGCGAAACAAGTTAATGCTAAAGCATTGAGAAACGCTATTGTTTTCGTTGTCAAGCTTTTCATGATCTATCAGAAATCTTTCATTGCAGGATGCGAAATGCAAGTGTTTGATTTATTGGTTGAATTATATCAAACGCAGTTTGTTCAACATAGCTTGGAACTGAAAGGAATTCTTGGTGACCTTGCAGGATTAGTTGTTTCTGATATACGAAATGATGTTGAGGGTATTAATACCAGAAACACTGCTACCACGAATACGACATCTATCATCAACACAACTAATGACAATAACAATAACAATAACAATAACAATAATGAGCTTATTTGTTGTAAATTAGAAGAAATACTGAAGAAACCAAAGAATCGGATGATCGCTAACGATAGTTTCAATTCTGCCTTTCTTCATGATTATTACTATGATTCTACTTCCAACAATTTTTCTTTCGACCAAAATACTTATAATGAAATGCAATCGAGGTATTGGGAAGAAGAGACTAAGCTGAATGATTTGATGTTATTTGATCAATCAACAGGAGATTACTATAAACTGAACATTCAGCCATTTGATCTATTAGAAGAAAGTAATCCAGTAATTGGAATTAACGATGCAGTATTAGATTTACAGCTATTCAATACTATCATAGAAAAAATGAATCCTAAATAGAAATATAGTAGATAGTTGGACGAATATGATGCTAGATATTATACTATGTTATGTTATGCTGAATTATACCTATAGTATAAACCAAATCCAGCAAAGAGTTCTCCAGAGGTTTGCAACCACGATCAACTGCCTGTTGCCTTACCAGCAGCAATTACAAGTATGAACATCTAATCATATTGTGATAACTTATAAATTCACTATATAGTAAGTGCATGTCATTATGTATAATATATATTGTAGATGTAGATGCCAGACGTCACACATATCACRTCTTATGAAGTAAAACTATAATATTACTATTCAATCCCAGCAAGTGTATTTTGTTCTATTAACAAAAGCTAGTTGCCCTGGTATAGGAATCAGCGATAGAACAGGTCATTAGTGATTAGAAGGCTTATTAATGAGGAATCCTACCACTGATATCTCATCTCAACATTTTACCTGCTATATGACCATGAATTAGCGAATTGTATCAACTATTATATTTCGCCATCATTAAAACGCATCAACAAATTACTACATCTGCAAATACTGTAATTAACCTACAAAATGTATCATAAATACGGAACTAATAACAAATGCCATACCACACCATATCTGTCTGTTATAATGTTCTTCATTTACAATATCAAAAAATAAAGCCTTACAACCAAACTAAATATAGCTATTGCATTTGATGTAAGGCTTATTAATAATGGATCCTATGACTATTGCTCCTATCACTATTGCATTTGACGTTGATGTAGATATTGATGTTGATGTTGAATGTATACATATTAAAATAGCACATACTATCATATGGTACGAAACAACATATAATATAGCTGTAATAAATAGATTCACAGCTTGCAATACACGTTCATCCTTCCACTATTCTTATCAGGTACTAACGAAAGCATTTGATATATTTTCGTTAATACTGCCGGAAATGACATTTAGCAGAGGTTATAACGGGGTTTACATATCATTATTGAACATACTATCTCCGGCTCCTCCTTCTTTTCTTCTTCTCCCTATATGTTTGAGATTATCTTCAAATAAATTGAATGATTATTAATGTTGAATAGTTTCCATTCTGTCGGGTGACAAGATTCAGGGTGTTCTAGTACCGAAATTTAATGAGGGAAATATGCTACTACAGTAACGTGTAGTTGAATATCATTTTTAAAAGCATTGTCCAGTATCTTCTCCGTTGATTTTCCGGCATGGTCTCCATCATTTGCTTCTCAATTTCTCCTATATTCTTCCCAATCCTTACTTATTCCGCTATCTCGCTCTTTTTCACTATAACCGCGTAATATCTATAGTGGTCTCACAATCAGACCCTCGATGTATGTAATTGCTTCCCATCAGCTCCACCATTGCATTGCTACAAGCCTTACGAACCCTGGCCTCATCATCATCTGTTCCTGACATAGTAATTTTCATGCATCCCATGCACAGATCAGGATGAATTTGAAAAAAAGCAGCATGATCAACTGATATAACAGAATGATCGTTTGATACCGAGGATTTGATCAAACTGAGATTATCAACTCCTCCAAATGATAATAATAACATGGATGCAAGATGTCGCAATAAAGACCAACCTAGCTTAGCCATTAGGAGAGCAACAAACAATGAAATCCAATGATCAACGTTCTTTTGAGCTTCTATTGGTAAGATAGGATAAAATGTAAGAGTCAAAGCTAATCCTATTGTAAGTAAGTGAGCAGGGTTGCGGATTCTGAACCCTTGTTCTGGAGCTTTCTGTAGACGAGCTGCTGCCATAGTAATAAGTACCGTAGAGCAAAGAAGAGCTTCATGGGTTAAAACTGGCAGACTTTCGTATTCATTATAACTATGAGTATGGCTGTGGCTCACCTCCTGATCATTTTCATACTCAGTGTGTTCATAGGTTGCTCCTGAGTAGTATACAGACTCGACTATGCTTTCAAATGAATGAGATACTAGATCACCAGCTAAAAAGACAAAAGAAACAGACAGAGCAAATCCAACTAACACAGCTACACGCTCTAGACCAAAAGGATGTCTAATACTGCTTTGACGCCAAGCATCAAAGTTCCCTAAGACTTGAACCATTATATGTACAGTTAGGCCAACCGAGTCATAGAATACAAGATGAGCCAGAGTCCCGAGAGCAGCTGAGCCACCAGAATGACTATATAGGAAAAGGGCGAACCCTAGTAGGATGTGTATTATGCAAAATAGAAGTTTGTTGCGTTGTGGCGCAGTAATGCTATGCAGAGTCTCAGTCACAGTCGGAATAGGTAGTGATGCAGGTATAGCTAATGGGGCTCGTACTGGTGGTTCCTGAAAGAAATTCATTGACACAGAACTGTGTTTATACCGGTGACCTTTCCGATGGCTCGGCTTCGCTTGGCTGCTTGGTCTCGCTGTCATCGAAACAGAAGAAAAGTTAAACGGTTTACTCAAATTAGGCGATGATGGAACCACTTGTGGCATAATAGAGCTATTGGAACTGCTAGTTGAGCCTCCTGAGCCTCTTCTCGGGGATGCGGATCGAATTGGTGATTGTGAGCGATGTGGCGGAGGTGGCATAAAGCTCCTTTGAGTGAAAGACCCCGCATTGCTCGGTGATGATGACCTAGAGGAGATATATGACGAAGCCGGAGATTCTGGTCTTGGTGGAGCATTCAAGACTATTGACGGTATATTGTTTCCTTGTTGGAAAATGTGTAATCGGGAAGGATTAGGTGATTGAGGAATTGGTATTGAGTTCACTGTTGTTGATGTTCCAATATAACTTCTAGGCCTTCCATTTGGTAATGCAACTGGGAATACTCCATCGCCACGAGGAGTTTTAAAGGGAGAACAACTTCTTTCTCTCCGATAATCTGTGAATGAAAATTCGCTCAAGGGTGTTCTTCCTCTTGATAAACGTTCGGGTGTTTCATACTTTTTTTCAGCTTCTTCTTCTATCAGGTCATTTAATGAATCCATTGTTGCTCTTGTAAGACCACGATTGCACTAGATGATGGATACGAACATGGAATTGAACCACTATGATGAACCGTACAATCAGGTATTCATGCGGTACTAGAATACCTTTTGATGAAGAGACAAAATCAGTAATCAAGCACTGGATGTCTCAGTTCTATGATATGCTTCTATGCAGTAAATTTGCTGACGCAATACCCGTTTTCCTGTCAATTCAACGTTGTCAATACATCTATAATGCTAATGATGGATGAACAATCACACTGTATATCATCAATCAAAAGAGAGAACTAATAAGATTTTGGTGATGAAAAGTGAAGACATGAACTTTAAACACTATTTAGGAAGCTATCATGCGGGATATGCGTTGCAAATTACCATTTTGGGAAGGACTGAGTATAAAGTTCAAGGGGGTGCATCAAGAGAGAAAAGAAGAAAGTAAGGGATTTGAATGATACGAGATGTAATAATAGTTATTATTTGTCTTGAGTTGAACGTTGAGACGGTCTATGCATACTCGTAAAGATTTCAAATGTTTTATGGTAAAGATAATGAAAGTAAGAAAGTTCTGTTTGCCCAAAGTTGGTTCAAGAGGGGAACAGGCTAAGGTGCAACAGCATTGTAGGAACGTTGCGCATGTTCTTTCTTGGTACAGAGTTAGTACATAAGGTTTTCACCACCAAGGTATTCTCTGTGCCAGATCATGTGATCTGGTACAAGAAATCTAGTTATTGAATTGGAGCTACGTCTGGTTCGTAAGCGTAATACTTAAAGAAAGATGTCTATTACAATTACAAATTATCAATTTTTAAAACAATAGGAATAGAACAACTTTCAAAGAACGAACATTTGTCTCAAAGGCTTGATTCTGTTTTCAAACTATATTAACAAACATTCTTGATTTCTTCCTTCTTACCATCATGTTCACCATAATCAAGCTTGAGACGACGATTGAAAAGTTCTAAAAGCCATTCAACGCAAAGCTTGGTAACAGCAGGATCATATCTACCTTTACTGTTTTCATCACGAACGAAAGCATGYTGGGCGGCATTGATTTCCAAGAAAGTAAACTCAACTCCTTTATCTCTAAGAGTCTTTCTGATAATGTCTCTTCCTTCAGCAGGAACATGAGGATCCTTAGTACCGAAGATCATAATGATTTCGCCACTAATTTCGCCACATCTCTCCAAAGAATCATCTTTCATGCCTAAGCCTAAAGAATGCTTATGAATATCGGTAGGGAAGAAGCAAACTGCAGCCTTGACAGCAGGATTGAAAGCAGTTCTGAAAGCAATATGCCCTCCAATGCAAATACCTGAAGTGCCTATCTTACCATTGCAAGTTGGTAAAGATAAAAGATAATCAATTGAAAGCTTAGCATCTTCATCGTAGGATGCTAAAGGCTTTTGAACCTTGTATGAATTACCAGCATCGGTTCCAACGTCATCGTAAGGTAATGGTTCAGGTCCTATCTATATATTAGCAAATGATCTAACGATATACGCGCATTATTAATTATTGGAGTATCTCATCACTCATGATTCAACATACCTTCAAAGTTGTGGTAAATAGAGGGGCACGCAACAATAAAACCTTGTCCAGCAATTTGCTTGGCCAAACGGGTAACGGGTCCTTGAATAATGTTAGTCTCAAACCATAATACAGAAGCATTCTTAGTTCACAGTGCCATTTAATATTTATATGGTATTTGCCATTATCATCACTAAACAACTATTCTCCATCACGATCTTCATCAATTGAGTTGATTTCCTAGACAGTATTCATTCGACGTACCAGTAACTATGACTCATGTTAGTATTCAGCTATCCTCATCTTCAGATCATTCATTCCCTATCTTCCTTCTTGGTACTTCTTGCAATCGTTTTCACATACCTTGATAAATTTCAGAGTACAAAACAACACCCGGGAATTTAACCATTGGATAGTTAGGAATTTTTGGATGGAATGTGAAAATTCTCATCGTAGTTCCGATAGATGTCTGAACATCAGTAAATGATTCGTCAATAAGCATGCTGATCTATAGGTATAACTTTCGCTTATAACTTTCGCTTATAACTTTCGCTTTTTCCTTCGTATCTTTCGAGATATATGCACTTTTTTCCGCTACAATTACACGGTTAATCAATTTTGCCCTCAAGTTTAAAAGATCAAATCAGACTGTTGATATTTTAATAAAGATCGTACTTAGTATAGCTAATATTGGGCTTATCTACATCCAACAGTTACAATAAGGACAACCCAGCCCAGCAAAACACAACTCACAGTTCAATTGAAAAACTGGAACGAACACCAATCAGGCACCGGTTTCATATTTATACATCCTCCTTGTTTTAAAAATTCTCCCTTCCTTCGTTCTGATTTGTCCATATATATTAAATTGGATTTTATTATCCCCCCATTCAGACCAGTGGTACACAACCATTACTACAATAATTAATTAGGTTACTGCTCCCTTCCCCGGTTTTATCATATCCGAGTGGGTTTTATTTGTCTGATCAGGTGATTTAATGTTTAGGTAATCAGGAATTTTTCCGAAAAGGTCAAGCTAAGTAATTCTGTGGGATTGTTCTCGAGACTCATATGCTTTGATTTGGATTTTGAGTTAAAGTTAATGAAACTAAATTCAAACTCTATTTCCAACTTTAAAACTCTTATTTCTCAATTGAGAAGCAAATTTTAAATCTGAAATTTCGCAAACTATATTTATCCCTTAGTAACGTGAGACGTTAAATCATTGGCGTTTTGTGAAGACAAATGTGAATAGTTTGAGCAGGTCCTTCCTCTCTTCATTTCTAATATTTCACGAAAAAACAAAGAGAGAAATGTTAGATTACAGGGAGATAGATAGGTGACGGTTAGTCCAGTTTTGAGTCGAATTTTTAGGAAGAATGATGTCGAATTAGCTAATTGCTCTTTGGTTCTCTTTCCTCAGGTTGTTCAATTGTTTGCCTTATATTGTTCAATATGAGAGAAAGGGCAGAAAGAGAAGAATGGTAGAATGATGTGATAACTGTTCTCAGACCTGTACTTACATAGGAACACTTTGTGTATGTTAGAAGTTGATTATTTGGTGAAAGTCCGAAGGATAATGTAAGTATCCTATCAATAGTCATTGAGTAAGGCTTTGTTAGTAGGGACAAGTTTATAGAGACAAGTTTATAGAGACAAGTTTACGGAGACGAGTTTGTTCTTCCTGATTTATCATATGATTAACTACTCTTTCCGTTGATGCAGACGTTCGTTTAATTGCCTATTGGTGCTTTTTCGTTATCATTGATTCTTGAGATTTGAGGTAGTTGTCAGAGTAGTTGTCGGAGTAAAACTGAACCAATATTGACTTTTCATGAGAACGAGCTGTCTATAAATTATCTATCCATCCGCATCCACAAATCGATTGTTTAGCCTATTATTCATATAAGTTATTATCAGCAAGAAACAATTCAACTACTCAACTTTTTTTGAAAGTATTCTTTTCTTTTATTTAAGGATATTTTGCCTTCAAATGTAATGGTATTATGTAGCTCAGTTCTSTCTTCCATTACTATTCTCAGCTTCTCTGTCTCCCTTATTTTCTCTAGTCTCATCACATCTTTCTTACTTCTGCTACGTAGTAATCAATTGATAAAGAATACCAAATAGTCATTTCGCCAATATCTATAGATTGATTGAGAAAAATAAGAGGTCCTCCAAATAGTTGTATATGTTATTCTTATCATGCAAATTTACGTTTCAAGTCCTTTCTACAGCACTAACATTTTATCTCTTGATTGCACACTTTCTGACTGATATCTTTACTTATAACAATTAAATTGAACGGTAGGACATGAATTATACAATCTTCCTTAGATATAACGCAATTCCCCACACCAAATAGGTAATGATATGCAGATAGTACGTAAGGTTAATGTATGGTATTGTAATTTGCTGTATGGAACTGATTCTGATGCAACTTTATTTGAAGAACAAGAAATGAGACTGTCTAAGATCAAGGTATTTGAAAGACAAAGATTGACTATAGAGATTGAAATATTGACTATTGTCAATAATTATTCCACTAAATTTAACTGGTATAAAAAATTTATTAATTCATTCAATTGTGTATTAATTGTCTATATCTTGTGGAGTGCACTGGAGCTCGACTTCATGTATGATATATGCATGATTTATAACTTAATGCAATCATCATATAGGAATCAACTTTATTTGATCTGTCCAGTTATTTGATCTTTATCCACTCTTCTTAGAACAATGCTTGTTTCTTATTGCATGAAAAGTATTCGAAATTGATAGAAAATCATATGTAATTTATGCTCAATGATACAGAACAGCTGGATTCAGTACAAAGATTATCAGGAATTTGCCAGAGTCGTACATGCTTAGTTTGAGCGTTGATATTCTCTCTTATCAGTGCCAATCTTATTCGTCCTATTGATTTCTGAGGAAGAGAAAGCGTATACTACTTGGAAGGAAAGAAGAACATCAAATGATCAGCTGTGTATTATTTTCATCGCTTGGACTATCTCCCTCAAAATGAACCCAACTGCCTCATCCTCTTCGCATGGATTTGCTTATAAAGAAAGGAAAGCATGTATTAACTGTTATGAAAGAAAAATAAAATGCGTCTCTTCTGGAACGAATAAAACAAAAAAGGAGCTATTAAATCCAAGATGCGACTACTGTATTTCCAAAGGGTTAGACTGTACTATCCTACCGAGAAAGAAAAGAGTGGTTAAAAAGAAGAAAACATCATCTCACCAACAAAGGATTCACCATTATCTATTTTATCATACAAATGCACCGATATCAAAGAAAACCTTCCAAACTCTAGCCGAAAATGATAAAAGAGTTCCTTCTCTAGACAAGAAAGAAGCACCTCATAACGCATCATCGTCGTCATCATCACCAGAAGGATCAACTTCGAATCCCAGTAATAAGAATTATGAACTAGTCAACGGTAGCTGCAACTCTGACGACAGAAATGGTAATAGTCCATCAGGTGCTCCAAAACTAACTGACGTGTATAATGTCATGTTTCCAACTTCAGGTAATATCAAGCTTAATAGCGAACCTATTGATTATCCATTACAAGTCGCACATTGGCGTGATCAATATGGTGATGAGTTAGTTGATGCATATTTCAGGGGACCAGGCAAAAGACAACCAATTCTTAGTGAAGCTGGTTTCAGATACAGATACAAGAAGAAATTGATAACAGTTCAAGTTCTTTTAGCGACATTCACGCAAGCTGCTCTTTCTTGTGAGCATTGGAATCATAAACTGAGGAGAAGTCTATCCCATTTATTTGTTACACATCTGGAAACAAAATATCCTTGGCATACTGGGCACCCCAATGTCGTAACATTGATAATGTTGTTGATGCTCTCTATAGCTTATGGAGGTCGATCAACGTTGCCAAAGCTTTATTCTGTTGTATTCTATGCTCAGGAGCTTCGTCTTGGATTAAAGGTACCATCAGATAGTAACATGACTCCAGTGCTAAGAACCCAACGAAAAGTTCTCATATGGACTATCTACACATTGAACATTGTAGTATCAGTCAAATGTACAATAAGTAAAATGATGAGCTATGTTGAGATTGAGGAAGATGTTCCAAGTATTGAAGAAATTATCGTCTTTTTTGGTAAGTCTCCAGAATCAGCTCCACATGAAGATTGGGATGATGCTACTGCTTTTATAATGAGAATAAAAGCAACCAAAGTTCTTGAGGATATTGTGGATAAAGTATACACCAGAAGAGTGTTCTCTGAAATAGAAAACAAACCCTTGTATTTGGCTGAATTGATAGATACATTTGATATCCAACTAACTGAACTCAAAGAAGAGTTTCATTTCTATTCATTGTATCATCAGCATATGGCCAGTTTCTTCATATCTTCCATTAAAGCAATTTTATATTGCAGAACTTTACCAGGCTCACCATCAAGGAAAAATCCTTTACCTAAATTTGCTTGTAAATCAGTCAAAGCTCTTGAAGCCTGTTTAGATGATTTCAAGAACGTTACAGGTTATAGATCACCAGGTTTTTGGTATCCTCATGTTGCAGACTTTATGGCTCTGATGGCATTCTTTGTCTTAGAAGTATATGTATCGTGTGGAAAGACACCTGATTCGTTTAGATTGCTTAGTAAGCTGGTATATTTATTGAATAATGTTCCTGAGTGGGTTGATGACTCTTCATATACTGTTGTCGAAAGCTTCAAGCATATAATTTCCAATTTGTTACGGAAAGATGCTGCTGCCGCTTCTGGTAATGTCGGCAATGCCGGTAATGATGCTGATAATGCTACTGGTAGTAGTTCTGTTGGTAATGGACTTGATATGCTGAATAATTCACTGCTTCTGGGAAATGGCAATAGCTCTTCAGCTATCAATGGTTCAAATATAATTGTACCTCCTGATTCAACCACTCAAGATGAAGAGCTATTGTTCCCAACTCAGTGTTTGACCATTCCAGATGATAATACTACCGGTGTTAATGGCAATAGTACCAATGGTATAAATGTTAGTAACGGTACTGCAAATGGGTCCCATATTGCTTCTTCTGCTTCTCATACTGCGGGAGTTGATAATACCAGTAACGGATTCACYTCAAGTTATTTACAAACAGTTGTTGATAAGCAAGTGCCGTTAATTAATGACTTAGAGTATTCTAATAATGCTATTGACGCTCAAATTATAACAGCATGGTCAATGAATACAATGAATAGTGAGTCTTGCTATGGAAGGAACCGTTCACCTGGAGCGCTGGATGATAGGTTCGCTTTTGCCGAGGATGATATATTTGTTTCTGAAACTTTCCTTGAAGATCTAAAGAGTATTTGATATACAGATAATAATATAAGCTTCATTTTTAGTAATACAAAATATTTCATTTCTTTCTATTTCAATTGCTTCTTGATACTTATGTTAAACAAGTGAAGATATTGAGTGTATTGGATTCAGGACAATACGCATAGTAAGCATTGTAACATCTAGTCGTTAGAAGTACAACAGGTAGCTGTTGTCTTAGGTATCTCTAGGCCTACCACTTTCATTTTCAAATTACTTAATTCCATTAAATGATAATTTCAAGCAAAAATCCAATTAATTGCTTTTATTTCTCCTTGCTTTAGCCTCTTCTGCTTGTTATTTCTTTATACCATTTTCATCTTTCTTCCTATTATCGTCACCAATTATATAATCAAATAATAACTTCAAATCTTATACGATGTCCAATAACAGGCTCTTTTCCCTCCTGCCCCATCGTTATCGGCATAATTACCGTTTTCATACTTCTGTGTTTAACTCTTTATCGCTCTGCATTTTATAGGTCTTGTATCACATTCCTTTTGTACGTCCCACATTATATATATTAAGTTGTCTTTCCATTGATTATTTCCGGTGTTTGGCAGACAGAATATCAATAGATTTTCTCTGGGAGGTAGTTGTGATTACCCTCATAATGAAAGAAATATCCGTGGGGTAGATATCCGGTTTTGCTTTTGGTTTCTAGCTACAGCTCATCTCATCTCATCTGCTTCAATTCCTCATTCCAATGTCTCGTGAGCATTCTCCATCAAGGGCGAACTTGGGCGTAGATAGTGCTGGCCTTACAGAAAGAGAGGGAACATCAAGTAACGAATCAACACCATTGATCGAAAATAATAGTAAGAAATGTGAAAAGAACAGTGAGGAAGATACCAGAAACTGGTATCAAAGATTTTGGAGGAAATCCAGAAATGATGTCGATGAAGAAACAGGGGGTAGCTCTGTTTATGAAAGTACAAGCAACAGATCTGATCTTATTTCTCCATCGATTCCTAGTGAGACTAATTTGCAGCTAGATAGACAGAGTATAGCTTCTTCTGCAGAATCAGGACATAATCATGCACCTCCAGTTACTTTCTGGAGTGTGGCTTATAACATTATTGACGAATTTATATGCCAGTGCCGTTGGAAGGGTCTATGTGCTATTATTGTCCTGATTGTACTGTTTGTTGGTTATCTTAATTATGGTAAATTATTTAATTCTGCAGTCCAATACCTGGTAACTAATAATGTAGAGGTCAGTGTTGATAGTATAGCTATTGGATCTTTCATTGATAACGGGTGGATACCAGTCGTGATAATTGGGTCCCTCGTTCCCAAGTATAACAACTACTTATTTGCAAAACTAATGAACGGATGTGGTAATGCTGAAGTGATATTTCCCAGCGATGTTTTGAACGTTTTTGTGACAGATGAAAATGAGAGAAATTATCATACTTTAAGCTTTTCTTCCATTGAACCAATAGCAATTGATTTACATGATTCAACTAGAACGCTCTTCAACTTATCAATGAATGTTTTACCTAAACATGGTATGTTCAAGTGTATTCAATCAGCTTTAGAGCAAACCATCAACGACCCTAAAGCAGTGTATCCTTTAGATATTACATCAGATTTAACATTGACTGGGAAGGTTAGTCTTAAATTGAAGAGCTATACGCTAGGAACCTTTGACCTAAACGTAAAACATGTTTTTACTGCTGTGATCAACGATTTCTCCAACTACGTGAATACGACTATGGAGCTTGTTTATATTGGAGAAAAGGATCATGGTGTAGTGTTCGCGGAAAGAGTAGTTRTTGACTGGAGCGAACTTGCAATATCGGCTGTAATTCCTGAAATAAATTGGAATGGCCTTACTGTTGGCTGTGATAAKTCTAAAAACTCATTATCTAAGTTATTCTCAGTTTCATCTTCACCCGTTGAGATTAACTATTATGATAGGAGCCTCGTAGTGGAAACTGAGGTGCTGATCTCTTCAATTCCCACTGCAATCACTACCCCATGTGAAAATGATCTCAGCATTCTAGATCTAATAGCTCGGGCAGTATTAACTAATTGTCTAGATACGTTATCAGAGCTCATATATATAACAGGGTCAAGTAATCAATCTAATAAGACTTTTCCAGCGTGGTTGAATCAAGGGTTGCAATCAATTATTATACGTCTGCCTTTAGAAAGAGCCTATCTGTCAAAGTGGACTGATTCTTTTGATCTTCAAAAGTATATTTCTATTACTCGTCTAGAAGACATCAGTATCAACGCTCCTTATAAGCACCAACCTTTTACAAATACCTTGTCTTCTTCTGCATCTCCTGACACTGGAACGAATAGTATGAGCGACCAATTACTTGTTGATACTACATTTGATATTCAAATCATATATCCTAACCCTGAAAAGATTGATCTCAAATTCGAACTCTCTGAAGTGAAAGGTTCAATAGAATTGGAATATTTTAATCACACTATCACACAGATAACTTTGGATGAATGGAAACCTATTCATATGCTGATATCACCTTCTAATAAAAAATATACAGTAAATATCACCGAGGAACTAGTCTCTCTATTTAATGGTGGATATATCAGTCAAGTAATCGAATCAATAGCCAATAATGAGTCACTTGCTTTCACTATTAACTGCCGCCTAGATACTAAGGTCAAATTACCATTTGGTGATGTTGAATTGCATAAGCTTGGTACAAGCGTCAACTATGAGTTGCCTCCAACAAGCCTCRACTTCAACGATTTGTTTGATCAAGCAAAATTGAATATTTCCGATATATTACTGTTAAACTCTTCAAACAAAACCTTGGAAGTATCAGCAGATGTAAGTCTGAATACCCCAGGTTATGGAAGGGTTGATTTTCCATATTTCAGTGCGTATATCTGCTATGAAGAAGCAATTATCGGTAGAATTGATCTGATTGACTTCGTTCTTGGTGGCGTTTTGAGAAGTACCATGATCCCAAGGTTAACAATTGGCCCTGTTTCAAGCCAAGATGAGGATTATTTTGAGTTCGACAAGCTACAAGAGTTTATGGGGAGAGTCATTTCAGAAGTAGAGGTGAATTTTACAGTTGTGGGCTATGAGAACAGTATTCCCTACATGCCTCAATTATCTAGTGTCTTGAAAGACATTTCTATACCTTTGAAAATACCGGAGTTTGATTTAGGTAACGATGATAATAGTGATGATGATAATAATGGCGATAGTGAGAGTGATTATTATAGTGATGCTAATGATGATGATAATGACATCTCTGTTTCTTGCAATATTTTCCAGTTAACAACCCTGGAACAACGGCCAAAAGGTTTATTTATAAAAGAAGCAACAATGCACTTAATGAAGTCAAATGTAGATTTCTTAGTTTATAATCCGATTGTAAACTGTGCAATAAACGCAACAATTCTCGAAGCCAATGCCAAATATAAAGATAAACAATTGGGTTATATCACAGGCTCTACTGCTCTAACAATAGAGCCAGGTTACTATCAAACACCGAGAATACCAATCACATATTCCAAAGGAATCGGTTATGATATATTGAGGAAGGCTTTGAATGGTGAACTGGAAGTAAATGGTTTAGCATTGATAAAAGTGGAGATCTACGAGTGGAAAGCTGTTATTATGTATCAAGGAAGTGGAATTCATGCAAAAGTACAACTGATGTAGATAATCTTCTATCTATTGTCAATGATATATGTATTCTCGTCCGAACGTTATTAGGAAGTTGTTGATCTGAACTAAATTGTGATTCAGCTATTGGGTCAACAGGAACAGTGCTTCGCATGAGAATTGTGATATTCTCGAGGCAACAATAGTTTATTTACTGTGTTTCGTGTTAAGGTCGCTTACGTTTCTATCGTTTGGTGTTGGGTAAGTTTTCTAGATGTTATTACTTGTTATTGCCAATTATGCTCATCTGAATGTGTCCTTTATCTGCATACTAGTCATGGGTAGAATTTGATGTTCTATTGCTCACGTAATCATTAATCAGAGAGATTTGAATTATATCACGTAATCTTGTTTTCCTATATTAAAACGGTCGGCTATCAATAATTGCAAGAACTTCTTGAATAGGAAACTATCGCTTATCATTTGGAACTATAATCAATTAATTAAGAGAAAAAGTGCTTGGAATGCTTGGTATTGTTAATAACAGTAGAAACGTTTTAGGGTCCTGCATCAAATCCAGTGGTTAATTAAGTACAAGTGCCTAGTAAAGGTCTGACACGATGTTCTGGTAAATTCAGCAGTTATAATCTGAGTATAAATACCTGTGAAAGGCTTATCCTGGATAACTGACCATCATATTGATCGTCCTGATTTGTATGTGGTACTTGATAAAATTGTTTTCTGGGTTATAAACTGAATCGTAGCCAACGATCCTAGACATCATACTATCAGTTTGTTTATCAGTCACACAACTTCTCAGGTTTAGTTCACCAGAATTCAATTTCAAGTTTTAATTCGATTGCTATTATTATCATTTCCGCGGTTCAATACTTCATTAGGGGTGTCTCTTCAGAAGTTCTTCCATTTCTTCGCATTTTCATCTGCAGCAAATCATCACCAAATACAAAATGACAAATCAATTTGAAGGCAAATGCGCAATTGTCACAGGTTCTTCAAGAGGAATGGGAGCTGCGTTTGCCGAAGAATTGGCCAAACGAGGTGCGGCTAGTGTTGTTGTTACTTACAATTCACYATCTTCCTTAGAGAAATCTCAAGTTATTAAATCTAAAATTGAGTCATACGGTGCTAAATGTGCTATTGTCCAAGCTAATATGGGTGTTTTGACTGATTTGGACAAAATCGTTAGCGCTGCTACCGAAATATCTCCTACCGGAGGTATAGATATTATTATCCACAACGCTGCTAATGGTGAAATCCGCAGGTTGGAAGCTGTAGATGAAGAATTCTACTATATGCAGACTGATGTTAATATTAAAGGCGTAATCTTCCTACAAAAAGCTTGCTTGCCATATCTTAATAAACAAAGCAGAATTGTTATTATGGGATCTATCAGTGGTAGAGGTGGATATGTAGAAGAAACAGTTTACGGAATGACCAAAGCAGCAATGGAAGGACTTGCAAGAGTATGGGCAACAGAACTAGGAAGAAAATATGAATGTACTGTTAATTTAGTTAATCCAGGACCGGTTTCTACAGAAATGTGGTGGCAATATGATGAAAGTTACTTGAATGAAGTACAGTTTTTAATTGACAGGTGTCCTGTAGCGCCAAGAATTGCAGAAGTTAAAGACATAGTACCATTGGTGATGTTTCTATGTTCTTCTGAATGCGGATGGAGTACCGGTTCTACTTTGAATGCAAATGGTGGTGTTCTATATGTTTAAACATGTGTGCAATAAATTAGTATGTAACATGAAAATGTACTGATTGTCTGAATGAATGAAAGGGGTCACCGTTTTATCTTTATCACTGTCTGATCTACAGTATAAAGTTTTGCTCTAGTTGCCTTGCGATTGAATATTGTTCTTGATATTCAGCAGCAAATTCACTTTCTTTGTTTTTCAGGTTTGTTTCTTAAACATTCAAATATGCATGCTTATTTTTATATGGATGATACAAACTTTAGCCTTAAGGCAAAATGTATTAGATTGGCCCTACATCTGTCAGAGCCCCGTGCCTTATCACATTTGTCTTATTTACCCTTAAAGAAGAAAAGAGAAAAAGTGAACTTCACATATAATAAATTCAACAATGTTAATAACTTGCCCTTCGTGTTATCTTGTGAATCATACATTTCTTATACGACCATCTCTGTAATATCTCAAAATAGCTGTCAAAAATCTTGTTCAAAACTCTTATTCAAAAGTTCTTATTCACCATTTCCTTAACAAGCTTCCAATCCTGAGATTCTGCATAATCTAATACCAAAATACCAGCTCCTTTACCAAACTTCTCATTAACACGAAACTTAACTAAATTCTTAGATACTTTCTCAGGCCAGCAATCCTTATTAAAGAAGTTGGATCCTGAACAGAAATTAACAAACAGCTTATCATGATTTGTATTGGTTTGGTTATACTCAACGGCCCTATCTAAAAACTTCTTGATGTAGTCAGCTTTCTTTTCTACATCTTCGGTAGAACCAATTTCACAGAAATCTTGAACGCAGAATGCACCTCTATCGTCTTCAGTAGTATTGTACTTCCAATATTGAGCATTAAACCCAAAGTCCTCATTTCTGTTAAGCTGCTCGGCATTCTTAATACTAAATCGTCGGAAGAGAATCAATTTACCTCTAACATCTCTGAGGGTTGGTAAGTTATTTCTTAAGTACCACTTATGCTTGTTTTTGTTGATATAATCGTTCCAAATCACTTTACCAAATTCATCGTTATCACTGTCCCAATCGTTCGGTCCTTCTTGCTTGATTGAAACAAACACTGCTTCGGAAGGATGATCAGAGACCCATCGGTAATAATCGTCTAGTACTTCATTCAAGTACACTTGACCAGTCAATCTGATGGGAAATTTAGAATGAACCACTACAAGGTTGTTTTTGTTGTCTCCACTCAAACTGAGAAGGTTTCTGGATATTCTTAAATCTAAGAAACGAACACCGTTGTTTAATTGGTCAATGACGGATTCACCTTGGCATCTTACTGATGGTAAAGCCATTTTGTATGCTTCAGAGTTGTGAGTTCCAGGGATTGCTAAATTAGAAATTGGAGTATCATCCCTGAGTTCTTTCATCCATTGAGAATAATTGACCATTGCGGCTGATTTTTATGAAGGTATAATGTAATGATGCGAATATGTGAAACCTCGATAGATCTAGATCCAATTGATATTAAATACTTGAATCTGTTAACCAGGGATGAAATGCAATTTGCATAAAAGAACAAAATTTTAAAGAAGTTTTTATGATTTACTTGATGAGGAAGAAACAAAGTGATCGTAGAATTGTCTTTGATTAAAAAGGTAGTAAGATAGTATTGAGTAATGAAGGAGCAACAGGAGAAGGATAGATGAAGATTCCCTTGGAGAAAAAGGTAAGATGGGCAATTGTCCCGTCAAATGGGGAAATATACGAGTGCTATGTAAAGTTGCTGTATGGAAGAGTTTATGCATGACGCAGCATGACATCGAGGTAGGTGGAAACAAAGAGACGCTTGTATTGATGAATAAATTCTTTGAATATTTGTATAACTTAAAAGCTGAACTAAACAGGAGTAGTTTGAAAGACTTGCTAGACCTAGATTTATATATCTTCTTTGGGTACTCCAGTGTTTAGCCTTTGTAAAAAGACGGAATGACTATCGGTGATGAAAAAGTGTTCAAAGGGGTTCCCTTAAGGTTCAGCAAAGAACAAAGTTTATTTTGTAGGTAAAAGTAGGAGAGATAAAAGCAGGTACAATTCAGATAAACCACTACAACTGAAAAACAAGCGATTTTTAGGGGTAACTAGTAGTGATGAGGAAGTTAGTTATAATTTTTAGAACATGTTGATTGCTTTGTATTCATGCAATGTGTTTCGTATATGTGAAGCATTGAATTAATGTTACATTTAGGGTGTTACAGTAATTATTGCAGCTGGTTGAATGAGCGTAAGTAAAGTTCACAATTCTGACGCAGATAGTGCGTAGTGATACATATTTTGCTGAACTCACCTTCAGATTTCAACAAAATCCTGAATTCCAGTGAAAATAAAAAGATGCACCCTTAACTATCTTATTTATACTGATAGGGATTATGACTACCTACAACTTCCTTTAATTCAGGGTAGGGGCATTTCGTTCTTTCTAYTAGTACGGTTTTCACTTCTACATTTTTGCATAGTTGTGCATGAGAGCTAATAGTTTAGGCAGATAATGTTACAGGGCCTTATTGTATTTCTCTCTTTAAACATAAGTGCAATGGCCAAATAAAATTAACGCTCGCAGTTATTGTAAATACTGTAATACCACAGTCGAATGTATTGGCCCATGATATATTTCCGATTGTTTGCTTCCGTAGCTCAGACGAAAGTACGCCTTAAACTAACACTATTTGATCGCATATGTTTCCGTGAAACATAAAGGTTGCCCATTCTTCATACCGGGCTATCAGTTTCTAATATTCTACTTCTAGTAATTTACCGTACACACTACTTATTTTGCTCTGATTTTTTTTACTTATCCCGAATTCTCTAATTATAGTTTAATCATCTAATCTTCTCAATGTTATCTGGTTCAGCACTCCTGTCCATGAACGAACAATTCGATCGTAGCGCACAAAAAATACAGCAAATAAACCTTTAAAAAGATTACCCCTAAAAGTTAGACCATATTTTTCGGCCAATCAACTTCTAAAATCATTCACCCCTGTTTTGAGACAGGAATGCTTCCCCACAAAAACTTTCATGTACGGAGTGAAAAAGCTTGAGGCTTTCATATTTTGAGGAGACACATAATAAAAATAAAATTCTATAAACTGTCTTACTTCTATAATAATAAAACCTCTGTGGTTACCTCCAGGATGTCAGCTGAGTTGAAATAAGTATGAAGCCGGGAAAATACCAATAATACTCTGGTTTTTATTCATATTTCATTCATATTTTACATGGTAGAGAGGGCTTGGGAATTAAAGTTCAACACCGGCCCTGAAAAATATTTATTCAAAGTTCAACGGCTAGGGATTTGGCGATGGATCATGAATAATGAAAACCGAACTTGTTCGACGACATTTACATAAAACTGTAAATATTACTACTATTCTAAATAAACATAAGCTTATSTAAATTAAAAAGAATTAATGGAACCCATTTGTAAGTTTTGATTACCTAAATAAATGATAGTATATGACATGTGTGTAGTATGTACTCAGTATGCTGATAATGTAGGTAATAAGCGACAGCTTATTAAAGTGGAAAACAACTAGGATTAACCAGGGGGTAATTGAGAAGCATCGACAATATCTGCTTCACTCTTTGATGGCTCATTATTCTTTTCGCCTTCTACAAGTTGGGCTCTTGGTAAAGCCATCATACCAGATCTAGCAACTTCCAAAATACCAAAAGGTTGAATCAAAGCTAAGAAAGATGTAACTCTGCTCGGCTTCGCCGATAATTCAACTACACAGTTTCTATCGGAAATATCCACAACTTTACCTCCAAATTGATTAACCAAATTGGTGATAGACTGTAAGTGTTGATATCTATGACGCAAAGCCTCACTAGGAGCTAAGTTATTAGGGTGGTTAGCCTTTTTACTTGCTTCACTCGGACCAGTTGAACCAGATGTAGCATTATAGTGGTGATGAATTAAATCTTCAAAATATTCGGGACCTAGCAAAGAAACTCTGGCCAGTAAAAGTTCACGCTTGATGATATCAGTGTTAGTGTAGTTCAACACAGCCCAAACAGGAATCAAATCTTCAACTTGTCGTCTAGCTTGCTCAACAACACCATCTTGACCACGAAGAACAATAGTCATACGGGATAAATTCTTTACTTCGGTATTGCAAACAACCAGAGAATCAATATTGAAACCTCTGGCAGCTAAAATTCCTGCAACGCGGGACAAAACACCTGGTTCGTTTTGAACAAGACACATCAAGACATGATCATTGGGTTTAGCTGCTTGCTCTTCTGGTGCGCTATACGTTTCATACAAAATCGACGAAACTGCTGAATCGGCAGACCATGTTGGTGTTTCTAATGTTGGTAATGGTGGTGGTGATTTGGATCTATGTAGAGATTTATAAGCAATAGCAGATGCTGAACTCGATTCAAATCGAGCAAACACTCTGCTACTGCTTTTCACCAATTTGCTTCGAACTGTAGCGGCAAACATATYCAACCAAGCTGTCTGTAAAGGATTTGAGCTCAGTCAAGATTCCTTCTTACTGATGAATCACTATATTTTTACTGATAAGGTCTCTTGTTAGTTGTACATTCATGACCACCAGCAAATAAGAAACAAACCATTACGACAAATCGTCCCTCTCTGAAAAATTTCACTCTTCACCTTTCCGGCGTTCAATGACTCACAAATAAACTCACAGCCCATCTCGTTCAGGCTCCGGTATAGTCCGGAAGGAGACATGAAGCTTTTGGCGCCTCGAGTAACCCACTCTACGGTAAATATAAGCATGGGTAAATCATGTACCGTAATTAGTATGTGTGAAATCTTTAACAATGAGATGAGACACGATGATGCTGAAATTCTAATACCACTATATTGCTTTAGTGAACTGTTTATTTGGGAGCCTTGAGAAAGTTTTAACAGCGGATGAAAACATGCGAGTATGAACTTGATCGAATTTGATACTAGAAATTAAGGAAGTCTTGTGATAAGAGAAGTTGCTTCTTGGAATCTGGCTTTGAGAAATTGATTCCTTATAGTTGGAATTTTCACTATGGACAGTCGACACTCTGAAAGGAGATCGAGAACCAGAAGCCAGAATAGGAGTAGAAGCCGCAGTGGAAGTAGAAGCCGAGATACAAGTGGTACTTCTGACAGTAGAGGCTACAGAGACCGGGGCGAGGATAACTGGGGATCAAGATCAAAGTCACCAAAGCAAGATGCAGACCCTGTAGCAGCAGCAGCAGAAATTGCTGCCAGAATTGCAGCTCAACTGCAGCAATCAGGAACCACAACGTCTCAGAACAATAGCTATGAAGCACAACAAAGTAATACCAATAGTAATTCTGGAAATGCTCCACGAACTACAGCTACAATTCTAAAATCATTTGCAGCAAATCCTGAGTCAGTTCATAGAAGTACTGATACCGGTCTAATTACAGCTGAAAGAGATATGTACATATTTGAAGGTGATTATCTACAGGACATTGAAGTAAACGACAACCCCAATAGGTACCTGTTGACAAAAGGACCCACTCAGGTAAAAATTAAAGAGAAAACTGGTGCTGATGTTACAACTCGTGGTAAATATTATCCCGATAAACTGAAAGCTACCGAAAAAGAGCCTCCTTTATATCTTCATATTACTGCAAGTAGTGAAGAAATTTTGAAGAAAGCTGTTGAAATGATAAGAGATGTAATGAATGGCGAAGCAGAAAAATGGTTAGGTGACGATTTGAAAAGTGACTGGGAAAAGGAGAAAGAAAAAGAGAGAGAAGTACGAGAAAAGGAAAGAGAACGAGAGTATCAAGAACGACAAAAGAGACGGGCCAGAAATAAGATAGAAATAGGATTAGAAACAGTTCCTGGATTCAACATCCGCAGTCATATTATTGGAAGAGGTGGTGCTAATATCAAACATATTATGTCAGTTTCTGGTTGCAGAATTCAAATAAAAGGTAGGGGTTCTCAATATGTTGATAAAGAATCAGGTTTAGAAGAAGATGTACCACCATATCTACACATATTCAATGCAACTAATGAAGAACAGCTTGAAAAATGCAGAGAAATGTGCCTTGATTTGATTGGGGCAGTTAAAGAAGACTACGATAGGTTTATGAGCCACAACTCACATCAACAAGGAAATAATTATCAACAAACTAGTCATAATGGATACAATGATCACAATGCATATAATAATCATAGCGATAATAGAGGTCCAGTTAATGCTGCTTTACCAGCGGGACCTAAAGGTATGATAGCAACGCCACCTGCTGGTCCAAGGTCATTAAGGTCTCCTGAGACCTATCACGATAGTCTTTCGAAGTCTCCACCACCAAGACCGTCTTTTCATTCAAACAATGTATCAAACGCGCTACCGCCAGCACCTAAAAGACCACCACAGCATGCCCACAACTCACAGTTGCCATCAGGCCCTCCTCCGCCAGGTCCACCTGGCCACTTTTCAAGACCACCACCTCCTCCACCTCCATCAGCACCAGCAAGAGCTCCACCAACAAGACCGCCTGGATCAAGAACTTACTACTGAGATAAAATCCTCTGTAACGCATACCCAAAACTATATAACTTTATACATAGGTTACTTATACTTAATTTTATATGGATCAAGACAACAAACTTTTTGACCTAGTGCTTCAATCAAAAACTTTATTAGAATCTTACATCTTACACTTCACTYCATCAATCAGCCTGTAATTCAGTATACAAGTCATTCCTGATGTATGATCATCAAATTCCTACAATAGATTAACATAGCATTGAATAGAACAGATTCAAAACAGAACTAATTTCTATTAGCTTTTTAAAATAAAGCTCTATAAGACTACTACACTGGCAGAAATTTTGTCTCCCGTCATCGACATTCAGGTCCATCGCTCCAAATTAATGGAACACACGGAGTCCAAACTTCCTATCGAGGATTATTTTTTATCTCGAAGGCATTCAAGAGAAGCTTGCGGCTTCTAATGGCAACGAATTGACATAGAAAAGAGTCATATCGTCGTGGCAAGGCCTTCTGATTACTTTTTGATAAAGAAAGGAAACAAAATCAAAAGACAGTATTAAATCTTCGAAAAAGCTCCACAAGAAGTTAAGCAATGGAAGTAGGAAATAGGTCCTTTTAAATGAAAATAGGAAATCAAAATTTTCGCTGCGCTTGCATAAAAGTCCGGGTAATGTAAGAAATTTGGAGTGAGGTACGAGGTGATAGAGCTAAAATTGTTTATTGTATTACGTGATTAGAAGTATATTCTCACATCTCACTTCGCTCAAGAATATTTGATCATTCGATTTTAAGTCAGAACCCTAATGGTACTTTAGTGTAAATTGCTGCGGAATTCATATACCAAAATAGGAAATGAGTCTCATCACCTTGACCCATTTTTGAACGACGGCAAAGCTAATCGCAGTGGAATATTTATTTGAAATAGGAAATCCTTTGTTCAACATAATTAAGAATAACCGTTTATATCGAAAAAGGAATGTAGATTCCATTGTTAATTTTCGCATCGGTAAGATAATGTGGATATTTCATTGAAAACACTGAAGGACATTCAATTGAACTGAGCATTGTATGCTGAATTCCTGTAAAATTTCCGAACATCCATCAACTCAGTCCTGTTGATTTCTTGATATAATTTTATGTATGATTCGTACTTCAATATATGGGAATTACTTTCCTATACCTCTGATAGCACGAAATAATCCTCAAACTCTTGATTTATATCCTAAGGTCATGATAATTTCTGTTTGCCTTATCATAAACTTTTCCTTTTTATTGCTTTATCGTTCAATAATCTATCTTTATCCTTCATATCTCATATCCCATACTAAAAATAAAGTTCCGCTACTATTCTTATAGATAAGCTACTTCATTTTCATGCATGCATTTTAAAGTTAATGGTAGGATGTGGATACTTCTATTAAACTTATTACTTCTTCTATTGAAAAAGAGATTTCGTTTCCTTAATGCATAAGATTTGATATTATATTTAGGGCCAAACTAGAAAATATTTCTCCTTTTGCTATTCTTTCTCTTGATTATTATATAAATAGAGATGAATCACGATTTTTTATCCATGCTAAAGTGGTTATAACATAAGATACAAGCCTTAGTGCCTATATTGCGGATCAACAAAGTGAATAAACACAGTACTATCTGTTGAAACACGAGACATAGATCAAAATGCCCGCCAGAGAAAATCCTTTAAAGATTGTTGACGTTTCTGAAGTGAACCAAGAAAGCGCTAAGCAACTGCTTGACAGTGCTATGAACCAAGGCTTCTTGTTTGTTGATGGTCACGACTTCACTCAAGAGGAAGTTGATAAAGTATTTGCTTTAAGCCGTGAATTTTTCCAGTTACCAAAGGAAGAAAAGGTAAAGTACCCTATTGATAGTGATGATGCTGGATATACTGCTTACCATCAAGAATTATTAGATCCTGAAACTCAAAAGAAGGGAGATCCAAAGGAAGCATTCAATTTCGGTAGATTCAACTTCCTTACTGGTGAAAACCATAATGACGGTTTACCTGCATTATTCAAGACTGAAGAGAACAGCGAGCTGATCCGAACCACTGCTTTGAAGTTCTACAATCTCGGAAACAGAATCTTAGAATTGATAGCTATTGGCTTGGAAATCGAGGAATCTGCTGGTGGGTCTGAATGGTTTACTGAACGTCATTCCGCTCCAGGTAGCTCAATCACAGCTATGAGATTTTTGCATTACCCTTCTCAAAAGCAACTTGACAGTGAATTTCAAGTCAGAGCTGGTGCCCATACCGATTATGGTTCTGTCACTTTGTTATTCCAGCAAAAGAATGAAGAAGGATTAGAACTTTTCACCAACAATAACAAATGGGAATTGATTCCTTACATTGAGTCTCCTAATCAAGAATATGTTGAACAAAAGAAAGCTGCTCCCATTATTGTTAATATTGGCGATGCTTTATCTTACTGGACTGCTGGTATTTTGAAATCTACTATGCACAGAGTTGTTCTCCCACCTAATGTCGATGATAGATACTCTACTGTTTTCTTTTTCAATGCTAACAATGATGTTCCTTTAGAACCTATTCCAAGTAAACTTGTTAGAGAAGCTGCTAAGACTACTARAGGACCTCAGGTTGCTGATGGAAAATATGTGACTACCAAGGAGTATCTTGATAAGAGATTTGCTGCTACTTATGTTGAAGGCCATTGAGCGGAGTGCAACATAGTTATGACTTTTCATTTTTTGCACTCAAATGTTAATAATTGGAGTAATAGTATTTTAAGGTATAGATAAATTATAACGAATAACCACCTTTGGTCTTTAGTAGTAAATTGCGATATTATCAATTAGATGAGTTTTGTATTTGCATTCACCTTGTAGTAATAATTATAGTATAGCTGAATATAACAATAATACTGCCATCCAGTATCATCGACATTTGCTACATTTATGCTAAATATACTCTATTTACGTCTACCTGTTTACTCAGAATGTTTTATTTATATATTAAAGCAATACATACCTTTATCTATATAATCCCATCTAAAAACCAGTCCATAAACTTGACATCTTTGGCCAAACTCTCTTATATAGAGCCATACCAACAGTGTCTTGTGATGTAATTCTACCATCAAATGTAGCCTTGAAATAACCATGAGTGCCCAAACTTTCCTTAATGAACCCTGTTCTACCCATTTTGGTGAATAGTGGTACAGCTTTATACCACGCAATATCTTCAGGGTTAAAGAACATGTATCTGATAGTAACAAGTTTCTTATGAATTTTGAGAGGATGACCAGTGAGAACAACTCTTTTAGCAAGAATTCTTGAATAATCTGTGTTAAGTAAACTTCCCGTGCCAACAAAGTGTACAGCTCCAGGTTCTTTCCCAGGTTTGAAAAACAATGCGGGACAATCACCAGAACTGAACATAACCGGAGATATAACTGTAGCAACACCTAATGTATCCTTATGTATGAATCTTTCATATTTATGAACATTATTAGGACTGTTGACCATTTGAGAGTATAACGGCTGTACAATCTGTCGCCTGAATCCATATTGAACAATTAATGTATCCTTTGAAGGTACAGGTTCTTCATAGCCCTCCCACGGTTGCAAAGAAAAGTTGACCACTGCCAATCTATGTTCATACTCATGTAATCCATATAAAACGAATGGTATTGTCTCAATATTATTACTGCTTGCAACAATAAATCGTGGGGCTTGAATCAAAATTCTAACCCTTGTTCCAGCTGACGCAGATTTACATAGCTTAGCAGTTTCTTTGATGACTCTATTCCTAGTAGCTTTATAATTGCTGATTCTTAATAGCTTTCTCCATTCTTCAGGAGCTCTAGGATCTTGCTCATCATAATCCCAATCGCAATTATAGAGATTCTTAACCCCACGATATCTATGAAGGCGTTCACGAACCTTTTCGTTAGGGCTCAATTCAATTTCATCTGGAAATTCTCTATCTTCTTTCTCTCTAGCTCTGAACTCTTCTAATTGTCTAGCCTCTTCTGCTTCATTCAAGTCAACAAACATTTCACTTTCCATATCACCACCTTCAGTTGCAGCATATGTTGATTGAGCATCCATTGACACATTGCCATCATCCATCATAGCATCATCATYATTTTCGTTGATATCATCAGAGTTAAACCCATCTTCCTCTTCATCACTATCATAAATATGCCACCTCGCTTGGTACTCTGACATACCTTGCTTCATTCTATCTCTCATGAGATTAATATGCTTAGCTTTGTATTTATCGGTTAAATATGTATGTCCTTCTAATCTAACACCTTGTTCCTCATTACAATCTAGTTGTCCAAATGAAGCACTGTTGTTTTCTTCCATATCATCATAATCAGCTTCATCCATAGAATACTCTTCTTCTGCTAACTCATCAAGAGTCTCAGCATTCTCAGAAGGAGTACTTAACACAGATAGTTGGTCATTAGACATATCTTCATCTTTTATGCCATGCCTGGAAACAGACGATAATGAAGGTAATTGTTCAATTCTACTTATTTTATAGTCACCAAACCCAGGAATATGAACTAGCCGGTCAGCCGTAAAACCATTACCACGAACTATACCTTCAACTGCAATGTTTTCATTATCATACTCAACAAGCTTATCAGCAACTAGATATCCTCTAGAATCTCTCCATGAAACACCCTTAGGAAGTTTCTGGCATAGATTTCTAGTAACTGTTAATGCTTCTGAAGCATTACTCAAGGCATATACTTTCTCCTCATTGGGAAAAAAATGATGGAAGAAACTAAACAAAGAGTTTCTTACGTCMGTCTGAAGTCTCAGTTTTCCAACCTCGTCCAGGTTCGGTATCACTCCAATTACATTTGATACACCTTGATTCTCAATTGCTCTAATCCATTGCTCACCCAAAGATTCGTCGACCTCCACTTGAGACGATAAACCAAGAACAACAAAATCTGCTACTTTAGCAGCATCTAAAATTGCAATAATACTTGTTAAATCTGGGACAATAAACTTAACTCTTTGTTTGAATCTCTTGAGAATAGCACTCAAAACAAATGGTTGATTATCACCATATTCCAGAATTACTTCATCATTGTCACCTGCTTCTCTTCCTTGATTGATAAAAGTTTCCACTATATCTTTAGCGCTTAAGTCGTCAGTTAAAGGTATAACAGTGATTATTTTCTCTGCACCATTTAGACCTTGAAACAGTTTTCTTGCTGAATCATTATCAGCTATCTTCTTGAGTTTCAATTGCTTCGCTAAATTTTTTCTCTCTTGTTTATTTAAAACGTGWGCAACATTGTTACCTTTGGTGTTTTCAATTTTACCTTTRTTTTTGGCTTTTATTGCACTCTTTGATGAATGTCTTGATTTAAACGCTTTGTGCTTAGTTTTAAGCGTAGAGCGATGGCTATGTCCCGCCATGATGCACTTACTGAACTATACAGTATATTTATTCACAACAGGCTGAATATTTAGCTGCCAAGGCAAATGGCTGTACAATTATTAATGAGCTGACTGTTGATGAGAACTTATCAATAGGTTAGACTCATAGATAGTACCGCAGAATATAAGTGGTTCTATGTACTCAACTCTTTGATCTCATTATGCTTTTCCATAGTAATTAAAAAATTTTAAGAAATTTTTCATTGATTGAAAGGAGATTCTATGTTGACAGCTTTTTTCTGATAGTGTAATCATTAAACATATTACATTAACAAACACACGTGTACTATATAAGGGTTTTTCGTTTACACGTGATAKTGCCTTCTTATCTGTTCTTTGACATGGCGTAATTACAAGAGAATGAGTAAATATCAGTACTATGAAACGGTACGTCTACCACGCAATCCAGAATTTCCACCTACTCCAAACTGGAACCGCATCAGTTCTGGTTGTGACAGACAATGTGTAAGGTGTTGTGAAATAGATGATAGTGAAATTCACTAAGATCAAGTGCCTATCTATTATATGTAGCGTTGAAAGAATATTCTCAGCATAATATTATAATACTTCGTGTTATTTGCAACTAATAAACCAGTGTTATTACTAAAATCTGGTATGTATGAAACATGTAGAGGTTGAACTGATGATGGTTTTCAACAGAATGGAACAGAACTGTCATGATACACCAGTTCGGGATAATAGCAAATCAACATAGAACACTGGAGGCTGAACGATATCAAGTGAACATATTGTGCGTTGTAATCAAGAACTATCGAATTGATCTATGATAAAGCTGCATCAGTACTAGCTTGGAAGATGGATTATGGCATGTTTGGAGATATTAATTTTGACGTATTGAACTATTCCACTGTTCCTCGACACTTGTATAAAGCAAGCACCAGCACTTCAGAACAACCAGCAACCAAACTATTGTCTAAACAAATGTTCAATTTTCAGAAAAATTATTCAATCCACATTGTGTCAATATTCAAATATCAAGAACGAAAGGTTCTATTCGTTGATTAACCATATCATATCATACTTATTATCTTACTACGATATGGACAATTATCCTTGGAGACAAAGTACTAACTAGTAATAGCAAAAATGGCTCACGAAAACGTTTGGTATTCTCACCCAAGAAAGTACGGTAAGGGTTCCCGTCAATGGTAAGTTCAAACTTTTCTTTGTTATATGTTTCTCACTATTTCAACAGAGTTCCTAACATATTTTTCAGCCGTATCACTGCCACCAAATCTGGTGTCATCAGAAAGTACGGAATTAACCTCGGAAGACAAGCTTTCCGTGAAAAGGCTTCCGATATTGGTTTTTATAAATACCGATAAATGCGTTATCAAGTGTATTTTTCATGGTGTGTTTACTATATGGATGTTCATTCAGCACGCTCATGTAGCGGATCTGTCTCTATACAAGATGTTATCAAATTCTATATAGTCAAATGTTATTAATATAAGATGAATATTTGTTACTAATGTTTTCACTCTTGTAAAAAGGCTACGGGAGAAGCTGATACCAATAATTTTATTGCATGTGCTCCTTCCTATTCATGTTTGAATATTGAGGCAAACACCACATTAGCAACGCCATTAGTTCCAATCCCTTAATTGTTACTAGRTAGCTGTAACTATTATGTTCTTACAGCTAGAAAGCTACTTCTGATTCTGATTTATGCCCAACTGCAACGTTACTTGCCATACCTTAACATGTCCATAATTATAGACAGTACTTCCCACCAAATCTGTTTACCAATACAATACAGTAAGAACTGGAAATTATACAATAGCTGATAGATACAAATGAAACCATGCTAATAATTATATCTTTATACAATTCCTATTCATATTGACTGTTTAACAAGCATCAGGTTGAGAGGCTATGTAGTCGATAGCTTCACCAACAGTGGTGATGGCATCAGCTTCTTCGTCCGGAATTTCAATTGTGAATTCTTCTTCAATAGCCATAATTACCTCAACAACATCTAATGAATCTAATCCAAGATCAGTGGTGAATGAAGCTTCCGTTGTGATTTTAGAAGTATCAGCAATCTTATCAAAATCTTCCAATAGTTCWATAATTCTTGTTTTTATAAGTTCCTTAGTTAACTCTGGTGCTGCTGAATAACTTCGTCTAGTTTGAAAAACGTTATTAAAAGTAGTTCTAGGGAAAGTAACAACATTACTAGAGGTTGCGGCAACTCTGAAGCTGTTCTGCGTTAGAGTTTTTCTGATTTGAGTAGGCAATATTGTCCTTGTTAATTGTGAACGCATAGCTTTGGTGAAATTTGATCGCATCATTTTGGAAAAATTGTATGACTATATATTGATGTTGATATGAATGAAGTAGGTTTCGTCAGCAGTGCTGGATATTGTTTTAGTGTAGATAGTCTGATAGTAATAGCCTAAGATCAACTCTGGGCAGCCGTTATGCTTATATGCCTGTTGTAAGAATGCAATGACAATTAGATTATGAGTAATCTAATTTCTGATATGAATATATAAATATACAATCAAACAAAGTGCAACGTGTTCTTGATAGTGAGTGTGATTCTACAAAACATTAGTTCAAAATAAATTGAGAGCAAACTATGGTCATAATAGATTGGTAATAAATGTTCATATTTCTCGTAGAGTACTATTGTTTATTGTGAGTGAAAAGATGTTGACTTAATGAATGAAAAGGCCATCCAATTAGAGCTTGAAGAATTTAAGGAGATTTGAAGTCTCCTTACGCAGTGAATATTCTGGGATGAGACATGATAGTGGTCCCTTTTAAAGTACGGAAATTATGTAGGCAGACGAACTCCGAAATTTCGATACATTTCATTAAGGACATGAAGGTCTATATATACTAATCAAGTAACTTAATTATTGAGTACGATATCACAAGATCTGTGGATTCATATAATAAGTAATCGTTCTGATAAGAGTGGTAGATTTTTATGAAAAAACTAGAATGTAGTTAGTTCCAACTTCATACTATCTATTATGACATTCTATAGAATACTTCTTTCTCTAGTTCATGAAGAGCTGATGTGTATAACGACTTATCCTTGTCGGTAAGAGCCTTTGATAGTTCGAAGTTTTCTACACGCGCTGAATCACTAATTCTACTTCTCAACTTTCTAAACCACTTTCTTTCACCGGCTCCAACTGCAAAATTATATGCAGAACCTTCTTTACCTGCTCTGGCTGTTCTACCAACACGGTGAACATATTCTCTAGCACCGATTGGTAGATCATAATTGGTCACACATGTCAAATTATTCACATCTACACCTCTAGCTATCAAATCAGTACAAATAATTACATCCCAGGCATTATTTTCGTCCATATCCTTAAGGATTTTGTGTCTTTGATGCTGCGATATCGTGGAGGTTATAGATGTAATTCTTAGTCTGTTGCTTCTAGGAATATCAGATTGTTCTTCTAAAAGTTGCAGTAATCTAGAGAGTCTTAGTGCTGAGTCGTTTGATTTCGTAAAAACAATAGTTTTCTGAATATTTCCCAGATCATTATGCAATAAGCTCCATAGTAATAATGGTTTTATAGATGAACTATCAAGAGATAATGGAATAAACTTCTCAGAAAGAGTAGATGGAACTGAGAACTCTGTTGATTCATCATTTTTACCATCTTCATCAGATGCATTATCAATACTTTCTGGTAAAAAGATTTGTGGTTCATATAGCTTCAAATTAGTAAGCTTACCGACATCACTTGTAAGAGTAGCTGACATCATCACCTTATGAACCCGCGTTGACCACTTATCAAACATCTTCTTGTTTGTCCCATGAGCATTATCAATAGCTTTAATTAAAACCTTGACCCAATCTTGAAAGCTTTGTCCCAAAAGTCTATCACCTTCATCAATTACTAGAAACTGAAGGTCATTTAATCCAATCCCACCGTTACTCGAAATTAAGTCAACCAGTCTACCAGGCGTACTTATAAGTATATCGGGCACATTAGTTTCCAGTTGTTTCTGTTCTAAATGTAAACTTTGCTCTGGCTTCACACGCATGACCTTCAGTTTAGTACCTTTGGATAGTTGATCTATGACAGTTCTCACCTGACTGACCAATGGCTTTGTTGGAACTACTATTATGGCTCTTAGCCTCGACACAGTACGATTCTTCAAGGCTGATACTAAAGGCAACGAATAAGCAAGAGTTTTTCCGGAGCCAGTAGGTGATCCAACAAGTATATCTGGTTGTGAATCTGGCCTTGTCTGTAATGACTTATAGCACTGCGAAATCAAAGGTATTACTGCTACTTGAACAGCGAAAGCCTCCGTTATGCTAGCTTCTTTCAGATTTCTCTGTATAATTTCATGTAAATGCAATTCTTCAATGGGAATTTTCACAGATGGGTCAAATAATTGGATCTCACCAATCCACGATAGTGCTGATTTTCCACTAGGTTTCACGCGCTGTAGATATTCGTTTTTTGGTTGTGGTAAAGGAGCTAAAGGCTTGAGCTCAACATGCTCTTCAAGTTCAGATGGGTTTTCATTCTCGGTTGATTGAATTACGGAATTGTCATTTTTGACTGACGACTGAAATCTTGCCATTATATGAGCATACTTACTATTAATAGGTAAGTCATCCAATACATTATTTTCATCTTTGATAATAAKTGATTTCTCGTCCGACTCTCTTTCCGATTCTGATCCTAAATCAGAGTCTGACTCTGATTCCGAGTCAGACTCTGAGCTATTTGATTCACTTGATTCCCTTGAAGATGTCTGATCCTCCACATCATCACTCTCTTCCTTTGCTTCCTCTTTCTTACTGCTGTCAGTGCCATTTTTCTCAAAATGTTCTGTCCTTTTCTTATTCTCCTTATCCTTCCTTTCACCATTCACGACACTATCAGTTTCCATTGAATCCCCATTTTGCTCAAACTTCAGTCTCTTGCGACTAGTGCCTTCTTCCTCTAATGGATCAAATCTCACTCCAAACATATCGGGGACTTATGATAGTCTAATTTTCTTCAAAACTTCAGATTTACCCTTACTATACCTCCTGAACTTCAACTTTCCGCTATAAAACAATACATTCACTCTCCAGAAATTGATACAATCGCTAGCTAGTGCATGTCCTACAAGCCTATTTATTACTCTGGCTTATTATGCTCACAACATAAATAATTCATTCCCCATAATAAATATATTTTCATGGCTGTTACTCGTTTAGGAAAAGATAGATTCCGGGTAATAGTCAGTATGAGTTAAACCTTATTTTTAAGGTGAAAATGACTTTTTTGGCTTTTGTTCAAGTTTCATCACAGATGTAAATATGCTATGCTTGGTAAGTGGGACATTTGATGATTCGATAAGAATATGACAGACGAATGGATTGCTGTATGGAAAGATAACAGGAAGCGTAAACGGAACGATATTGCTCAAACYTACAGGAGCTGCTGATAGTTTGTTTCAAAGAAAGAAAGAGCAAGATAAAAGAGCTTGTTCTTTTGCTTTTGAATATTGAATTGATTGGACTTGGATCTGATTGACTGCTCTGTTAAAGGGATAGAAGAAGAAAGAATCAGAGTAGATATATATATCCTTTGATTCAAAATGCGTGCATCATTGGCTATGCTTGGAAGGGCGAAATGGAAGGGTAAGCATTGGTTTTTGATTTTCATACAATCGAAGTTGTTTTTTTTTGTTTTTTTTGAGAGAATCATCACTGGTGGACAGTAGATAGATTGGGAGCAGTTAGTTGAGGATGGAATCAGGTTTAGTTAGTTATAAGCAACAATATGTTCTGAAGACATATGCAACTTAGAATGAATAGTCAAAGACTAGAGGGGACATTTCAGCATTGACTAATAATGCGATGAAGTGAAGAGAAAAGGATTTTATGGATACAACAATGTGCAATATAATGCGATAGAATATATACTGGAGTGAGATAGTCCTCTGTCAAATTCTTCTCTACAAAAGGAGCTTTATAAACAGAGATACTCACGAAGCTGATTATATGAGAAATCTTAAAGTTCGGCTTCCAAGTTTCTTATCTACTAGTCGCTATGTAAAACATATCTTCTGATTTCTCCTCTCATGGAAGTACAACTGATTATACAATTCCTCACCATGTTATTATCTCCATCAGTTACACTTAATACTTAATAGTTACTATTGATAGTTACTAACAATCTTTAGGTCCTTTCGTTGTACCATTACCTATTCAAGAAGCCAGAAAAACCGGAGCTCCTATTAGAACAATGGCTAGATCATGTACAATTTTGCCTGCTTTTATTGGTCTGAAATTTGAAGTTCATAATGGAAGATATTACATGCCAGTAACTATCACCGAAGATATGATTGGTCATAAGCTTGGCGAGTTTGCTCACACAAGAAAGTTATTTAGATACACGCAACAAGGTAAAACAAAACGTATGAACAAGCTAAAGACTTAAAGAGACCTGACTTGAAATTACGTTTTCATGTACATATATTATAAGTGGTTTCATCGTTAGTTATTGTTTATTATTTCGTATCCACATTAAATGAATTAGAACACAGGTTGAGAGTTAAATAGTTCATTCACGTCGTTTAGTGTTGTAAGTGTAGGAAACTAAATGTAAGAGAGTAAACGATGTTTGCTTATAGAAAGTGGTTATAAGGGGCTTAACGGTATTCACAATGATGCATAAGTTGAATGAGAGTCAGTCAGAAATCATAAAGTAACAAATATGATTACTTGGGGGATTCCTTTTTGATTCTTCATGTAGGTGCATACTATTGTTGTTGTTATAGTTTGGTTGCTTGTTGATGCCAGCATTCAACAAAACTATGGCTTTCACTTTCTTATGCATCCAGCAAAAAGAAAATTGATTTTGCACCAAGTCACCTTTATTTCATCTTATCTCTTGGGAATATCTGCCACCTATTGTCTCCTGAACCTATCAACAGCATCTCGTAACTTCACTTCTCTCAATTCACCAGTTCTATCCGCTATTGGCCACCTACCCCAACCTCCCAATCGTATAACTAAGCATGTGGCATTATCATCTCCTCCTACAGCTTCTATAAACTTGATTACTTCAAGAGCCGTATCATGGGGTGTTGCATTTCCAGTGAAATTAACTTTRGCCATCACTAAATCAACAATCTCTTGATCAGTAGCATAATTGCTTACCCCATCACTAACCATTACCAAGAAACATTCGTCACCGCCCATTTCTCCTATTGTATCGTCGAGTTTTACACTTTCTACGCCATTTTTACCTATATTCTTCTTGATTTCGTTGAAATCTCCTATGGTGTACGATAGAATATCTGGTTCTGCAGAGACACCTTTTGACTTCATTTGAAGGTCACCAAAGGATCTAGTGTTAGCAAAAGCGCCAAATCTTTCTTCTCCAAACGAATCAGTGAAAAAAGATGTGGCATATCTACTTAGTCTAGTAGCTTCAATAGGTGAACTGGGATGATGATTAGATGTCAGTGGGTGTGCTGTGCCTGTTCTGTCGCATACTATACAGCGAGTATCTCCAACATGAGATATATACAATCTTGAGATCGTACGAGCATCCCAATAGAATTTGCCTTGCTGAGCATATGAATCCAATGTATATATGTAAGCTGAAGTACATGTTGATCCTGACATTCTATGAGTAGTTGTGAAATCATAATCAGCTGAGAGGAATGCTATTGGGAGTCTCAAGTATAAATCATCATAATCAGTCATTTTAGAAATATATGAATCGAAATGTACACTCCTATTTCGATTCCATAGTTTCCAATAACCTCCAATGTTTGAAGCATACTTTTCGCTTAGAGAATCTCGGAATTCGTAGTCCGTCGGTGTAGTTTCAACGTATGTTCCTAATTCTCTTGCTAGAAAGTCAGAACATGCATCACCACCATGACCGTCAAATATAGAAAAATTAAAGACTTGCCGCGTAGTATTACCTGATGATTTAGCCAATGAGGATTTCGCTGGTAATTGCAGCACGCAAGCAGAATACCTATCTTCATTGTAAGGGCGATCAACTCTCGAAGTCGAGTGACCGAAGTGTGATGGAGCTTTCAAAAGAGGAACACTTACATGAAAATCCTTATGATTAGGCACTGGTAATGATATTCTAGTAGAAACTCTTCTGATTTGTTGGCCCATAAAGTGTGGAATAAATCTATTAGGAAATGCCCACCAGATTTGATGCTTATATGTGCAAGATATCATTTTCATGTGAATATGGTAATGCGGTTAATAGATGCTGTTGCTGTTTGTTATTTTGCTACCTTTGCATATTGGTGTAATATTATTATCACTGAACGTATGGTAGGTATGATTATGTTGTGTAACGAATAGCAGTATAGTAGAATACTATGAAACAGATGAGTGATGAGTGTGCTGCGTCTATGTCAATGTCAACATCAATGTCAGGTCATTACTCGATATATTCTACTGCTTTTCCAGAAAAACCATTAATTGCTTTTAGTCGTTCTATATCATGAGCCAAAAAAGTCTCTCTTTGAGATATTCTAATTTATCGCTATTCTATTGTTCTGCTCTGCTTCTGTCGGTCACCTCGTTTTGTTCTATGGATCGTAAATGGATTGATAGAACTTAAATATAAAGATTTACAGCAAGGATAAATGTATCAGTTAGTGCATCAAAAGTATTGATGCCACCAATTGTTTACATAGTATTCTATAATTACAAACAATCGCTAGATTCAACATATGGAACTGCTATAAATCAAAGATAATCATTGATGCACATTGAATCATCTCAGGCGCTGATTGCATAAAGTTTGGAAACAAATAACCGATATGGCACTGTCCCATAACAGGGAAAATTATAGTAGATGATTGTGAGTTGAGATATGAAGTGTTTGTTGATACCTGTTCCAAAAACTGAATGAAGAGCGGTATGTAACATGGGACGTTAAATTGGAAAGAGTGAGTTTCGTTGAAGCCATATTGCCGGTAATCGATTTGACTAAATTAAATTATAGAAAGGTTGTTGAAGATATAAGGAAATTATTGGTAGATATTAAATATTTCTTACCGTTTTATAAAGAATAGTGTATTTTGGAAAGTAGAATGACCTTATCTTGATGAAAGAAACAATAGTCAGAATGTTCCGATGTTTAGGTGTTGCATTGACATGATGAAGATGTGATTTGGTTCGGAATAAAGAAAAGGAGAAAAACTGTTGATTTTATTTGTACTTCATTTTCAAGTTCTATTTCAAGAACAATTACCCTTTTCTATAGAGTTGTTCCATYGATGTTCATTTTGACGTATGCTTCCCTTCTTTCTGTATTGGGTCCAATATCTGGTATAAGAGTTGAAACATTATCCATCAGCATCTAGAACGTCAAGTATCTTTTGACTTGAAATTCACAGGTTGTTACTTATTTTTATTTTGATTGGGCCTTAGATTCCCAACTGAGTATTTYACTGAATACGCATTGTATTACTTAGTGTATAGCAAAAAGCAAAACATTAATTTAACTTAATCTCGCATGGAATGATTCTAGGCAAATAACATGGCACATCTACTGTTCAAATTTTCACCTAAGTTCAGTTTCAAAGTTCATCCAATTTCAATTTTCTCTCTCGATCATGATTATCAAGAACTTCAAAAAACATTGCACCAAAATACTAAAAATAGTTATGGATATTTTTATCTACAAGTTGCTCATTGCAACCTTATACTAAACCTTTATTTCAAGCTTATTCTCTATATAGAGTTTTGAAGARTCAGTTTCTTATGCTGAAGCAAAATATGGCAATATGAAGCTAGGTTGGTTCAATGAATTTAGCTCGTTTAACTTTGAGTACAGATCTAAGATCTCCAAAATGATTATTAAACTTTCTATTTTTCTCGGAGCCAATAGTTTAGATTTGTTTTGCTTTTCTAAGCCCTCTTATTTTCGTATTAATGTTTAGCCGTTTAGGAATATAAGGAGCCACCGAGCAATTCAGTGCTCACTTTARCATCCGTCGGAGATAAATATTAATTAGCGTTTGAAAACTAAGGTTTGTTTTTATTTTGACTCCAGAAGTTAAACTTACTCACGGCTAAAGTTCAATGAACAATTGTTGGGAGTGATAGTTCTTGAAATTTTCATGATGATTTTGATGATTTTCAGCCTCAAATTCTATGAAATTATGTTTTCTATATCATGAAGCTAATTCTAAGCTGCTTGCTGAATCACTTGAAATTTATATAATGCAAATAACTAATGGCATAGCAGCAAAATAAATAAGATCAAGCTTGTCTCCCTATGGAAAGTACTATGTCAACCAAGGTTTGGATAGAACTTCTCTGCGTTTATGTGTGTCTTAAAAGTGGTCCCTTAGTTATTATTTTCGTTCTTATTGATAATTGATCTCTTTGGGCCAATTTCATATAAACCAAATTAGCATTTCTCTTGCCGCTTCCGTAATCCGAATCTCATTTAAAAAAARAATGTAACTTAAAAAAGAAGCTCTTAACTGTAATTTGATTTTCCATCTTGATTATTAGGGTAAAACTTAATTGATAGGAATTAATGTCCTGATATATCGTTTCCATATCGTTTGTTTAGGTCATTATTACATTATGATTAACTATTTATTGAGAGATTAATAGGAAAGTATAATGTATTATTGCTTAATAAATAATAGGCAGTTTGATAGTGTCACTGAGAAGATGAGTTTTAGGCTTTGAACACTGCTTTCTGTTGAAGAAACCCCTTCTCTAAGGAAGTACTACCCTTATGACTAACTACGTGACACTGTCGTTCTTGAGATTGCAATATACTTTCCAATGTGTTTAAATCATATCCTATTACAGTTTGACGACCCGGTTGGCTAGCAAGAGACACTTYGATAACCAGTTAGTCTGAAACTGATTGCATATACATACAGTTTTCTTACCTCCTCTCTGAGGTAGCATTTTCTACTCGGCAAATATGAACAAATCATTGATTAGACGTTCTCTCCCAAGAAAATAGGAATTCAAATTACATTCTTTACTAYATTAAATTATTATTTGGGACTTCGGAAATTTTCAAATTATGAAAAATTATAAAAACAGGTACAAACCTTTCGCTTGACAGCCGTYTGTACGAGTTCATGAATCAGCATCTTGACCAGGGTTAGCTGTTTCGTAGTTGAGGAACTTAAGTAATTTGTAGAGAATGACAGAAAGTACTGACCCAATTATTGGGCCAACCCAGTAAATCCAATGATAATTGGGGAATGATGGAATAACAACACATGGTCCAAAACTTCTTGCAGGGTTTAAACCAGCTCCAGTGTAGTAAACGGCTTCCAAATGTCCAAGGAATAAAGAAAATCCAATAGCAAGAGGTGCAATGAACGTTCCTCTATGCTTTTCAACAGCCATAAAGCAAACAGTAGTGCATAAAATTGCAGTTCCGAAAGCTTCGATCCATACGCCTCTTGATCTAGAACAGCCACCTCCTAGACCATTAGCGAATGCAACTGGACCCGGAGTAATAGCACTAGCAGCTGCAGCTGCACAGATACCAGCTACAATTTGACAGACGAAAAACAGAACTGCTCTAATAGGTGGAATGGCYCCAATTAACGCCAATGTAAGTGTGACAGCTGGATTGAACAATCCACCAGAGACACGGAAAAAAATGAAAATGTTGACCATGACGGAGAAGCCAAATCCAAGGGCGATCATAATCAACTTACCAGGATCTGATTCATAGCCCAAACTTGCTGGTGCTTGATTAGCAATTTGAGCAATAACATATGCAAAATAAAGGAACAAGAATGTTCCAACGAATTCACCGGTTGCTAAAACAATATAGTTTCTGAAGGTGTCAGACAACCCATATTTACGAGTGTAAGCAGTGGTTGCAGGGACAGGTATCCCGGTATCAACTCTAGCCATATTTCCTTTTTTTAATTTTGTTCTATCAACGTTCAAATGCAAGCAAATATATGTCCTGGTTTATATTGATGAATTACGTCGTGTTGTGATGTATTGATGAGAGGTAGAAAAATTAACTAAGAATGAGTACAAATCAAAAAAATTTTGAACAATTGCGGATGTATGTTTATATTAGGATCTAGCCAGATTGATAATATAGTCAATTTTGCTGTTACTGTTGAAGGATACTATGTACTATCATCTTTCTAGTGAATTCATTACTCCTTCCACTCGGATGCTTATAAATGATTTCCTTCCACCAGTTAAGTTAACATTTTCACATTCCAATTAGAAATCATGTACTAACTATTCCTTTTTGGGCCTGTGTTCATCTCATTTACCAAAAGTTTAAATCTTGATAATGTTTCTTTTTCGGTTAGTACTGTSCAAATTTACACTCCTTTAACAAACCTTTAGGATTCAGGCACCACGAGCAGAACTAATAGGGTTAGAAGTAAAGTAGGTTATTTGATGTTCCGTTTCATTTTCAGATAAATTTTCGTGCCGCGTTAAATGAAATAAGACTTTCCCGTTAAAAGAAAGATGTTATCGTAGATGGGAAGTTCTATTGAAGATTGATAAGCTATAGGTAGAGGGATCTTTATCAAGAATATACGAACCTGAATATCTATTTCTTGTTGGGAGACTTACTGTAATTCAAGGTCATTCAAAATGAGTCTGGTGGTGCCTAATATCACCTCCTGAAATCACTCTCCCTCGCTTTGTTTGATAGAGAATTGTATAGTCAAATACCTCGAATGACAAGAATAAGCAGGAGGTAAATAAAAGTATGCACTCCTTTGCAAGTAAAAATTACGGTTAGGATGTGATGAACCTTACAATAAAGTTTCCGCTAAAACTTTTAAGGTTCAGGAAGAAAATCTTCTAGCTGATGTTCATTTCCAGATCTAAACAGTATTTTCAATTAAAGTTCCATTTTCCTTTTGCTACCTCGATAAATAGAATTATAGTAGGGAATGCTTGATCTGAGACAGACACGATGAGGGAAGAAAACTAATGTGCAAGGGCCCTGTTACTTTTTCAAAAATAATATGAAGAGGATCAACTACAAAGTATCTCCGTTATGAACAAAAATTGATGCTGTATRTAGCGAAAGAGTATGTACAAACAACCCCTTTTGTTGTCAGTGATCACATTTGAAAGTGATGGTCTTGGTTGCATAATTCCTATCAAAAAAGGGAGAAAAAGAAGCATATTGAAATTAAGCGACGACCAGCCAATTATCACACTTGAAATGGTAATTGAAATAGTACTAAAAAAGAACTAAAGTTAGAATGTTCTCTAAGTTCATATAATTAGATATAAAATGTTAACTGGAACAGTTCTAAAAGTTACTAATTGGAACGTAAATTCTCTTTGTCACAATTGAAACAGATCCAAGGAGTATGTATATCCAAGGACTATCCTCTAGATTACAGTATACTAAGTTTTACTCCATTTAATACCTGAAGTTTCATAACTCAAGTTTAGATCTTCGCTTTTACCATGAACAAAAAGTGAATTTATAACAAACAAGTTATCATTTATTAATCAGCGGAAAAAAATAACGAAGCGAATAATATTTCCTGCTACATCTGGTGATAAACTATTTATTTACGGTTCTCTTAAAGGAGCCTATCGAACAATCTTTGTCTGACACCGTTCTCAACTGTGGTGGACTTGGATATGTTCCTTCCTACGAACTTCTTATTGTTAGAACATAATTATTCATCGAGATTTGAGTTATCAAGCTCCTGTCCCCGTCTATTTCAAAMCCTTTACAATAAATAATATGTAAAACCGTTGTAATTTAAAGTATGGTTAAAAATTAAAGTCAGCAGTTGCTTAAACTGCAAGCATATGCAACAGAAAAGACTTTACGATATTTACAAAACAGCTTAATTTCGGAAAGCTCTATAATAAAACAGGATTAGCTAACACTATTATTTTCACTGAAGTATGTTTATATGAATTCTAAGTGCATTATGAAATATATTCTGAGGATGAGTACTTGGCAGAATTCCGAGTACTTTTTTGTCGCTCTTTTTCGTAAGATCCTTCACACCAGACAACTCGCACAAGGGATGCACAACCGAATGCAACATGGCCAAATGGATGGATTGATCATTGAACAGAAGAGGAGAAAGGAGAAATATGCATAGCTGGTAAGATTTTTCAGTTCAGTTGAGTATATTTTTTATAGTGACTCAGCATTGTTAGTAATTTGAGTCAAGAGTCAATTGTAAATGGCTTCTCAATTGTTAGCTTCGAAATCCACGTTAGCAACTTCTTTACACACAGYTATTGAATTAGTTCACTACAGATTGAACTTCAAGATATTTCATATATATGACTCGATGTTCAAAAGCCCTGCCGAAGGTAGTAGTGCTTGAAAAATAAGATTTTCAATCGTTAGTATTTACAATCTAATTRTAATYTTTTGATGACATCTCTCTATGTCTTTTGAAGTAGTCAAACATATTGATGTGTACAGTAACCGTTAGAGGCTTCTACCTATCTATTGTACTTATATAAGAGTTCCAAACAAAAGTTGTATTAGGTTTGACGGCAGCTTTGCAAATGAGTATTCCAATTCGGAGAAAACTTGAAGCTGAATCCAAAGGATATGCGTATATGTCAAAAAATCATTGACTATTTGTTGATTAATATATCATTTATCTGTATTAGACACTGTTATGATAATAAATACTTCTCTGGTAGTCTCATTATGTTCCATAGATGGCTATTCCATTGCGGCTATGGAAATAACCAAAAATACAATTTGGAAAGACAATAGTAAGACAATTCTTAAGGCTATCACATTTCTATATCTTGATGCTTCTCTCTCTCTAGGTAAATGACATAGAACGCGGATCCTGATAATCAGCTAGCGAGCAGCATCTTGTAAATTGTGCAGATGTCAACAAATCTGTTACACCACTTTGTAATTGCTACTTGAGTTTGAGATCAAGTCGTCATAACAATAATCTCTTAAATAATTTTAGCCACTTGTAGAACGTTTTACTCAGGCCAACACGAGGTAAAGCAATTGAGGATGCCTTGTTTAGTAAAGTTTTCTCCTTACAAGTTAGGTAGCAATCACCTACTAGGTATATAAAGATACTGAATATAATTGAAACCTCATAAAAGAACAGAAAAACAAAACGTCTCGTTCTCGCATAAGAAATCGAAAATTTTAGTAATAGCAAATTGTCATATCGTGTTTATTCGCGACAAGAACCAATGACGTTCAATAGCTGTTCTAACAAGTACGCAAAAAATGCTCTTGTATGTAGCTGAAATTAAGAGCATGGCACTAGTTGATCAGCTGTTAAAGGGGATCAAATAAAGACTTAAAATACTCAACAGGTTGCATCAATTGAAAAAACAAACAAAACAGTGATTGTTGCGAAATCGCGAGGCATTGTCATATTGAATTATCCATGTTGAAGTTTCAATCTGTCAAAGTGCTTGCTGACCTCTTCTCGAGTCCCTGTTCATCGCTAAACTCAACTGACTGATCCAACAGGGAGGCTCTCTCAAATGAACAGTCTTTCATTCAGAACTATGCCCTCATTAATTTTTGTTTTTCCACCTACAGCATAATCAAAACATACCATCGAGCATGAGATCATCGCTACCCAGTTAATCAATTGACACTTCTCCCAGATATAGTCGGTCACWAATTCAAATGCTTTCTGAACCTACAAGCATAATGAATATTCTCGTAACTTATTCGAAACACTAGTAGATTACCATACCCGCAACTTTAGCAACAGCACCAAAGACATACTTTCGGAAGGTTTAGAATGAATAACCCTGTACAACTATATTTGATATCTTTTCCGTTTTTTATTAAACCTCAGTTAATCTTGAATAAGTTAGACATTTCATCAATATGAGATATAATTAATATATAGGGTATAAGAATTCTGGCTAATAACATAATATAACTATTACTAATATAAATCTTAGATTAAATATTGCTTTATAATATATTCAATACTAATGACAATAGCAAAAGATCTGATTTCTCTGATCATTTCCAAGCTGTCTAGTTTTCACGTGAAACCATTCTCTCCGGCTATTCCAAATAAAATAAACTTTTAAACGTTAAATGTAAACACAATAATACAACTGTTGAATTGAATCACTCAATTCGATCACTGTTAAGTTGCCATTATATAGCAAACAAAGATATTGGTTTATCTGTAGCGCACGGTCTCCTATGTGATAGATATTTTATAAAACAATTGAATACTAAAATGCTCAAGTGTGCGCTGAAGTAGTTGAAGCATTCTCATATCCTTGCATTTATCGATATGATCCATCAATAAGAATATATCGATTAATTTTATCGATAAATGCATAAGTATGCATTTCCTGCATAGAATAACTTTACATCCCCTGTTATTTGCTACAATACTGAAACAAAGTCTCAACTTAAACTTTACAGAAATATAAACAACAAACAACAACAGAGATTAAGAAACATCTTAGGATGAAGGAGCTTGAATTTTTTAAACAAAAAATTGTAGTAGATGAAAATCAGCATATACTGGCGAATATTAAGTTGACACAGGACTACTGGCAGAGCAATAGGTTGTTTGTTTTGGCCAGTTTGGTTTGTTTTCACAATAAGAGTTTGTTTTGATACTTTGTTCACACAGTAGTGTCGCAAAGCATTACTTGAACTGCATTGTCCGATTGAAGTACTGGCCTTTTCAGTGGAGAAGCGGTGAATACTGGAGTAGTTTGATTGAAAAAAAGGGAAGAATAGACAACAAAATCATCAATTGTTAGTCATCGATGAGTATACTACAGCAATCATCAGCAAATCGAGGATCTGCTCAGATCCTCATTTATCGAGACGAAAATCCATACTTTATGGATACAATGGCACAAAGCGATTATGAGAATGGTGATTCATTTGCCAATTTCTTCACTTCTACCAAATTATCGAGCTTGGAAGAGCAGCATCTGAATATTCAAAMGTCCCTCTATAGCAACAGAAAAAAGCTTGACATAGACATCAATCCAAGAAGAAGATCTCTAGATATATCTAACTCTCCAGATCTAAAAAGTATATCACAGAAGATTGATCAGTTGACAAATGACTCATTTTCTGATCGTATATTCATAGCTTCTTTGTCAGTACTGCAAGATGTCAATTCCACCAGATTGCAGGATTTATCTGCAATGATTCTTTCAATGGCAGCTGAGCTAGATTCTCTGAAATCCACAGATGAGAATCAATATTCTGATAACAAGGACAAGAAGATCAACATCGATAATCCAAATGAGAAAACCGTAAAGAGAAAAGAAAACAAGGAAAATCGTTTGAAATCGGAAAAAGGTTCAGTTGAAGTTGTTGGAGATAAGGAAAACAGATTCACTGGGAGCGGGAATGGGAATAAAAATGGAAATGGAAATGGTAATGTGATTAACACTACCAGCAACAATAGCGCTGCTAGACCTCTAAAGGCTTCAAGCAATCATTTCAATATCCTGGTAGATGATAAGAGTAATAAAGCAAAAGAGAAGAAAGCAAAAGAGAAGAAAGCAAAAGAGAAGAAACCAAGAAAGAGATTTGGTAAGGGTGGCGCCAATAGTTTGGTTAAGCGAATTGTTAATAGTATCGAGTATGGAATAGAGAATGGAATTGAAAGTGGTACCGAGATAATGATTGATACGGCTGTCGAGGAAGAGGGAGAGAATGTTGTAGATGATGAAATTGTTGCTAAAGAAGTTAAGACAAAGGATGCAACTGCAGTTACTGAAAGTACTATTATTCAAGATGTGGACTCAACTGATTATTCAAATGTAGATCGTGATACTACTGTTTGTAGCTGTAGGAGTAACAGCAGTAATGTTGATATGGTTGATGAGCCAAAGGATGGATATGATGGAAATAACAGCCAGATGAAAGAGTCTACGAGCATTGAGATAGTGGTAAGTGTGGTTGAGAATTTGGAGGAGAGCAGCACAGAGAACAGAGRACTTGATACATCTAGTAATGCTACTAAGAAGGATGAGAATGATAAGCGTGACGAGCATAATGAGAGCAGAAAGAGTGAATTTGTTGATGTTCTCAATAGTAGCGAAAAAGATACTTTAGCAGTAGTGCTTGATACTAAGAATGATAAAGGTGAAAATCATGATGAAAGTGATGATAATATTAATAATTATGCAAGTAATAATGTTATTGAAGACAGTGCTAGCATCAATAACGACAACAGCGTTAATAATATTATTCTCACTATACCCAGTGCGCCGATTGACAACATGATCAATGCTACAACTGCCAAAAGTGATTCTGACATTCCAACTGCTACTTTTACACACGAGAACACTGATTCTCCTGCGGCAACAGATATCAGCTTAAAGTCTCTTTCTGGAAATTCACAAGACACTTCTTCATTATCAATTCCGCATTGCACTTCATCTAAGTTATCACTATCATCATCTCCATCAGCAACTGCTGCAAACCTCTCAGGATCGTCAACTGCAATAGCAGAACCAGACCGTCAAGACCTCACTGAACATCATGTGGAAGAACCAGTAAACAGGTCAACTGAAGACTCAACTGAAGAGTTGCTAGAACAACCGATGGAACAACCGGTGGTACAACAGACAGAAATTTTGACTGAATCTCAGCCCGAATCAAAACCTGGGTCAGAATCTGAATCAAATGAAACGAATGTAACAACAGATGTGAGAACATTGAATGAAATTCCTTCAAGTATGTGGGGTACTCGTAAATGGGAATTTTTTGCCATAATGGCTGTCATAATAGCAATTCTGTCGATATTAATAATGATTAGATAGATTATTGAATAACTAGATAATTAATGCATGTCGTATTATATTAACACTAATACTAACACTTATACTAATAACCTATACTTCTATCCAAATATAGTCAATTATGGTATTGGGTATACAATTTATTTATATGAAAATCATATATAATCATCAATAAGCCTTCAAATGAGCTTTTGTTCATTTTACCATCTTCCCGTTTATTGTTTCTTCGATTTCCTGTTCTGCATTCATTCCTCCTTATTACCAGCAATTCAGCGCTCCATATTCTCTCTCTTCCCCATTTCCCTGCTTTTTCTTTACCTTCGCTTCATCCTCTTTGTTCCATAATCTTCTCCTTCTTATTTGTCTTCAGTAATTGAAATAAGGATGCTGCAAAGCTCTAATAGCAGAAATTCTACCAACAGGATCATATACTAGAAAGCTCTCTAACAAATCAACACCTGTTTCATCCAGTGTGGGCACATATTGACTCAAAGGCTTTCGAGACCATTTGGGGAAAGATATCTTGAAATCGGGTAATAAATTAACATCAGGCCAAACCTCCTCATTAGGAGTACCAAGAATACGAAAGATTCTAAATATCTCATCGATTTCTGAATCACCGGGGAATAAAGGCCTTCTATTAACCATCTCAGCGAAGATACAACCAATTGACCACATATCAACACCCGTACTATACTGCTTCCCACCTAAAAGGATTTCCGGTGCTCTATACCATAGAGTCACAACTTCATGAGTGTAAGCTCTAAGTGGCACGCCGAAACCTCTTGCTAAACCAAAATCACCTAGTTTCAGATTTCCTTCTTTATCGATTAATAAATTCTGAGGCTTCAAATCTCTATGCAAGATTCTATGAGCGTGACAGTATTTGGTGCCTTTCACTAACTGCATCAAAAACTTTTTGACCATATCAGCACCTAATCCTTCACCGGCAGGGATAGATTCCATATATTTTCTCAAATCAAGGTCAAGATATTCAAAGACAAGGTATAATTTATGAGAATCAGAATGTACAATGTTATATAAACGAACAATGTTATCATCGTTTAATTCCTTCAACAATGAGATTTCTCTTATAGCTGTAGAAGGAACTCCTTCGTCTTCTGATTCTAAACGGATTTTCTTTAAAGCTACTAAACGGTTACCATTTTTGGTGTCTAGAGCCTTATACACAACACCATAAGTTCCTGGTTGGTTAGTATGTATGAATATACATTTGGATGATATGATAGGTACCAAGCATATGGTATAATGAATGGATCGTCAATGATTTGTTGTAGTTAAAGATATTATTATTGAAATGCGCTGAATAAATATTCCAACAAATTGCTACTATTCTGGCCAATATTTTCTTCTATTTTTCTCCTTGAATGTTCATCTTGCATAACTGATCACCGACTATCATAAATTAACAGTTCTCTCATCATATCAACAAGCCAAACGCCTTTAAAGSACACACGCTATTCTTCCTTTCATGATAACACTATTTCTTATACATACCTTCACCGATTTTCTCTAATCTGTGATAATCAGATAATTCAACCATAGTGACTAACAATACTAATCAGTTTCACGTTTTGACAGTCTTCTAGTTGGTTGTTCTCTTTACTGCTTTTCAATCTTTAATTTAACAATGAGCAGATTATTCAATCTCACTACTCGATCAATAGTCTATTTTTGATTATCAACTAATTCTGTTCAGCTTTCTACGAGTTCTTATCTATCTATTATATTGTGAACCGAAGCAACGTAAGACAATTTTTCCTGAGCGCCAGATGATCAAATCAAGTAACAACTGACAGCTCACTTAAATCAGATATTGATCGGTCGGTACGTCTAAAGGAAAAATACTATACCAGTAATACTAAAGTAATGCTAATAATAATATTCTTCAACAAAATATTCTGTTATATTTAAACGATTGACCAGTTTTTTTCAGCTAAGAGACACTTTACACCCTACAGTTCAAGTGCGTTTCTATCTCCAATCGTTAACAACCATACATAATAAGTAGTCGCAATGCATGATTGTAGGAAGGGCTATCCAAAAGTATGGAAGAAATAAAGTGTGTGTGTGTTCGTTGTGTTAGGAGAAAAGTAAATAAACTAACTGAGGATGGTACGTTTGTTTATGCAGGAATGGGGATCATGCAGTTTTGTGCACTATATTGCAGGAAGAGAGGAATGGTGCATTAGGTATCTGAGAGTAAAAAATAGATTCAAAGAGAAACAAAAGTAGAATTTGGTGTTTTAAGTGGTTTTCAGAGGTTTTCACTAAAATTCGCAACGTAGATATATTGCGTTAGTTRCATAGTGCTTTGATCAGTCCTCAATTGTATTGACGTCGGTTGGAGAAGTTTGGAGCGTTAAGGTTAASGAGTGCATGTTATATGCATGAGTTACATGTCTGATCAATCCCATTTGAACGCCAAACAACTTCAACTGCTTCAATACTRATGATTATTATGCTTATTTACGATGCATATAAATACATAATAGTATAGATAATTTGCAAGTGAAGCTCTTATATCGGTTGAAAGAACACATTTACTAAGTTTGTTATTGCTCTCTAGGAAGATAGTGGACCCTTTCGAGGTGATCGTGTTGAGTTAAAGTTGAACACTTCCATTACACTACAAAATAAATACAACTTTAATTCGAGAAGAAACTGGACGCGTTTTTCGGTTTTATGCTAGAAACAAGTATTGAATTGAGTATTATGCGTTAAATTAACACCCTTTTATTTAGAAATGTTAAGTGATTAATATACATTAGCTGAATGAGGCGGGTAGTTGAGTCAGTAGAGTAGTGATGGTAGTAGCATCGACTATGCAGAATAAGTAGTAAGCCTTGGAAATCAGTGAGAAGGAATATCCAAGACAAAAGCTCATATTACATTGGAAACGCTCGTTATATTCATCCAGTCAGCTAGTTTGTCGAGTCTTCGACGAAATTATGATTCTTCTGTTTCAGACTACTTCACCAGCTTGAACCATACGAATTGCATGTCTTGCAATGCACTAATCCGTCATTATAAATAATTAATACTTTAAATCAGAATGCTGGGTAATCTTACCGTCTTTCCAATCCTTACCCTGCACTTTCAATCTACCTGCAGCAGGGAATTTAGCATCTTTAGTCAATTCAACCAAATCTTCCACAGCTACAAGTAACATTTTTTCGGCTTGCTTACCGAATACTTGCAAAAAGTGTCTAGCTCCAGAATCCCACCAGGAGCTCAAGACTGTGAACGTGGCATTGGTGATCAAACTAACATCAGTGTTTAATTGTCTAGATAGAAACTCCCACGTACGTGAATAAGGGAAAAATTGCTGAGAACAGATATCCATTCGAACCATTGCACCCCAGAGCGAGCAAATGCCACCTATACGATCATTGTAAGTTGTTTCATCTTCCCATTTACCTTCATAGTTCTTTTTCCAACCCATTTTCTTTCTTCCTTCGTCTGTAGTAATTGAACAATTGTAGCCAATAATAAAAGGACATCGTTTCACTAGCCTCGACACTAGGAAATCATACAGCTCGTTTATCTTGATACACATGTGGCAAGTGAAATAAGCCAACGGCATCACTTTCTCAGGGGAAGATATAACCTCAGATTCAATTTGACTCACAACAGCCTTACTTAGAAATGTGAGACCCCATTTGAACGCCAGAAGGCTTGATGCCTTTGCTTCAAGCAACAACGATGATAAATGGTTCGCTTTTTCTTCTATTTGCCGTTTTGAGTTTGTTAGTTGTCCTACAATTTTACTTATTTCACCTCTCATTTTGAAACATTGACTCTTTGTTGGTTTATCCTTTTTCACAGCAGCAGTGACATTTGTTTTGATGTCAAGAATAAGATCCATACATTTCCGGTACTCTTCTTCAATGACAGTATTGGTAACTCTGCCAGTTGTTAACGCAGCTTTAGAAGCAGCTTCTTCCTCTGCTTTCTTTTTCTCTATTGCTACTTGTTTCTTTTTCTCTGCTAATATTTCGGCCTCTAATCGTTTCCTTTCTATTTTCTCTTCTTCTGCTTTTTTCTTTAAAGCTTTTTGTCTTTTATTCTCCTCTTCAGCTTTCTGCTTCTCCAACGACTCTTTCCTTCTTCTCTCTTCCTCCAGTTTCCTGCGTATTTCGGCCTCTTCTAGAGCTTTTCTACGTKCCTCTTCTTCCTCACGCATACGTTCTTCTTCCTGTATTATCACATTGGAAATAAAATGGCCCAAACTGGTTTTTCTATCTTGTATGTTTTCTATGATCTTGTGATATTCTTTTGTGTTGATATCATTACCAGTTCTAACTTTTGGTGAATCTATAGCTGATTCCTGTACACGTGTTTTCTTCAATTCGCTATTACTTCGTTGRTGACCGGGAGCAAAAAGCTCGTATGCAGAGATTGATCTTCTTTGCAGCTTTTTCTCTACTAGTCTATCATTGCTATAATGTTTTGTATCCTTTATCCCTTCAGCTAAATCAAATAATTTTTTCTTAGATATAGGACTGTAGCCAGAAGATATGCTTACTGCAWTAGTATGTTAGTATGGTGTGGATAGAAATAATTTGTTTGATTAGTATTCTGAAAAGTGTCATATCTGGAAGCTCTACTTCTATACATACAATCACTCAATTCTGCTAGGACAGTGTCTGAGGATAAGTCGGCAAATGAATCGTCAAATGCATCTTTAGAGATGTCACTTGGTTGACATAAGCCATACCACATAGTTTATAGACAATATAATTATGAGCAGGATATGATATGATAGGATAGGATAGGATAGTATATGATGGTATGACAAACAAAGAATAGTAGTAGTATAGTAGGAAACAGAAAACAGATGTCTCTGATCGTATACAAACAAAATAACGAGAACACCTGCGGATTTATAGCAATTCAGCAGATCTCATACACGTTTATTCACATATATACTAATACAGGGCAGGGCTAATATTTCATACTAATGAATCCATTAAACAACAACTGAACCCCAATCATTAATTGAATCCTTTCACTTACTCATCAAATCCATTCTTACTTCAACAGTACACAGTTTCAGTACTTGAAGAATGACATTGCATCTCTTCACAGAAACGTTTACGGCAGGTGACAAGTTAATGATTATAAAACGAATAATCTCGAGAACTCACCTTTTCGTGTTCACTTAATCATCCACAAGCAAGAAAGATTATTATCCATGAAAATATTATTTCCGGGTAACTCAACTTTTCATTCACTTTCCTTCAATGAGCACCATTTTTCAACTGACTTTGACTGATCGAGAGACGGAGTAAAATGTCTRATCGATCAATGAACTGTGCGTATTCATTGGTGTTTGCTACTCGCTATTATTACATGTTTATTGCTCGTAGTGCTAGTAGCTGATGGTTGTTCTTAACTGTAACTATATGTCTTGTGAAATAAGTATTGGGCACAAACACCTCACACCACAAGTGTCAGCAATCGCATATCAACCGTCTTTGTGAATGGTAACCAGGTAGTCATTTCTCTGCGCTAGGCAAGATCATACAAATAGCAACAGTGAGCGGTTTATTCATTCACTGGATCTTCGGGAATAAAAGTCAAACATCACTATTCTGCTTAACTGAACCCAGCCCAACTCACAGTCAGCATGTTCACCGTTAGGCAATCCATAAGGAGCTTCTCTACAACTGGAGTCTCCTCGAAAGCCAAGATCTCAATAGTAAATCCTGTTCACCATAAAGTGAAAGTAGTGAAAGCAAATTTGTCTAATAGATTTCCAAACTTGAAGTATCCCACTAATGATATCAGATCTCCTAGATATAAACCTACAACTACATATGCTGATAGATTCGCTGATCATTATTCAAATACAATAGTTTCTGATCAATTACTGATTAACTATGTTCATGGAGAGCAAAAGAAAGAAGGCGCCAAGTTTAGAAGATGGAGCGGAGAATCTCCTTATCATGTTTTCCGTCCAGTAAAAAAGCCCAAGGGATATGAGAATGAACAAAAGGATGTTAATCCTCATACTTGGAAAAACATTGGAAAAATAACTGACGTTATTATAAACTGTTTTGTTCCTAAGGCATCTGAAGACTCGACTCTTCATATTCATGCATTGGGCGTTTTGCAACAAATCACCAACGTCGGTCCTAAAGTGGTCTTCGCTAAAGAAAATATCGTGACTTGGAAAATGAGAAAAGGTATGAAGATGGGTGCTAAAGCTGAATTGAAAGGAAGAGATGCAAGTCAGTTTCTATTCACTTTAGCTGAAATTGTCCTTCCCAGAGTTCGTACCTACAAAGGCATCCCCAAATCATCTGGTGATACTAATGGTAATCTCTCTTTCCATGTTCCAAGAGAGGCCGTTTCATATTTCCCAGAGATTGAATACAATTTGGAAAATTTCCCTGAGAGATTTCCTTTGAACGTTACTGTACGAACAACGGCTCAAACAGACGAAGAAGCAAGGAGTTTGCTCAGTGCTTATGGATTCTTGTTTTCTTCATGATTATTAATGGGAAAAGTTTTGATGAGATGAGATGAATTGATATGCGGATTCTGAAGGATGATGCGCTGTAAGAAGAAGACGGGAGACGGATTGGTTGTCTTGTAAATATTTACCGTTGTGATGTGTTTATTAGATAGATGATTTCTATAATTGTGGTATAATAAACGAGTGTATACATAGTATCTGATGAAATCAATTCAACGATGTTCATAATTCTCCAAGGAATCAGTGAGTTGAAACAGGAGCAATTCTTTTGGCAGATAATCTGTTGTTTACAGGATTATCACCAACGTTTTCCACTCAATCATTAGACAAGATTCGATTATTCGTTATCCATGTTATTCAGCCTTCATGCTGTAAGTAGATGAAAAACAATTAATATGAATATATCAAGTTTTATTTCATTGTTTATAGTAAATAGGGAATATTGAAGCAAGAGTTCTGTTCATAACGTGCCACTAATCGAACAAAATACAACACAATGAGCATAGTTATTATCTCAGTGTTGTTAATATTTTAGTGATTTCCCCTGTTGGAACATCAACAATTTGTATATACTTCTTCTAAATTCAGATTCAACTCACCATTTCTACCCTAAACCAGATAGTCCAGAGACATGAAATATGATGGTAACCTCTGAACATCTTAGAGCAATTTCCACTTTCTAACATAATAGAGAACAACTGAGTAACAGAGTTAATTTTGACATTCCGAAATGTATGGATGGCAGGAAATAATAAAGCATTCTTAGTAGGAGAGTTTCCTACGGTTACACAGCTTCCTTGGTTTTCTTTGCACCTGTATGTCTTCTCTACAGATGTGCAGGTGTGAGGTTAAATACATGAATTGAAATAGACAAACACCATGCTTTGGTGCCTCAATCTTAGAACCTCAAAAATAGGCTAGGAATAGATTTCTACTTCTCATTTTATATTTTCTCCTATAGATTATGTTATATTCTATTGTGAATATGTTTTGGTTGTATATTGGAATTCATCAATAGCGGCGTGGCGTTAATGAGAGCAAAGACTAAGCTGTAAGTATAATGATAATCTTACTACTGTTACTGTTATCTTAGCTATAGTACTACTGTTGGTATATTATCATTCATTGTTCTAGCAACCAATTTAGCCATTATATCCATATTGTTGGTCCTAATCATATATAATATTATCACATCCCCTCACACTTTTATCTTCATCATACAACAAATTCGTACTGCGTTCTTCAAAATATTTTCGGGCTGAATTAATCTTCATACAGATATATATACCACTTTGGAGCCAACCTGAATACTCCTTATAGTACTTCTTAAAACCAGCGCTTAACTGGTTTAATAACACATAGACTCTTGCCCAATCGCATCTGGGTAGACAAGCCTCAAGGAAAGCATATATATGAGCTAAATCTTTACCCGATCGACCACGATGTCCCTATCCAGGACTTCCATCTAATCACTCTCACTGTCAGGATTAGCTACGAATAATCTTAATCGCTCGCCTCCGTCCAATTCCTGCACCTCATCCAAATCATCCTCTGGTGCAACAAGCTCATCAACTTCTATATCCTCATCTTCCTCCGCTATTCCATCATACATCTTCTTCCTCTGAGACGACACCTTCTTACTGTTATTTCCCAAATAATCATCATCGTCATCATCTATCTCGCTAGCAAGCATCCGATCCGCTGTAACACGGACATCTAAATTACTAGAAGTCTTCCCTTTCCTTGGTTTACTTGACCTTGGCCTCGTGAGGGTAAGATTAGCCTTGAAAGGTCGAATTCCTATTGGCAGTTCCCATACTGAGTAGGAAATTGGCGAATAGCAGGTGCCCCACGTAGATCTCACCAGTTGGACGTAGGCAGATTTTTTCCCTTGTCCTGGTTTAGATGGGTTGGATATCGTGAGAGTGTACTCTTGAGAGCCGTTAGTTTTATTTGAGGTTGAAGTAGACGATCGAGTTATCAAACGGTCGTTCAGTCCATTTGATGAGGATTTACTGCTGTTGTTGCTGAGCTCACCATTGGCAGTACCAATGGGAGAGAGTCCTTGAGTATCTATACCAATAGTATGGTTGATATTAGCACTGTCGGTCCTCAGGTGTGAGTAATGAGTAGGGGGAATTGGAGGAATTGAAGGGATTGATTGCGAAGACAATGTTTGGTCATTATATGGCAACTGGTTAGTATTATTAGGATTTCCTGTTGCCATAGTAGCATTCGCAGTTGAGCCTGACCCTGGGTCAATGCCTAGGCCAGTACCTATGGCAGTACCTATGGCAGTTTCTATAGACGAGGGGGAATACTCTCTATTATACTCTTTTCTATGATACAGCTCATTTCTGTCTTCCAGACCATGAAAAGATAAATCGTTAGGTCCATTCGCTCCTGGAGCTCCTTCGAGCTGTGCTTGCTCTGTTTGCTGAAAATAATCTCTTGTTGGAGAAGAAAACTCTATTCTTGGTTTGATTTCCAGCTCCTGGCTTTCCATACTATCGGAATCATTGTTGGAGAAGCCGTGGCTTTTGTATTCAGCCAGATCGTCAGGAAACGTAAGGAGAACTTGGCTGTCAGTGTGATACTGATTTCTTTCGGAGAAACTGAGGTCGTCTTCATCGCTGCTTGTCTCTGAATTAGATTCTGATAAGGTGATTTCTCTCTCTTCTGGTTGAATATCGTGCTGATGATCTGCAGCATATAAACCATCGTCAATGTAATGTGCTGCTCCTGAAAGATTTGGGGTGTTTGAAGAACCTGCTACGGGATTCACATGTGAGTTCGGTCCAGAGCTTACTGGGTGCAGGTCTGGTTCTGGTACTAGTTCTAACACTGGCCCTAGTACTGACCCTGGTAATGGGTCAGAATGTGAATTTGTTTGGCTCAAGCCCAAGGGTTGAAGAGGCACAACTAGTAATGGTGACTGAGCGYCTTCCCGAGACGGTGACTCGAAAGAAAAACGGGAATTGACATTGCTGTCGTGTGATATTACAGTATGATATGACTCTGGGACAGTGTATTGGCTGTTATTCTGATGCTGTGTTTCTCTAGAAGATATCACAGGAGTTCTTGTTGGTGGAGGTTTCCTTCTCAGAGATGGAAGCCTTTGTTGGTATAAATATTCACCAGGCGGTGGTGAACTGACCCTTTTTTGGTCAGCCATAAGTGTGTGTTAGTTCGCGTAGAGAGATTAAATTGACGAATACTACCAGACGGTCTGCAAAATACCAAATTCCCAAACCTTATGTAAGAGAAAATTGATTTTATAGATAACATAGATAAGTGAGTTAATTGAAAATATGGTAAAGCATCAGAAACCGAAGGTACATACTGAACAAAATAGTTGATTAATGCTATGAAAATGTGTGGAGGAGTGTGTGGATTTCAATGTGGGGGAAGCTTATTTTTCCATTGTAGATCACGTGGTTCAGAACGAAGGGAAGAGCGATGCAGACGATGGAGAAGTAGAACAGTCTACTACAAGTATAATTTCTTGTCCTTGGATACAAATCATTTATTTGTATTTTTTCTTTATACGAGAAAAGAATAAATTGAGGGTTTAGCCAAGTAAAATAATAGGTTAAGGAAGCACAAGAAAGCACGTTTTCATTCCCGAGAGTACTAGACAGATAATATATGGGACGGAAACGGTAGAACATTTTTCAGGGAAAGGCGGAACGATTGACAGTGACAATATATTCTGGGGTTACAGGGGACAGTTTGATGTTATACAGTAGCATACACCTATTATTGGTGTGTTACACAAATTCCGGTATTCCACAGTAAATTCTTCAATTCCGTTACAACTGGCAACAGTTTCTTCTCTTCTTGACCTACCTGTCTCTCTCTCTTTCTCTTTATCTAGTCACACATCATTGGCGTCCGACCCATGCACTTCACAACGCTATGCATAAATCTTGCATTAACTGCAATCATTTATAAATACGTCATCATAAATAAGTATGTGAGTTTTGGATTGGTCATTTTCCCTGGCAACAACATTTATTATGTACATTCACTATATACAAACATAAGAGTCAAACAAAGAAATCAAAACAATCCATTTTTATTATATAATCAACAAATCCCACCTTTCCACTTCCGCCCTTATTCGCTCCTCCTGCTTTCATCCATTATTACGTTAACATTTAATCATTGTTTTGATTTTCAATTGTTATGAAAAAAGAATGCAATAAACCGTCTTATCTACAATATAAGCACGAAAGGCAGATTTAATAAAATAAACGGTTAATTGGTGGATTCAATTCAATCAAAACTGAAATGTAAGTACATGCTTTGTGGAGCCCTTGTTGTTGTTTACTCTATATGTGAAATGTTAGAATGTAAACATCGATTATAAAAGATGGTGTACAGTGATTCATGGCGCGTTGAGTAAAAAAATGATGATATATAAATTATCTGTGATTGATATTACTGTTTTTCGTTCGTGGAAGATTTGTGAGTGYGCGAAACAAGAAAGCTAACTGTATACTTTGTTTTAGACATATCTCGGCAGAAAGAATAGGAACTATGGTTAAGCAAACTGCGCAGCCAGGATCGATTGATTCTGACTCTGTTGTTTTGACAGGCGACGATGTTGATTCTAATATCAGTCCTGAACTTGAACTAGCATCTGCAGCTGTTTCAGCGTCCGTAGGCACTGGTGATAACGCTCTGATGCATGATTTACCTCCTGCTCCTATGGATGTCGAAGGAGATAAACATACAAACGACTCAAGCTCTCCAACGGCGGAAAAAAGATCAAAGAGAGGAAGACCCAAGATTGAATTGGACGAAGACAAGATCAAGGAAAGAAGAAGAGAGCAGATCCGGCTGGCCCAACGAAGCTATAGAAAGAAAAGGGACGAAACTTATTCTGATTTGAAGAAGAAAGTAACAGATACTGAAAACAGTTTACAAGAAATTACCTTCAGAACTGTCAGTTTACTAAACAAGTTAGCTGGTTTAGCTGCTGTTAATGAACCATGTAATACAGCTGTGACACAGCTTCTTAACGATGAAGGAAAAGCTATTGCTGAATTATTAGACATTGTGGTGACATCAAAGGAGATTAATAATAATACAAGTGGTGATACCATTAAAGCAGGAGAATTGACAAAGAACGGTAATGTTATCTCTGACATTAAAGGGAAGGCTTCTATTGACCCTTCGTTATCTGATTCAATGGGAAACGCAGTCTCTGTTATTTCTTTCTCTACTAATACTGCTCCTAAGAATAAATTCAAGAGAAGACGTGTTGATGAACTTGGCCACGAAGTATTATCAACAAGTCCTATTGTTTTCAGTTCTATTCGTATGTTGCCTCAGCAATACGATGGATTATCAAAAATGGTTGGTGGGTTCTTTTCTATTAAAGAAGATGACCCAAAGTTTTTTGGTGAAGAAGATAGCGCTGAATTGCTTGAATCATTACATACAGCTGCCATTGAAACATTAGCTAACTTGAGGCCTATTGACATTCTTAAACGTTCAACTGGCGAAGGATTTGCTTTGAGATTCTTAAAGTTCACTTGTATGAGGGCACTACGTGTTTATTCTAAAGGTGAGTACATTCGATTCAGAAATATCTTCAAGAAAATGAAAAACATCAACCCTGCAATCAAAGCCCTGATTGCCATTCTTACTGGTAAAGTCGAAGTGCATGATAGTGACTTAAGCGTTGGTGGATTAGTTAGTACTATGACCATTGAACCCCTTAACACTACTCCAGAAATAAATATACCTGGCTCTAATTTAGTAGCAAGTGATCTACAAACMTCTGACGAATCTATAAAGACAAATAATCCCAATGAATTTTCSGTTAAGAAAGTTGGTGATCTGGTTGTTTATTGCGGTGGAAAGTATATTGAGAATTTAATGAGATCAGATCCTACATCATTGTATGATGAAGAAATATTACTATATATGCTCAGTCCTGGTGTTGCTTATGTCGCCAATCAACCAAGAGTTGAGAAAGACGTGGTTGATTTCAGTTTGAAGATGTCTCGATTGAACTAATTTCTATTTCTCTCTTGTGAAGTTTTTGCACTTCGAGTTGTGTTGTATATTACATTGTATTCTATTGTTTGTTTAATTGTTAGGTTTTACCAATATTATTAATATAATTGTTTTGTTTGGTTAGCATTTAATAGTGGTTACCTAGTGCCCATACATAGTAAAATCGTGGTAAAACTCCCATGTTTGGTAACTAAGAACCCTTTTCTGCTCAGTTGGCATTTACAGGACTTCCAAACTGTATTCACCGCACGTCAGAAAATCCTCTTTTCATCAAACTTGAATTTCCAGYAACAGAACCAAACATTATATATATCCCTTCTTAACTCTACCCATTCTCTTGCCTGTTTCCCGGTCAATGGCATGAAAGTCATTCATTCATCATCGCTCTAATCCCCTCCCAGACATCATGTATCACCCCACAARCATCTCATGTGAACCCCTTCCAACAATATTACTTTGTTACCCGCACATTCATATCCCCTTGATCACGTAACCACAAATGTTCACACAAAACTAACACTCTGTCAATGTATCCCAATTGGTGTTTCGGCTGTCATCGTCCACAACTCAAACACGAGAATCAAATCACCAAGATCTTATCCTGAATGCACTATTGGAGGCTGATAGAAATAAAACAGTATTTTTTATCGAAACAACCTCAATCCATTTAACCGTYAGGGGTAATTGATCTTTCACTGACAAGGATTAATTCACTAACCGTTCAAGAGTTAATTTAACTAGTGATTTGATCWCTATCCACACAACACGCAATTGAATAGGTTTGGTAGTATCCAGAAACAATGTCTGCTCCTGCTTATACAATTGTCAATGAGACTGACGCGGGGCATCCGTCAGTCGAAGAGTTCAAGAAGTTGTTAGAAAAACCCAGAGATGACGTGAAGATTGAAACTTTGAAACAAATTCTTATTGTGATGCTCAATGGTGATGCTATGCCAGGACTATTGATGCATATCATCAGATATGTTATGCCTTCAAAAAATAAAGAACTCAAGAAGCTTTTACAATTCTACTGGGAAATTTGCTCTAAGACTCAAGCTGATGGCAAATTGAAGCAAGAAATGATTTTGGTTTGTAACGCCTTGATGAATGATTTACAACATCCTAATGAATACATTCGTGGGTCAGCATTGAGGTTCCTTTGTAAGATCAAAGAACCAGAACTATTGGAGCCTTTAATTGCCAGCTGTCGAACTTGTCTTCAACATCGACATTCTTACATCAGAAAGAATGCTGTACTGGCAGTTTATTCTATTTTCACGGTATCTGAACATTTAATACCTGATGCCGTTGAATTGACTGTAGAATTCTTGGAGAATGAAACAGATCCTACTTGTAAAAGAAACGCATTCATGGCGTTAACCAATCTCAACAAAGATGAAGCATTTGTATATGTTAAAAACAATCTTCATAACATCAATTCAGCAGATAATTTATTGCAATTGGCTTTCATTGAATTTATCAGACGTGATGCTTTGACAAGAGTTGAATTCAAATCTACTTACTTAAGAATCATTTTTGATTTATTAGAGGTTTCCTCTAATACTGTTATATATGAAGCTGCCACAACGCTTGTAGTCTTAACAAATTTACCTGCTGCTGTTATTGCTGCTGCTGGAAAGTTCATTGAATTGGCTATCAAAGAATCAGATAATAACATCAAATTGATTGTCTTAGATAAAGTACAAGAATTAAACAAACAATTCCCAGGTATCTTACAGGATTCAGCGTTAGAAATCCTCAGAGTATTGTCGGCTCCTGATTTAGATGTACGGAAAAAGGCTTTAGACTTGTCTTTATCAATGGTCAATAGCAGAAATGTTGATGCAATGGTTAAGGTATTAAAGAAAGAGCTATCAAAGACATTAGGTACTAGCTATGAGAAAACCAATGACTATAGAGCTCTATTGATTCATGCTATTCATACCTGTGCTATTACTTTTGCTGAAGTTGCTACTGATGTTGTTGATTTATTACTGGAATTCTTAGCTGAACTATCAACTGTTGCTGCTACTGATATCATTATGTTTGTCAAAGAGGTTATCGAGAAATACCCTGAGATGAGATCCACCATGGTTTCAAAACTTGTTGATACATTACCAGATATAAAAAGCGGTAAAGTTTCAAGAGGTATTTTATGGATCATTGGTGAATATTGTTTGGATGATTCTGAAATTCTTCAAGCTTGGAAGGCTATTAGAGCTTCTGTAGGTGAGGTTCCTATTGTTGATTCTGAAAAAAGAGCACTTAATGGTGATGACGCTACTAATGATACTTCCAATGGTGATTCTTCAGCTGCTGGTGGTAATGCTGGTAAGAAGTCGGCTACTCCAAGGGTTCTTCCTGATGGTACATATGCTACAGAATCTGCCTTATCAGCTGATTCTAGTAAGTTCAACGCCAATCATGAAGCTCCTAGACCTTCTATCAGAGCTCTTATACTTGAAGGAGATTTCTATTTGGCATCGGTACTAGCATCAACATTCACTAAGCTTGTTGTTCGTTTATACGGCATTGATACTCTGGATAGAAGGATCAAAAATTCAGTGAAAGCTGAAGCTATGTTGGTCATGGTTTCTATTCTTCGTGCTGGTGAATCTGAATTTGCTAAGAGGAAAATCGATGAAGATTCAAGTGAAAGAATCAACTCATGTATCACATTTTTGGCTGAATTAGATAACAACCATTCACAGCACTTTGAAAATGCTTTATTGAAAGACACCAAGGAAGCATTCAGAGCTCAATTGGCTGCTGAGGAAAAGAAGCGTGACCTGAGCAATCAAATAGCAAAGGAAAAATCTGCTTTGCCTGTCGACTCGGGCATTTCCTTCCGTCAATTCACTAAACTTAGTACCTCCACCACCAAGGACGTCTATGACGAAGATATCAAATTAGCATCAGGCTCAGTTATCAAGACCGAAGCTTTGTCTTCCCGTTTGAATAAAATTGTTCAATTGACTGGATTTTCAGATCCGGTTTATGCTGAAGCCTATGTGAGAGTCCACCAGTTTGATATTGTTTTAGACGTGCTGCTTGTGAATCAAACTACTGAAACCTTACGTAATTTATCAGTGGAATTTGCTACCTTAGGAGACTTGAAGGTTGTTGAGAAGCCTACAACTCAGAACTTAGGTGCTCATGGATTCCTGAACGTTCAATGTACTATCAAAGTTTCTTCAGCTGATACAGGGATTATCTTCGGTAATATTGTCTATGATGGTCAAGCAGCTAACGAACATAGCATTGTTATATTGAACGATGTTCATGTCAATATTATGGATTATATAAAACCAGCCAGTTGTTCAGAAGCTCAATTCAGAGTAATGTGGAATAAATTCGAGTGGGAAAACAAGGTGAATATTTCATCCAAACTTCCTTCATTAAAGGAGTATCTTGATAGATTAATGAAAGTCACCAATATGGCTTGTTTGACCCCAGGTGCTGTTGTCGGTGATGAATGTCAATTCCTAAGTGCCAACTTATATGCTAGATCATCATTTGGAGAAGACGCATTAGCTAATTTGAGCATTGAAAAAGATGGTGATGGTCCAATCGTTGGCCATATTAGAATTAGATCTAAGGGACAAGGATTAGCTCTCGCGTTAGGAGAGAAGATAGCATCAACTGAGAAGGTTGCTCAAGGTATAACAAATGCTGTGTAATCGATGGGAATGATTTGAACGGTGAATAAAGCATAAAAAGCGGTGTGGTACGATTATGATGTAGTATTTGTTGTTCTTTAGTTATATACAAATATGTGCGAGTTTAACAATTGAAAAAGGTATTTAATAAGATACATACCATGTTGAAAGTGCTTATAATGAAGTGGAAGCATTGAAAAGAATCCGTAGATTGTGTTCTGTAGGATTGAAAAGTTCATTCTAGTTGTGTAGTTGTTTAACCATTTTGTTAGTGTTCTGTATTATGTTATATTATGTTCAGTTGGCTGAGCGGAGAACTGTCATTGAAGGAAATACAATCGAAGAGTAGTCTTTTGTTTCGCTAATTGAGCTGTCTGTTTCATAACTGTTTAAGTAAGATAAGTATTTAATATATCGTGGATAGGAGTTACTATTGAGTTGGTTATTACAAATTATTATTATAATCAATATTACTGCTTAGTTCTTATTAGCTGACGATATTTGAACACAATCAGAAAATCAATCTCTAGAATGGTCATAAGTAAAGGATAGTCAGGAATTTTGACAAATCATCAAGGCAAGCATAAAAAAGTTGACTGGGTGACTGGATAATTGATGAGAACAGCGTTTAGGTGAACATAAGATAGTCCCTGTAAGTTTCTTTATAAATTGACCTCTGAATCGATTTGAGTTAATTATCTGATTTAGCTATATTATAGGTATGAGTTGATATTATCTTATTYAACTACTGTATACAGTTTATAAACAGATATTCAGCAATACTCTAGAAGTATCACTATGCATCACAGAATAAATCGTTATCAACAGCTAAGAACCTACTGTTTTCTTTATTCACCTTTTGATTGTATGACTGGGTTACAATTAGCTCATGATTARCTCATAGCTTATACTATGCGAATTATCCTAGAAATAGATATATTAAAATAAGTTTTGACCATAATACTATACATAATCCCTCTTATTCACTGCACAGATGTATCCATATCGAACATTCCTATCCTCTCTTTGAATATTTATCACTATCAAGAATAGAATACAACATAGATAGTGCAGTTCTATTCGCTTCCGGTGTACCAGTAACGGCTATCAGTCGTTCTCGTGATGCTCCAGTATCGTATCCTTCAACTATCTTAACATCGGCACCAGATAATCTCTGGATCTCATGAATTTTGGATCCTCCTTTACCTATGATTGATCCTATCATATCCCTAGGAATAGTAACGTTACGCGTGACGATCTTTGAGGAGTCATTGGATGTACCATTATCAGTAGCACTGTTATTATTAGCACCATTGTTGTAGTTACTGCTATTAGCAGTACTATTGTTATTATTATGATTGTAATAGTTACCATTGAAGCCGTCAGCAGAAGTACCGTTGTTGCTATTAATGCTATTGTTGCTGTAGGTATTACTATTCACTTCGGCTGTAAAATCACCATTTACATCTGTCGACTGGGAGTTATCAACATCCATCTCATTGCGATCACCAATAGACGATCTACTCTGCTGTAACAAGCTATTATCCTGCAGCATTCTTACATTGATTGGCTGTCTGTTGAAAGAATAAGGATTTCCGTATAAACCAGTCACCGGTACTGGATTATACATAGAAACTAGCTCATTGTTTGAATTATGATCAGAAAACCTTTGGAAAAGAGCCAACAAAGACTCCACAGCTTTTGCTATTGATGTTTGAGTGCCAGTGATGGAAATTGATTGATACGACGACTGAAATAAAGGTGTTAAAGACAGATCAATAGAACAGCCTGTCTCAGCAGCTATAGTCGTGATTAGATCAAATTTACTATTGAACTTCAGCTGGTGGATCTCTGTAGTTGATACTAATACTGTAATTGAGAATCTGGATTTAGGATCAGAATATGTAACAATAGGGTATTTGATAACCGTAGCTATGACAGATGCTGCTAGTGATACGTTCGTAGTCGATCCTGTGATTGCTACTAATCGATCAACGACTCCACGGGCTTTATCGCTGACAGAAATAGATGTGGATGATGTGTTCATGATCTCTGATAGCTGTAAATCATCTCTTCCAATGATGAGGTCCCCTTCGCTTGCTGAGACTAATAGAAGAAGCATTGTTGTTTGCAGGGATAATTCATTAGAAAATAAAAGAGCTTTCAGTTTATCAGGAATAAATGATTTCTGTTTAGGTTTCTTCCTTGGTTTCAAGAGATCGGACGCAGCACCATCCATAGCAGAAGTTGTTTGTTTCGTTTGTTTAATACGCTGCTTGTCTGTTTGCTTAATTGTCTCTTTGGTTTGTTTCGTTTGCTTTGACTGTTTGATAGGTTCAGTAGTAGCAGCCAGTTGGGGTTGGAGTTCGTTAGAACCAACGAAGTTTGCAGTTTCGTTTTTGCTTTCGGTTTCTTTCGATTTTTTCAAATCTTGTAGAGTGGAATCTTCTTCCTTGTTAATAGGAGTATCTGATTTGTTCTTTTCAGCGTTTTCTGTTTCGTTTTGTTTTTCATTTCCGGTGTTTGTTGATTCATCATTTGTGCTGGCTTGGGTAGATGCACCACTGGCCGTTATCAGTTCAACTTCAGACCGTTCTTCCCTATCAATAGCATTATTTGATGGCTTTGTTTGTTGCTCTACAGGTTTGGGTTGCTGCTCGGTTTGTCCTTGGTCCTCTTGATGTTCTGAAGCCTGCTGTACGTCACCACCTGCCTCAGCTTCTTTCTTTGCTTTCTTTCGGGCTGCTGCTGCCTTAGCAGCCATTGACCGCTTCCTGGACACCATCGTTTCTGTTTATAATTACAGGATAATGGGAATCAGCTGAATGCATGGATTCGATTGACTTTAGTAGGTTAGAGGCTTTATCACGGTATTTTCGCTGTTGGCATCCAATAAAGCTTTTGTTACAATACTAAGGAGCAAAATATATGTTGTTTGGAGAAAATACAATGAATTTCGGAATTTATATTTAGTGATGATTTCCGGTATGTTTTTAAATATTTCCAAAACGGGTGTACGAGATTGAATGTCAAAGCATAGAGTTAAATACTAGACAATTATGACCAAAATCTATTATTACTCTCAACAAGAACTGAATAATACTTTTACAGCAAGCTACCTGATTGAAAATTCACCGAACTTTTGCTTTTTCGACATCTTTTCCCATTATCAACAATCTTTCCTTTCTATCTTTTGTGCTCATTTCCTCCTATCTTCCTGGCTTGCCCTCCTTYCCATTTTGCATCGCGTATTCAGTATTAAATGCTGATTCTCAATTCCTCCCTCGGATCACATAATCATTAAAACTTCTATTCTTGATTACCAAATGCATTATTTGATTGGCGGTGAAAATTTTTCCCTTAACGTAGAAACATTAATTCTGATCCATTTATTGATTATCATACCCCGCTATAAATGAATAACGGTTGTCACATAGTTGCGAAGTCTTAACATATAGTAGAAATTGGTTCTACTAGGCTGTTGACTTGATATCATAGCTATTGGTAATTTAACACTATCAATAGTGCTGATTATCTTTACTTATGTTTATGTATATCTTATCCATATCGCTTCTCTAACTATTTCGTGAAGATTACATAGACACCTAATCTACAGCAAGATGAGGTTCAGTAACACTGTTAGCAATCTAAGCGTTATTATGAAGAAAACAATGCTATTATACACAAGCCGAACGATGGCAACAGCTGCGAAGCGAATTCCTCAAAATTTGACTGAGAAAATTGTTCAGAAATACGCTGTAGGACTGCAACCAGGGAAAGTTGTTCAATCAAGCGACTATGTGTCCATCAAACCAGCACATTGCATGTCTCATGATAATTCATGGCCTGTGGCTATGAAATTCATGGGTTTAGGTGCTAAAAAGATAAAAGATAACAGACAAGTTGTCATGACACTTGATCACGATGTTCAGAATAAATCTGAAAAGAATCTAACCAAGTATCATAATATTGAAGCGTTTGCGAAGAAACATGGAGTTGACTTCTACCCAGCTGGTAGAGGCATTGGACACCAGATTATGATTGAAGAGGGCTATGCTTTCCCATTAAACGTTACCGTTGCTTCAGACAGTCATTCTAATACATATGGTGGTATTGGTGCGCTAGGTACCCCTATTGTTCGAACAGATGCAGCATCTATTTGGGCTACAGGTCAAACATGGTGGCAGATTCCTCCCGTTGCTAAGGTTGAGCTTCAAGGTAGACTTCCAGCTGGCGTTACTGGTAAAGATGTGATTATTGCATTATGTGGTGTTTTCAACAACGATGAAGTGTTGAATCATGCCATTGAATTTGTTGGAGAAGAATTAACTGAGTTGCCAATCGATGCTAGATTGACCATTGCTAATATGACTACTGAATGGGGTGCTCTCTCTGGTTTATTTCCTGTTGATGAGGCATTGATCAACTGGTACAGAGACCGAATCAATAAGCTGCCCCAACCTCATCCTAGAGTTAATAAGGAAACTATTGATCACTTAGAGGCTAATGCATTAAAAGCTGATCCTGATGCCAAATATGCCAAACATTTAACACTCAATCTTGAAACATTGGCCCCTTATATCTCAGGACCAAACTCTGTTAAAGTTTTCAACTCATTGGCTGATTTATCAAAGAAAGAAGTCAAAATCAACAAGGCTTATTTAGTATCTTGTACGAATTCTCGTTTGTCTGATATTCAGGCTGCTGCCAAGGTAATTAAGGGTCATAAAGTAGCACCTAATGTTGAATTCTACGTTGCAGCAGCTTCATCGAACGTTCAAAAAGACGCTGAGTCCGTTGGTGCTTGGCAAGATATCCTAGATGCTGGTGCTATTCCTTTACCAGCAGGCTGTGGTCCATGCATTGGATTGGGCAGTGGATTGCTAGAGGATGGCGAAGTAGGTATTTCTGCTACCAACCGTAATTTCAAGGGAAGAATGGGAAGCAGAGACGCCCTGGCTTATTTGGCATCACCGGAAGTCGTTGCCGCTAGTGCTGTGACTGGTAAGATTGCTTTCCCTGAAGAAGTTGAAGGAAAGGAACTCCCATCTTTCAAAGGTATCGAAAGCAGTGTTACTATACCTCAAAGAGATGCCGGAGCTGAAAGTACAGAAGTTACGGAAGGTTCAGTTAATATCTTGCCAGGATTCCCTGAAGTCATTGAAGGTGAATTAGTACTCTGTGACGCTGATAATATCAACACTGATGGTATTTATCCAGGTAAATATACTTACCAAGACGATGTTTCCAAAGAGAAGATGGCTGAAGTTTGTATGGAAAACTATGATACTGATTTCGGCTCTAAGACAATAGCTAGTGATATTATAGTCTCTGGTTTCAATTTTGGTACTGGTTCATCAAGAGAACAAGCAGCTACATGTATACTAGCTAGAGGAATGAAGATGGTTATTGCTGGATCATTTGGTAACATTTTCTCTAGAAACAGTATTAATAATGCATTAATGACATTGGAAATTCCTGCGTTGATCGAAAAGCTGAGAGCTAGATATAAGGATGCTGAGCCAGAACTTACTAGAAGAACTGGTTGGTGGGTCAAATGGGATGTTAAAAAGTCATTAGTGACAGTGAGAGATGGACAAGAAGGTCCAGTTGTTTTACAACAAAAAGTTGGTGAGATTGGGGAAAATTTACAGGAGATAATAGTTAAAGGAGGATTAGAAGGTTGGGTGAAGGCTGAGTTGGAAAAGGGTAATTAGACCAACGAATAGGCATAATAATAGGTCATAACTATGATATGATAATGTACATAGGGCTGCTGTTACTACATGAAGTGTAGTTTATGTATATATGTATTTATGAATAGTGAGTAGATATAGAATATACCATATATGATTATTCGAGAAAGCAGTAGCGCATTGATAGAATATTTTTCAAGAATTGTATATGGTTTAATACCAAGCGAGCAATAATAAATATATCATCATTAATGAAGTGTCGCCTGTTGTTAATTAACAGTGAGAATAGTGGCACTTCTGACTTGATTAGCCTATTGATATACAGTACATCCCTGAAAGCTCTTACTTCTTATACAGTCCGTTGTCAATTGAACAAGTATTAAAGTCTATCAATTTTCATATACACAGTAGATATTCTTGTAATGATAAATTAGATCCTCAAGCAATTTCCAGTTTATATGGCGATTGCTTTCCTTTCCTACTCATATCATCACATCTCCTATCAGTTCATTTGCTAAACGTATTTGAAGTAATCAAGCAGCTCCAATGATCTGCTCTTAATGTCATAACGGGAAAAAATAATACCATCATACCAATATAAGCAAGAATATATTCATTTCATAATACACCTAAATAGTCTCTATATCCTTAACAACCTCATCGTAGTTCTCCTTATATTCTTCAGTCTTTGAAGAATCACCCTTCTTACTTCCACCAGGAACAATCATCACACAACTGGTTGGTCTTTTAGTAGCTCCAGCAGATCCTAAATCTTCCTTAGAAGGAATGAAAACATATGGAACACCATGATCTTCGCATAAAACTGGAATATGAGAAATGACATCAGGAGGAGAAATGTCACCTGCTATCACAACAAGTCCCTTTTCACCTTTTCGTAGACTCTTGACAACTTCCTTAACACCCCTTTTAACATGCTTGGCTTTTGATGCTTTCTTTACAGTTTTTAGTAACTTYTTGTTTAACTTTTTTGGTGCAAGAGGTTCAGCGAATGGTAAAACGGCTACTAATCGTTTTTCATAGTTATCCTCACCAGACTCTTCCTTTTCCTTTCTCACCTTCTTTGGTGAGTCGTCCTTCTTGCTCTTATCCTTCGCCATTATGTAAAATCTTGTGGTTATGTTGATGGTTGAAATTTGAATATGTGGATTAAAGAAAAACCCAAGAAACAGTTTCTATCTTTGTAACTATTCTATTTGTTAATTGTGGTAGTCAATTTTGTGTGATTGTCCCAATCCTTCTGTGAAACTTTTCTCTAAATGTCACAAATTTTTTTACTTGGGAAGATGAACTTACCCGGATGTGACTAACATCAGGTCTCGTCGTGAGAAGAACTTGACTTCTCTTCAATTCCAAGAAAAGGCTTCAAACAGATTTGTTGATTGTTTCTTTCTACATTGAAGTACATTGATAGAACTAATTCCTTTCTCATCTTGGTTGTCAATAGAGTTTATGGGATATATGAAACTAGAATGTTGGATKKCTTTGGCTTCACAGGAAAATATTAGCATGATTCGTCATATAGTGTGGAAGGAATATTGGACTTGTCACGTGGCTACTCTACATTGTACGAAAAAAATACACATAGATAATGGCTCATCATGAGTAGTAAGAAGTCAGCTACAAACAGCATTGGAGAAGCAAAGCTGAAATTTCAATATTTAGCCGAAAAGTCCAATGTTTTAATCGTGGGAAGTACTCAGGAAGTGATTGTCAAAGAGCAGCTTCTGCAATGGTTATTTGAGATTGGATGGACACATATTTTGTGGGCACAGTCTGATGACTCTAGCTCAAAATCATGCTTTGACTATCTTTCTCGGGTTAATTGGAAGATACATGCGAACAAGAATGTAGAAAATGTTAATGCTGGAACTTCTAATGAACAGAGGACTAAGCACAGGCTTCCTGTGACCAAGGGGGTTAAATTTATGACTCATAATGAACTTTTGGAGGAGGCTCTAGGTGATCCTCTTTTTCGAGATACTGACGTATTGGTGCTTGTTGAAGGTTTGGAGCAAAGGGCTGATATGGAAATTATGGTGTGCTTGTTGAAAAGGGTCGTGAAAATACGTAAGACTCTACGAGTCATTGTTGTGTGTGGTCTCGATAGTAATTCTATCGAAACGTATGTAATGTACTTTGCCGATGGTGTCAACAAAGATATTAAAGACAAGAGGACGACTGAATCCAAAGAAATAGATGATAATGTCAAAGTGGGTGTTGAGGTTAACAAAATGGTGATCCCAAATTTCAGAGGAAACTTATCTAATATTGAAGTGATGCATCTCCAAGAATCATGTGAGAACTACATTCTAAAGTGTCAGGAACTAGCCTTACATATACACAACGAGGAGAGTTTGTCAGCAGGCAGTATAATAGTTGTTTTACCAGGTAAACAGGAAGTTGAGAAAGTCTCTTCAGGAGTTTTGACGCAATTGGTGCTACAGAATAGAATAAGAGGGGTAGATGCTATCAACTATGATTTTGAGGTCGTCTCCCTTTATAAAGGCATCAACAAAGAAATTTTATCTGAATTATATAAACAGGAAGAAAATAAGTATTCCAGTTCTCTCAGAAGTAACAGACGTTATATAATAATATCCACTTCTTTGGTTGAAGATCTTGACCCTTGTATTCCTAACACTGGTTTTGTTATTGATAGTGGTAAAGTCAGGATACCCTTCTATGATTACGCCATAGGAATAACAAGAGTGAAAGTTCTCAATGTTTCTGTAGCTAAAGCTAACCAAAGAGCACAATTAATTACGGCAACTGCAGGTGGTAAATGCTATCGGTTATATTCTTACATAAATATGAAAGACATACAAGGCGAAAACCTATCGGAAGTAAGCAGAATTGAACTGAGTGGTTTAGTTTTGAAGATGAAAACTTTAGGGATTCAGAACTTCTCCCAAGCAAAATTACTGACGAGATATGATCTCGAGAGACTTCAGAAAAGTTTGGTTTATCTGTACCAGCTTGATTGCTTGGATGGTAATGGCAAGCTTACACCGTTAGGTAGTTTGATAGGAAGGCTAATTTATGCTGCTAGTAGTAGATCAGGATCCATAGAAGATACGGACTTCAGCCAATATATTGACAGAACAGACATCAATGCAATTAGAATGGCAACATGTGTGGTTAAAGCAAAAGGATCAGATGTATTTGAAGAGATGCTTACGCTGTATGGTTTACAACAATTACGGACAGAGATGTTCAAGCAACAGGGTAAAAACGTGAGTCGTGATAATGATAACGATGACCCAGAAAGCCTGAAACAGGTCAAACTGAAATATGAACTCATTTCAGAGGAGGGCGATCTTTTCTCTAATTTGAATGCTGTTACAGCATACGAAAACGAATTCCGCGATTCAAAATATAGTGACATCGCAATGTATAGATGGTGTCAAAAGAGAGGAATCCATCATCAAATTATTAAACAGACTCTAAATATTCGCAACAAGCTTCAATATGAGTTAGAGAAAGACTCTTATTTCCAACAGCAGCCAATCAATAAAACAGATGAAGATACTGATTCAAAATCAACTAAAATCACCAGACTGCTCGTGAATGCTTTCAGAAACAATATCGGAATGTTTCAAAAGGTAGATGGCTCTATAAAACTTTCAAATAAGGCTGCAAAAGATTGGAAAGCATGGATATATCCCAAATCCATTCTATTCGATCTTCCTATCAATAATGATGACGTGATCATATACACTGAGTTAATTGAAGCTAATGGAAAGATATATGCAAGGAATCTACATAAAGTAGACCCAATTGTTTTTAATCAATGTATACTAGATAGCTAGTTTTTAAAAACTAATRAATTTTAATGAACCAAATGATTTTGTATTATAATCATCTTATCATTTTCTTCCTAGTTCATCTAATTATATAATCTCCTATCGTCTATCTTACATTCTCAATTACAGATTACATCATACCTAAATATTCCTCTAATCAGCATCATGCATAATCTTGCATAAATATTGCATTTTCTTTTTTCCTTCTCTTCCTCGGCGGGAAAATCATGACATAAACCACAAACAGTAATTCGAATTTCAACCACAAAGTACGGAAAACCCCACATATACAAAACCTTCTTTGTTGAGGATTTTGGCCTCCTGTCTTCTTCCTCATAGAATTCAATGAATTAATGAATGCTTGTTAACCGACCTATTGATATTATTGTTTTACTGTTCGTAAAGTCATGTGTATAATATTGATATCATAGCTTTTACCAATTTTTTGCTGGAATTACTAACATAGTCTCTCAACCTACCGGCAAATCAGAAACTGATCCATCTGAAGTAGCTAGTGGCACTGCATACTTCGTATACATTCTCATTCTATCACACTATACAAATAACAACCCTTTACAAAACACCCTTCTTGACCTCTGTTTTAATTCGATTTCAGCACAATGTCTTTCATGGCAGGAGGAGCAGAATGCTCTACATCAAGAAATCCTTTGACCCAATTCACCAAACATGCGAATCAAGACACATCCTTACAACGGCCGGAGTTCATGGCCAATAATAATCAGGTCCATCAAAGATCTATGCGAAGCACAACTGCTGGTATGGGCTTGAAAGATCAGGAAGTACTAAACCAGTTCAACCAGGGACAAATGGCAGGACCAAATAGTTTCCAGTTTGATGCCATGCGCCATGAACTTACTAGGGTACAGGGCCTTGAAAGCGCGGCACAGCCAGGATGGACCAATGAATTTGCTTCGGCTGGCCCCTTGATGTCTTCTTCAAATTCTTCCATTTCCTTATCAGCAGCAGGCACACCTGTTACAGCTTCTAGCAACAACTGGTCGTCCGAATTCCATTCCAGAGGTTCCACTCCCTTGCAACAGCAGCCTGGCCAACCAATGATGAATATGGGTGGTGGGTTAGGATACACTCCACGATTTGTTAGTCAGTTTGCTAATGGTGGTGGTATGTATGCCAATATGCCTATGAATCAGCAAAACATGAATCAACAAGCAGGAAAAATTGTGGAACTGAGCGACAAAAGCTGGGACGATGAATTCAAGAAGATGGAGAGCACTTTGTCAAGCAAAGGTAAAGAAAAAATTCAAGAAGCTGTAGCATTAGGTCCAGAACCTGTTGGAAATATACTCACTGACAATCTACAACAGGATCAAGTACTTGAACAAGCAGAAGAAGGCGTCTTGGATGAGTCAGCTGCTAAGGAAGCCTTTGAACATGATGAGTTTGAAAGAATTTGGAATAATATTAACCAAAACGAGGAGTTGAATGACCATTTCTGGAATCAAGACGATGTTCCTGATTGGGAAAGAGATTATGTCGAACACAGTCAAAACAGAGCCAATTATGGTGACTACAGGTTCGAAGAAAACAACCAGTTTATGGATATGCCCGATGCATTTGCTATTGGAGTTCAGTTACAGGAATCAGGGGCAAAGTTAAGCGAAGCTGCTCTTGCATTTGAAGCGGCCGTTCAAAACGACCCTAACCATGTTGAAGCTTGGTTGAGATTGGGTAACGTTCAAACCCAGAACGAAAAGGAAGATGCGGGAATCAGAGCCTTAGAAAAAACCCTTCAACTAGATCCTGATAATCTAAACGCTCTGATGAATTTAGCAGTATCATATCTCAACGAGGGATATGATAATGCTTCATATGCAACACTAGAAAAGTGGATATCAGTAAAATACCCTGACATTGCAGCTCAAGCTCGTAGAGAAGAACCCCAGTTGTCTGGTGAAAATAGATTTTTATTGCATAAGAGAGTCACAGAATTGTTCATGAAGGCAGCTCAGCTATCACCAGATGCTGCTAGTTTGGACGCTGATGTTCAATTGGGATTGGGTGTTTTATTTTACGGTAATGAGGAATACGATAAGACTATTGATTGTTTCAGGACAGCCCTTGCCATTCGACCCGATGATGCATTACTATGGAACAGATTAGGTGCATCATTGGCAAACTCTCAAAGAAGTGAAGAAGCATTAGAAGCTTATTATAAAGCATTGGAACTACGGCCTAGTTTTGTTAGGGCAAGATACAACTTAGCTGTTTCTTGCATCAATATCGGTTGTTATAAAGAAGCGGCAGAACATCTATTAGGGGCTTTGARCATGCATAAAGTTGAAGGAGCAAGGGAAGACAAAATCGCCGCTAATCAATCAACATCATTATATGAAACTTTGAAACGTACATTCTTAGCTATGAATAGAAGGGACTTAATTGAGAAAGTAGGTGTGGGAATGAATATTGATGATTTTAGAGGCGAATTCAACTTCTAGATACGGATAAAATGAGGTGAATGAATAGTACATGATCTGATGTGAAAGTAGAAATTAAGTAATCGTGCTCTGCATTTTTTGTTTGGTGGAATCGTAATTGATTAGAGAAAAATAATAGGAGAAGCATGTGTTCTAATATGTCTGAATTTGAAGTGTAAGGGATGCTATTATATTAATATATGATATTGAATACTTGAGCTATACGTTTCAATCTCTATAGAACGTGTGACGTACATGGTTTACTTTGTTTTTGGTATTTAGATAATTTGATGGAGAATCTATCAATAATAAGCTCTCCAAATAAATAAAGGCAGATTTGTCAACGTTAGAATACAACTATTGATTAAAAAAATATACCTAGGATTTAGTGAAAAGAGATTTAAGATGTGTCTAGGGAATTACTGGAATATGTACTTCTTCCATATGAGCAGCGTGATAGGATGGTCGTCTACCCAACAGTATTCTGTCATACACAAGTATCATCTAATGTCTATCGCCGTCTACTGGTTCTACATTACTATTGCTATCATCGTTTCATTACAAATATAAAATATTATTATTTATCTATTTACCTAGTTCTAGACTAACTAGCTTTAACCCTTCAGTCATAAATGCTATCATAAAGATAATCATCTATAGACAACATTTCTTACCGTCATCATCATGCACATTGTAACCACCTAATGGTTCATATCCAAATAGGAACTTACCGAATAGAGCACCTAGAATACAACAGATAATGATATATCCATTATAATACATGAACAACAACATGATAATATATGATGCACCCCATTCGATGGTAAAAAACCCGGTTCTTATTAAATGTTCAAACAATGTTGGTCTGATCTCTGTAGACGAAGAAGAGAAGTTCATCAGCCATTCATGCTTAATGGTAGCCCATAATGGGTTTTCAATCTTGACAGGGTTTTTGTCCAATTCAGAGCTGGAATCACTTGATTCACTTCTGGGAGGATCGAGACGAGTTTGTCTCCTAGCTTTATGAGCTTTGATTAATTGGTTATCATATTCCCTGGAAAATCTATGGAACCATTGAAAAGCTAGAACAAAGAAAAAGACACCAATACAAGAGCCAGCAAACATGCCTCTGGAAGTGTTTCTCCATGATTTTGCGATAAAACATGTGTCTATAGTGTACCAGTTCCATAACATCTGTAATTTGTTAGTATGGTCTTTATWGAAGATTCTTGAGCTTCAAGTTTATACATACGGAAATCTTGCATTTACTAGCTGAGCTTGCGCTTGCGCTTGCTGTAGCATTAGCACTCATTCCTCCCATATCCATTTTTGAAGATGTTTTGATTATTGATTAGCTTTGTCGACCACCCGTAAACTTATATGAATATGTGTGGCAACACAGGTGACCGTTGCTGTTGTTGTTGTTGTTGTTGATTATTCTCTATCCTTTGCCGGACAATTGAAATCAAGAAAAGAAATATGATTGATATCTCCGAGAACCAAGAGTGAATAGCAGAATCTGAATGATTTTGATGATCTTATATGTAGCCAATCAACAAGAATATTAGACAATACTAAATATTCTAAAGAAATACTGATGGAAATTCACTGGTCCTTATATAGTTGAACTATCCGTCAGTCTTTCTCTCACATTCAATAGATACGAAGGTCTGCTGAAAAATGAGCAAATTAACTGTCTCTTCGATGAGCCAAGTCAGTAAGGCCGCTTAAAGTTCAGAATTTAGAGTGGAATAAAATACAGTTTAGCCAATACTTTAAACTTTATTTGATTAAACATCATTTCATTTTACTGTTGAGAATGCATTTATTAGTTGAAGATGTGTAAAGCGATATGATAGATCCAGAAATACAACAATTGTAATTTTGAAATATAGATCATATCAATTCTGACAACCTATAATGACTGAACTGTCAAAAAATTCCAGGTAAACTAAGATTCTCATTCTATTTTGTTTTCTCAATTCCTCCCACCGTAGCAAAATACAGTTACAGTTTTATAATAACTTTAATAAACCACTTGCTCTATTAGTCAATGGCAAGCTGCAAATCTTATTTAACTTAACTTTCAGGGCTGTTAAGTTATGTTTCTTCTAAACCCTATCCCTAAATGAAATTCAGTTCTCAGCACTTCCTTTTACATTTTTAATGTGCTCATCAAGAAGTGATTTGATAGAGAAAAAAAGAACAATTAAATATATCATGGCTTTTCTGGAAAAATAATCCATCAAATTAGCTGAAAATCATAAGGTATAAGCGCTCTGTCATCCTATGTCTATCTAACACTTCTGGCAGGGTAATTGTATCTAATCAAGCGTGGGATGTTTTGTTGCTACTTCTCTATTAGCTAATAGTTGAAATGCCCAATTCCTACTGTTTCCTCCACCGTTCCCCTGCGAGTTTCTCCTACATCTAGAAGTCTTTCTGTTCCAGTATATCTCAAAACTCGTACATCAAACAAAATGAACAATAGGCGTACCAATACACTTTGTATAGTGAACTTTATTGGTTATCTGCACTTCTTTATAGACCTGAACTTCGAGTCTCGCTTCGTAAAATTCCCGTGATAAGTCAGATGACTTTTCCTTACTACCTACGGCTTCCGGATTTTCATTACTTCGTTTCCTTCTCCTTATCAACAAGCAGGATATCCTTATGATCAACCAATCGAACCTCCATCACCAACTTAGATTYCGAATGCAATCAATCAAAAACGAATCTCAGCTGGCTCCAGTTAACTTATTTCTATCACAGGATTTTGCGGATATTACTTATATGCAATCGTGTGCAGCATCAAATCTAAGTCTAGAATTGCTATCCATCAGACCATCAGCCATCTATATAGATAGATATATTGCAGACAATCAGTTGTTATCGTCCCAGATATAAACGATCAGAATGTCTTTATTTTTCAAATCTCCTCTAGATATTGACATACGTCTTGATAATGAAGAAAGCAGAGAGTTTGTCGATGTCAAATCTGCAAAAGGAAGAAGAGAGAAGTTTCCTCTTTATCTTGATGGTGAGTCGGTAAAAGGATCGGTAACTATCCGAGTAAAAGATGGTAAAAAGCTTGATCATACGGGCATAAAGGTGCAATTTATTGGTTCTATTGAAATGATTAATGATGCAACTCAACATGATGATTTCTTATCCTTGGCACAAGAATTGGCTGCCCCAAGTGAATTGAGACATCCTGAGACTTTCCAGTTTGAATTCAAGAACRTCGAAAAGCAATTCGAAAGCTACAACGGTATAAATGTTAGATTAAGATACTATATAAGAGTGACAGTATCACGACGTGCAACAGATGTTATTCGAGATAAAGATATCTGGGTATATTCATATAAGATTCCTCCCGACACTGTTAACTCTGTTAAAATGGATGTTGGTATTGAAGATTGTCTCCACATCGAATTTGAGTATTCAAAATCCAGGTACCACTTAAAGGATGTTATTGTTGGTAGAATTTATTTCTTGCTAGTGAGATTAAAGATTAAACATATGGAGTTGTCGATTATACGAAGGGAAACGGTTGGAGTGCCACCGAATCAATTGAACGAGTCAGAAACTCTTGTTAGATTTGAAATTATGGACGGAGCGCCTGTTCGTGGTGAAACTATACCTATTAGATTATTTTTAGGAGGATTTGATCTTACACCTACGTTTAGAGATGTTAACAAGAAGTTTTCCACGAGGACATTTCTATCATTGGTGTTAATTGATGAAGATGGAAGAAGGTATTTTAAACAGAGTGAGATTATTCTCTATAGAGAATGAAAGAATATGAATAGAAAACAAAAGAATGAAAATCGGTGTGAGTTTGTAGGAATGGAATTGTAATAAACATATTTGCATGTATGAATGTCTCAGCTTTTATCTCAGATGTAACTGTACGTCATAAGCAAGCATGACTTCATTTACGGTTATTGATATGATAATAGCTCAGGTATTTGCTGATAAGTAATTATCAATAAGTCGCCGATGATACTTTTCAGTATTCCTAGTAATATTCCTAATCAGTTGCCCGTACAATTATTGTTGTGGAGAAAAGCCTTGATTGAAGATTATCTGTGATGCTTACATTAATTGGATCTATTAGATGAAAGACTGGAGTTAGATTTTCTAGCTGACAGATTTGAGTCATGTAGCAAACTTAACTGTGGTAAATCTGATTTTAATCAGATAACATAATTACTTCTGTTAAACACATATTTTCATTATCACAAGAAGCAATCTTGCAATGATCATCTGATCAAGAAGCTTTACTACAGAAAAGGGAAAACTCTTGTTCCGTGTCATGTGATCCTGTACAGAATTTTATTACCCTTTCCCGTAAAGTCATGTGATCTCATACGGGCCTTCGTCACTTGTCAACCCCGAAATATTATACAAACTACTGCTAACGTTATACGCCAGAGTCCTACATAACAAGAGTTGATTAATATTAATCATTAGCTATTGACATTATCTATGAAAGCAATCCTGAAATGTTCATATTAACATTATTAGCAGCTTCGTCTTTCTTCATAGAGCTGTCAATTCCACTACTTTTCATATTATTATTGTTGTAATTCATGAGAATTGCTGCTGCTTCAACAGCTTCAGCCTCTGTTGCATTCCCTGAACCATTTTCTGTTGCAGCTTCAGCTTCAACACTTTTCATTTCCTTATCCTCATCCTTATCCTGAGCCTGATTTTCTTTCCTATTCATATACATATCCTCCTCCTGTTGACTGCTTTCCACTACAATATCTGTTTCCTGTTTGATGGGAGGCAGCATACTATCGCTTCCAACAGGAGATGCAGAAAAACTATGTCGATGAGAAGGAATTCCTTGTTTTATGATAGAATTTATATGCGGTAGCTGACAATCAAACGGTTTATCTTGTGTTCCTGTCGTAGGACCTGATATCGAGTATCTTTTGAGTATATTAAAGCTTTCAGTTTCATTACTAGTAACACCTCCAGCACCATTACTACTACTATTACTGCTACTAATACTGTTTCCCGCGTTTTTGAAAGCAGGAAATAAAACATCTGCACCAGGCAGATTAGAACTGGGGTAATTATACCCTGAACCATTTATTGGTGGGATAGCGAAAGCTGAGGTCCGTCTTGACTGAGGTGTAATCATCACTGGTGAGCCTCCGTTGCCAGAGTTTGATGTCGATGTAGTACTGAAAATAGAATTCCGCTTTGAACTTGGGTTAGAAAATGTACTGCAACTGTTGTTATTATTGTTGCTGTAGACTATGCCAGGAAGTTGATGGGTGACATTGAAATTATTGTTATTACCACCAAAACCGTTGTAACTGTTGATTTGATGATAAGCGCTAGATGAGCCTGTGGCRTTTGATACTGCGCCTGCGCCTGATTCGTCCAATGAAAAAGAAGGATCCATGCTAATACTGGAGGATCTTCTTGAGGAAGAATATGCAGAAAACGGTGGAGTAGCAAGCATACTACTAGTAGTTGTAGCATTCAGATTATAACCATGAGTACCGGAAAGCCCTCTTTTATGATTAGCTAAAGAAAATCCACTGAGATTAAGACCTGTGATGCCACCAGTTGTTGAATGCCTTCTTAAAGGCGGTTCAGCTTCAAAACTATCACCGGGAGTAGTATTGAGCTTCCTTTTATTGATATTGATGGTGGAAGGTATTAGCGGCGGCAGCTGGGGAATAGCGTTATTGCCAGTGATACGAGAATGAGGATCAATTGAATTTGCTCCCGTTGAATGGCCGATTGGTATTTTTAAAGCATGGTTTTGTTGGATACTCGGTAGAGTAGTAGCCTTTGGTATGTCTTGGCCTGAAGCAGAGCGCGTTGATAATAGCATGGGAGATTTTAAAACAGGTTTTGTAGGGTCCGAAGGGTTATTGTTAGAGTTCTGCTTGGCGAAAATGTCGATATTGAACATTGGTTGCGCAGTGTTCCAATTTCTGGAGTCGGGTTCTGTTCCTGATGCTGGTTGCGGCGGTGGTAGCGGCAGTGTCGTTGTAATTGTGGCTGCTGATGGTATCTTTCCAGGAGGAAGCGTTCCCAGGTTTCCTTTACCTTGCAAGTAGCTGGTATATGCTACACCTGAAGCAAAACTCGTACTGACACTCCTCCCTTCTCCCATGTAAGAGGAAACTGGAGGAATATTCAGTGCTAACGACGAACCAGTAGAGGATGTATTAGGTCCTCTATGTTCTGAATACTCCGAATTAGATCCTATTATGCTGATACTATTGGTTGCATTAGGTCCATAGCTTTCCAGGCCCTTACCATTCTTCCTGCCAATACCATTCAGTTTTGACACTGAACTACTATGACGATGGCCCTTAGGCACTGGGCCAGGATTCGTATTACCTACAGAACCAGTAGAATTACTGTTGCTGTTGCTACTACCACCAGTACCAGAAGTAGCCTCTGTCAAGCCTATTACACTACTTCTTCTCCTTCTATTGGCACCACCGTTCCACCAATTCTTGACAGTATTATCACTGCGTCCTTGTAAATGTCTTGCAATCTCGGCCCATCTTTTACCATATCTGGCAACAAGCTGCTCAATCATTGCACCTTCTTCCTCACTGATAGGAGAATGGTTCAAAGTCGGCTTCAAGTTCTGATGATATCTTTCTCTACACTGTTTTGCATTTCGAGAACCTAAAGCAGCGGATATTTTAACCCAGTTACTGGCACCAAGGGTCTTAATTAATGTTAGCAGTTTTGAATCCTCCTCTTGAGACCAGGGGCCTCTTCTTATAGTTGAATTTGAAGGGTTTGAAGGAGATTTCGACTTTATTTTGTCATTAGAGGTGGAGTTTGAGTTAATGGTGCTGATAGTTGAGATGCTAGCTGATGATTCCCCACTTGAATTGTTATCGTCTGACCCATTCACACTTGGTTGAACTTTCGGCTGAGAATCCCTTTTTTTGATGACAGGTTCATTGTTCATTGTCAGGGTGAGAATATAGGATAACAACTACGACTACTATAAAACTAAAATGGTGATGTATGGCGCGATTTGGTGGAAATCGAAATATGATACAAATGAGATTTTCCAAGGAGTCGTATGAGATGAATTGAAGACCCCTTCTTGGTGATGGAAATTATCGGTGAATGAAAAAAATGCATATGGTAGAATTTTCAGAAATTATAGTGAAATAGTTTCATGAAGTAAAGAATTTGACAGGCAAATGATATAAAATGATTGAGGAAAAGAAGAGGATTGAGAAGAAACTGGAGGATAGGTTGGCTCTGATTAAGGTTCACTGAGTTGAAACAAAGTTTTATGAGTATGAGGGTCTTTGTAAAATAGCGTGTCAGGGTTTAGTCAAGGTTAGATGTTTATGGGATTTAGTAACTAGAAAACGAACTAGTCAACTTGGACATAACGGTTTTGAAGAGATGAGGGAAGGAATGGTATTGCTTGACAATAGCTTTTTTGGTAGGTTGTTTTGCTATATAGTAAATGATAGCATCCTTCAGTTTGTTTTAAAATTATCTAYTTTTTAGAAAAAGTTAAATTTTTTATGTAGTGGCGTAGCAAAGCCACTCTATTGAAAGTCTGCCTTTGCATAGCTACGTACTTAATTATACGAGGCGCTTGATGCAAGACAATTACTTGTCTGATATTGAGGGGTCTAGCTATCTCAGTTGACAATAACATTAAAGTTATTACCGTTTGTCATAAGCCTTGGTGCCTCTTAAACATGGGTCGAATGGAAGTGTTCACTTGTTGAAATTTCAAAATAATTAGAAGCTAAATCGAAGAACGTTTTTTCAAATTTGGTATCAACAAGAATTTTCAAAGGTGAAATCAGATTATACTTTTAGTTCGTCATCGATCTTTCAACTATTTTCCCTCGGTTTATCCTTCGCGAAGCACGTATCAACGTTACGTCTAGTTAGTCAAGTTGACCAACCTGACAAAACTTCATTAGTCTGGGATCCTCTCATTCTTGTGTCGCTGAAATGTAGAACCAACTATCCGAAGGCTCTAATAAACTTTAAGGGTTTTGAACTCTATTTCTGATTTGGGAAATATAACGGAATCATTTTTCTCAAGTTATTTGCTAAGCAGTTGAGAAAGCTACTACTGGTAATTAAGAAACAACTGAGGATTGAGAACAAGAACAAGAATAGCAACTAGTGGGAATCTTACCAAAAGAGATATTAAGGTTCTTCAGGTGTCGAAAGATATAATAGAACTTGAGAAAACAACATCAGTATAATTCATAATTAACTCTTCATTTCAGTCCATTGTAGTACTTTTGACTATAGTTCACCTAAATTATATATCTAAATGATTAGATTTCATGCTAAATATACCAGAGTTTTTCTCCAAAAACCTCTCAACCTAACCTATATTATATACGATGCGCAGGTCAGTTTACGTAATGATCTATCGGACCCGGTTGATTCTTGTTCAGGTTTCAATAGAAGCAGGGAAAGTAAATACTCGGAAAAACATCCCTCACTTTTTGCCGTTGGCTATCGCGGACCAAATATTGAACTTTGAGTTCCAGTTGATGAAACTAACTGTGCGTAGACAATTTGGGAAATATTCGTGGTGTTTTTACTATATACGGGGGTATGACAATCTTGTGTCTTGATAACGGTGAGCCAGAAATTTTTCCGATAAGATATAAAGTAAAAGGTGTGTGTTTTAATCAATGTAATAAGTGAGACATATATATATAAGGAGCTTCATAGTCTGTATTGAACTGTAAACTTTTATTTTCTATTACATTGTCCTAATTCGATACAAGGATCTTTGGTTAGTCCTTTGAACTTTATAATACAAAAGTAATAATATCTTTTTTCATCATTTCAAAAAATTGTTGGCGATGATTGCCGTTGCTAGAATGTCTTTGTAATTACTTATTTGGAGAGCTGGCAGAAACATGCATCGACAATGCATAAACTCTATTGTTTTTGAGCCGTTATCTTTTCGAGAACCTGTTATACAAGTTTAAGCATTACGCATTACGCATTGCGCCGTTGCCCTATAAGAGAAAAAGCATAATCTTAAGATCTCTTAAAAGAAATATATAAATCGAAGGCTGTCTGTCGTTCTGCCTACAAAGGGGCCGTAGAAGTATGGAAGTAGATACTATCAGAATCTGACAAGAATTATATCTTCAGGATTTACCGTTTCCCTAATCATTCTAGCTGCGTCGGTGTTACTAAATATATCATATATATTGCATACTAGTTTAGCCGGTTTCACTACTGATTATGAGTGCTATCTCATATGTACGTACACCTCACCTCCTGTTATTCGGATTAGAGTAGATTTATCTTCCTGAAAAAATCTATCTTCTGGACTATGGCAATTAATCGTTTCTTCCGATCAATTATGCTTATAGCTGTAGACGTTGATTGACATTTATGCTTTCCTAATGAAAAAATCTAAGATAATCCGAAATAGTGAGATTCAACCCACAAAATGATCTCAAACACGGGTAATTTATTATAKTATCTTGTACTATCGTCATACTTTTAAACAATGGAAATAGCTCTTGCACACCTGATCGCCGAATAAACCCGTGAAATTTGCTTGCTGAATAATGATAATTTCATTTCATTCATGAAACTACTCAAACAGTATTGAGGAATTACAATCTTTTTTTTTTTTTGGTTGCACTTTGTCTTGGTTTAGATTTTGAACATCAATTAATCGATACTCATTATTATTCACACAACATTTTTAAATCGCTTGCGTAATAAATCCTACTAAATGTCAAATGCGATTTTCATTTAATTATACGATGACCTGAGTTACCRAGGAGAAATAACCCTACAAACATGACATCTGTGTCAGATTGGGGTAGAGTTGTGAATCGTCTGTAAGAAAGTTAGTAGCAATTTTCCTCCGGAGTATGAGACTGATAACTTTCTTACAGACGATTCACAACTATCATGTATGATTCTAATATACTTTTCTTTGTAATATATATAAATTATCTTTATCTTGTGTAGTGTCTTCTCATGAGATAAAGATAACTTGTCACCACAGATAACGTTAATGTTCAGCTATGTCAGATTATCCAAACTTAGTTAAATTCATTAAGTAGCACGGCTATATACAAATTTTAATTATGTGTAAGTCCCCACAACTAATCTTATCTCCTCTGCTCTATAGAGATATCCTGACTTTTTTATGCGGCCTTAGACATCGTTAACTGTTGTTGGATTCAAATTATGAGGGCTAGACCCTTTGTTATGACATGGGCGAAGAACACCAAAATGTCAGAAAAATATTTGATGGAGCACAATCCCTCACTACAAATCTATGGCTCATTAGGGCTCAGAAGCTCATTATTTGTTCTTACCCTCGCATAAAAAGTATACGTCAATAATTTATTCTCCTTTCTGTATTTGATTTGCTATAACAGGTAAGTGTACTAATCTAATTCCATTCACATCCAAACATTCATTCCCAGCCGTTCTCATGTGACAAATCTTCCAATTTCTCTCCTGAATGCCCCGTTCGGTGGGACATGTTTTCATTTTCATTTATCTAATCAGAAGTAAATACGTATCTCCCGAACCACCTTTCATCACATGACAATTGAGGTTTCTCCAACAAGTCTCCCATAGTAAACTYATTGTCATTCGGATCATCAAGCTACATATCTATTAGATTTCCTATCATACGGTAGTCTCATTAATCACTATTTAAGTCAACCAATCTGAACATCAGCATTCTTATAAGCTAAACTAAATATTGTTCTGATATTTGTTAGCTGGCGAAAGATCAATTTATTTATATCGTTGTCATCGATTGCATCAAGAGCCACAAAAGCTTCCAGCATCAACTATTTGTCAAATCAGTCAGTTTGATGAAACATATCATATTATACAATGGAGCTATCAACAATACTATTTTTTGCATTTTTAGCTGTTGCTTTTATCACTGTCAGATTTTTGCTCTCTCCAGCTTCGGCACCAAACAGAAATTCCTCCAGAAGTTCTGCTAGTGCCACCAGTGTCAGATCAGCTAGAAGTGGCCCCAGCAGTACAATCCGTCATAGAAGAACTCAAATCACTGACTCAATGATTGAGGTGGTGCAAGCAATTGCTCCAACAGTCCCTGTGGTAGCTATACGTTACGATTTGGAAAAAACAGGCAACGTAGAACAAACTATCGACAATTACCTTAATAACGGATCCCTACCTCTGCCTCCTGGAGTAAGCGCGGCTGACTCATCTACGTCTTCGGGCTCAAGCTCGAACAGAGCTAGTGCCAGTACAGAAAACATATCAGCGGGAGATTTRGTCAGCGCTGCTGCCAGTATGAGGTCAGATAAAACTGCAGATCTGGGACTAGAAGATTTAGCAAGTGTAGAGTTACCAAAGATGAAATGGAGCAGTAGCAGGAACGAACGTGAAGAGCAGTTGAGGAACTACCAAAATGCTTTAAGACTAAAAGCAAAGAAAAGACTGCAAGAGAAATTAGGAAAGCAAGGAAGCAGTGGTGATAAAAGTAGTTAATAAGAGAGAATCAAAGAGAAAAGATCAATAGATCAAGGCTGATAGATAGTGATTAATGATTAGGAGATTATTATAGGTAGAATCAGTAGAGCTGAATCAAGTAGATTAGGAGACAAATGTGTGAGACGAAAGTGTTAGATGATGCTACAAGTAAGAAGTCTGAGATAAGAGTCACCTGTTTGGGTGCTTTCGTATTAGATATTTGGCGTCAAAAGTAGTTGTGGGCTGAAGAGAGACGATAACTTCAATCCAGCTGTTATTACAATGATCACAACCTCAAAACTGACCCTGCTGAATGCTTTTTTTCGTTGAAAATGAAATCTAATGATGCTGAATCTAACTATAATGGCAGTAGCACTAATTGAGACAAGATACAGCAGATGAAATGATTCATTATTGTATACAAATATATCGGGTATGATATATAAACGAAACCAYTTGGTGTCTCAATCATATCRACTCCTCAACAAGMSCATTATATATATATATTCACAATGATGTTTCCTACCTATCTAATAATCAATTCAACTATTTATATCAGCTGAACTGGGTAAAAATGTAAGCAGCAACAAACTGTAAGTACCAATTAAATCATCGGATAGCAGAAAGTTGAAATTCTTTTATTTAGACTTAAGTATCCTTACTCTTTAGCACATACTTGTTACCTACTATTTACTGCAAACGACAAAGTACCAAGGATTCGTGGGAATCGAATAGTAATGCGTTCATTCTATAAGCTGTAGGTACTACCTGGCCGCAGATCTATTAGCCCCCAATGCATTATAAGTACTATGACAAATGTATTATAGATGGATGTGCTTGATTCACATATTCCTATTTTATGTTACTATTAGTACCACTGAATGAGGTAAATTAGTATTATGTTCTCTAGTAGTACATCAGTTCCAACTGAGTACCAGCGATAATCTAGTTTCACTATGCATCTACCGGAACATTCTAGCTTTCAATTCAGCAACAAAAGCACAACCAACTAAATGAGCTGTTCTTCTCTGGCTTATCTAGTATTTAATAAGAGAAAATCAAAGCTGGAAGTTGTTTTGGCTACTCCAACACTTGSATTGGTTGTATCTCCGTCGGGATTGACATTCCTTTAAAATTTCACAGCACCTCTTCTTGTTGCTGCATCATTATCAATACCTGAAGGTGTTCCATGAAGACACTTTCTCCTATAAATGGTCATTCATCAATGAAATCGAGGCTCAAATTGCGTTGGCTGTGTCATTACCAATTTTTACAGCTGCATAAATTAGTAGTTATTTGCATAAATCAGTAACACCARAAGCTCATATATCCACTCATTTATTCGGGTGCAACGTGATCCCATGACCGTTGTTAATCCGCTGTGAAACAATACGTGTTTTATTCACCACTAAATATTCAGCTTGCAGTCTTCTTTCGATCTGTTTTTTACTGCTTCTAACTCTAGGATAACAACTCTTCTGTCACCACCGAGAGCTACTAGAATAGATTTCCTTTATTTTAAGACCCAGCAAACCCTTCCACCTAGATAATCATCGACATCCAACTAAGAATATTTTTCTAATGTCTTTTTACTGATCTTTAGGGATCAGATCATCTTCTCTATCAGCCATTTCTTTCGGTGATCAACGAATCAGAACTAGAAAAATTCCCAGGATATACTTACCGAATTGAATCATATGATAATCAATAATGCAAACGATATATCGTTAGCTGTAGTCTTAATGAACGTTTTTTTTGTGTTTGACCAWATCATACAACGAATTTCTTGTAATTTGTTCCTATTATTCATAGGAAGAAACTAGCATGACAATGGATATTTCTATTGGTGAAGCCACGGTGCCCTGAACAAACTGAACATAATTGAAGGTTGAAAACAAGAGCGACGGTATTAACGCGTGATAATTGTAATGATAGGAGGAATTACCGGTAATAAAACGGTTGTATACAATAGTAATAGTGTGTGCTGTAGTAACATAGTGAAAGAGCATTAATTATTATATCTTTTGTCATTTCCTTGTCATCTATCATTTATTTGTCATCTCTCCTACTCCTCTTTCTTTTCCTGAGTAACCAGTATTGGGGCAACTCTTCTTTTCTTTTTCTCTGGCATTTTGATCGTAACTCCTCCAATTACAGTAGTGCTCCCACCACTATTTAAATTCATGCTACCTGCTGGCGTTTGAGGAGGTGTTGATAACGTTGCAAGCAATGAAACTGCGGCAACCTCAGGCACCGGAGAAACTGTAGGCAACAACGTTTCTAGCTCCTTTTCGTTCCCCGCATCAATCACCTCAGGATTGGTAATGCCGTTGGAATTCGTCTCCTCGACCAAGTCAACCACACTCATAGGACTGTTAGTAGCATTGTTGGTAGGACTACTATTAGGTATAGAATTGATGGTGTTAACAGCACTAATGGTATCGTATTTACTGCTATTGTTGTTGGCAACTCTTTCTGTTTCCACGAACTTTGGAGGTGTAGGAGGCGGAGGAGGTGCTAACGATGTCCTTCTTCCTGTTTTAATAGCATTCGATTTGGCAGCATCACAGGCCTCGCCCAGTTCACCTTTGTCAAACGTTACAACAGAACAGAAGCCATCAGTTGATGTTATGAATAGTGTGTTCCCATCAGGACTCCAAGCTAGATCCGTGAACGTTGCATAATGTAGATTGCTGATTACTGCCTTTGGCGATCTCTGCTGGGTGTCATAAATAATGGCGGAATCCTGAGTGGCCACTGCATACACCATGCGGTAATCGAGGTCGAAAACAGGAGCGTCTCCTTTGATGGCTGCATTACTGGTGCTGCTGCCGGTGCTGGCGTTACTGGCGTTGGTTTTAGGGGAAGCAGTTCTAGAACTACCGGTGTCCACTGTTAGATTGATAGTATCACTACCACTAGCGTTGCTACTTCTACATAGTTTGTAAATAACAGGAGAAAAGCTTACTGCTAATGAAGGCTTCTTCATTCCAGGAAGATGTGCTATAGGCGACCGATTCAGACCTGTCCTGGAATATATATAAACTGTGTTGATCATATCATCGTTGCCAGCACTTCCTGTGCTGCCTGCAGTAGTGTTTCTAACACTGGTGGATTTGTAAATACCAGAAGGAGTGAGTAATAAAGCTCCGTCGGGCGAAAATGAAAGCCTGCGAAAAAAAGAAGCAAGTGTTTCGTTGTGATATTGCATGGAAAGCTTCGTAGCTGCTGGGATATTGTCCATGGGCTTGACAGCAGGCAAGGGAGCTACTGAAGTAGTTATAGGACTAGGGGAAACAGATCTAGCAGTGAAAGACCCAGCAGAAGAGGTAGAGTGTTTCCTGGTATGGCTAGGAGGGTTCATTGCTGATATCCCTAATGTTGTGGACGAAGTGTTGCTGTCTACCGATGCTGAGATGGCCAGCTCAGCTGAGAACAACTGTGGGGAACTTGTTCCTGTGCTGGCTCCTGTACTAGTGCCAGAGCTAACTCCTGTAGAAGATCTTTTGATCACTTCAAGCTTGCTAAATTTATTATACGTATTCAAGATAAACTGGCCTTCTTTGGTCTTTAGTGTATATATATGAACAGATTTATCACTACTTTGAGTAGCTAAATACTCGTTCAAAGGATCCCAACAGACCCCTTGAACATAATGATTATGTTCAGCTATCTGACGTACCAACTGGCCTGTAGAAGCATTATATATCCTTGCTATGTTATCCATGGAGCCCGCAAGAATGAACTGTGAATCTGGTGACCAACAAAGATCGTATATCTCTGATACTGACAAATGGCATATATGTTTCACTCTCCATGATTCTTTTTCATCTAGATCCTCTGACCCGAATTCTTTAGTAACAGAAGACCCGTTTAAAGTCCATATAATCACGTTTCCATCATCACCAGCAGACGCTAAAAACTCACCTTTGGGATCAAATCGCACGACGTTCACAGCTTGAGTGTGTTTAGCTAATGTGCATAGATAAGATACAGATCGCACTTCCTTCTTGTCGTTGGAATATACAAGCCTCCAGATACGTACGTTATTATCACCACCACCGGTAGCAAGTCTTGGATTCGATATACTATGAGTGCCTGGTTGGAAGTGAGCTGTATAGATTGGTTGGTTATCGTTGTGCCAATGTACTGTCAGTGTGGTAGCTTTCATTATGGATGTTTATTAMTAATACCTGAGAAAAGGATGATAGAGCAATAGACTACAGTTTTGTCGTTGTTGCAGTTATAGATATTGGACCTGGCAGTCTTTATTGGAAAACTAGGAATGTAATCACAAGGATAAAACAGGTGTTTATGTTTATGGTTGTCTATGTTTGCTGTCTCCTGTTCGTYGTTTAAAATTGTTATTARTTTGCAATTGCTGTTCAGTATGCGATGGATACTACCAACGAATCTATSAATTGTACCGCTAACTGTTGCCAGTTTGATGTCACACTGATTGGAAGTTTGGCAGCTGACAAATAGCTTGGCTGAATGTCCAATTGATGCTTTGTCAATCTGGCTATCGTTTTTTGTACTGTTATTCTTTAATGATGAAGCAAAAAAGTATTAATTGATGTATCTATTACCAGAAGGTACCGTACCATAAGAAACAAGGTAGGAGCGCTTAGAGAGTGAGATAGAGCGATGAGGAAGATGACAGGATTCAATGCCGAGTTTTACTTGATCACGTATATTTGAGTACACAAGATGTCAGTCAATTACTGATGATATAAGGGAATTCCAAATTGGTTATTTTTTTCTTCTTGAACACCAGACAATGATAGAGACGGTATAGACAAAGACTTATATCGTGTTCTTTTCTGTTGAAATCAAAATAATTTTCGATTGTCCAAGTATTATTTTTAATCTAATGCTAGATGTTTTGATATCAATTTTTTTTTTAATTGCATTCTTTTGAAGTCTTCTTATGAGGGAAGTCTTTCGTGTATACGGAAGTAATAGATGGAGATTATTTATTATATTAGTCAGTTTTATGTTCAGTTCATGATTTTTTATGTATTATTTAGTCAATTCAGCACGCTTGTCAAATTCCCGCTGGATTGAACCTACAGTCAGCGGTGCCGATGCTAGTGCTAAGAAAAAGTTATTATCTTGAAGATAGAAGGAATAGTCTTAGTGCCATGACGATGCTTTGTACCGYAAAGCGTTGTTGGCCGGGGTGTTCCAACATTATACAATCGTCACCTGTTTATAGTAATTTCAATGTATTTAAAGTGGAACTTGGGATAGAAAAAAGTGTTCAACGATTCAATTGAAAGAATGAAATGGTAGAAGAACAAAAAAATAATWTATTTATATATCGTAGTTAAGATGTCTAACGTTAACATACCTATCTCAGGTGATAAAAACATATGCCTCGAGCCGGAGTCGAACCGACGATCTTAACATTACTAGTGTTACGCCTTACCAACTTGGCCATCAAGGCTCGTGGAACAATTTATGATACGGGAATATAAGTGTAGGTAATGAAAATAATAATTGAAGTATTCGTTTTTGTTAAGTTACTTATTTGAATATAAACAAGATCATTCAATAAGATTTTATCAAGAATTTCAATTCAATCTTTCTTAATAAACCTGCATTTCTTAGTCCCCATTTTCTGTTACTTATCCATCCCATAGTACCTTTTTCCAACTTGGGTTTGGTACCAGCATACTCTCACTTAGAGAAGATCTCTCAAACCAACGTAGATCCATGAAGAGCTGGGCATTGTATTAAATAGGATATATGCTGAATAGCTGGATAGGTCTAGTTCATATATAATCACGATATCGATTGTTTGGTGTGAAAAATTGGGTATTCATTTGTTTCTTCGAGTGAATTATCTACTAGTGCTTGATGTTCTTTGATCCTGCGTATATCTCGGATAATATTTCAGTGACATATGCACTCAGAAAGCAATTGTCAATAATAAATTCCAAATCCGAGCAGTATTCATCAGTCGCTTAATACAATTACAAAAATCCACATTGATCAAAAATTTCTATTCGGTAATTAGCATCTAAATTGTGCAAAACAACCGGCGCGGTTACTCGAGTTGAAGAAAAAGTAAACTGACTTTGCACAATTAGTATTACTTGTAATGCACCCCGTACGGCCTGCTGTGAAAGAATAAACAGATCCACAAACGAGTGTTTTTACTCTTATAAATGGTTCCTAGAATAAGTTCGGTTATTGTATTTGTCTAAGTAGCTCCAAGAATAGAATCAGAAGTACGCCAGAAAGCAAAAACATCTACCGAATAGTAATTTTTTGATTCAATTTCTTTCATAGGCAATTCAGGCAAAAACTTCTGCCAGGACTTTCACATGCAAATCAACAAAAAACTGCCAAGTATTACGTGTTTGTATTACACATTATTCTACTATAAATAACCTAGCGTCCAGCTGCTTATCTTGCTTTATTATTCCTCTTATATATCATTAGATAGGTATATAGCACTAATGGCTTACGGAGAAAAAWAACAGTTAATCACTAATAGGACAAAAKTAGAAGAGTCTCATTACTAGAGAGAGTTATAAGGTATATTTAGCCCGCAACTGCTCGTAAGCCCGCGTGGCGTAATGGTTAGCGCGTCAGACTTCTATAGGAGTTTCTTGAGATTGCAATCTGAAGATTGTGGGTTCGACTCCCACCGTGGGTGCATTTTTTTCTTTTTTCATTTCTTCTAATACCTATCAATTTTTTTCTTCTATATCTTAATAATTTCGAAATAGTCACTCTAGCTTAAAACTATACAAAAATTTCGTCAAACAAGCAATTACTGCGGTTATTCGATGCATAAATCTATGCTAATATGTATGTTCCGTGCAGAGTCTCTGTTCACATCTCTCCATGATCTTGATTCATGAGGTTATAGCCTGGAGATTATAATTACCGTAATCTCGTCCTCCGACGATCAAATCAGATTTCCAGGCAAATCTTATAGTTCATATATAAGATGTTTTATCAAAAATCTAGATTACAAGCACTCTGAATACTTTTTCATAGGACTGTTATTCTTTCAATTTTATCATTCCCCATAGGTCTCTGCCGCTCAATTCCTAGATTTACGCTGCTCCCATTTCTGGTGTAATTTCAAGCATTAAATTATTTTTCTTTCCTTTTCCCTCCCAACTCCCAACATGAGACGATTCTGTTATCCCTGTACATTACTATGATCAATCGACACAATCTCTTGAACAATCCCATTGACATTGATAACTTATAAATCATTAATATATCGACATATTGATAACAATAGCATGACATAAGTATTTCAACACATTTGCGATTTACTACGAACTTGAAACTGCATTACATAACATTACACACATTATGAGGTACGTATGCGTCTTCACTATTTATTCATTTTAAGAACCATCAATATATGTACAATTGTGCAAGCAATCATAATGATATTTTCGAATTGACTAACAAGAATAATAGCGAACTACTGAATAAGCCGCGATCAGAGCTAAGCGAGGAAGAGCTAGCAAAATTGGAAGAATATGAGTTCAAGCATGGTCCTTTATCAGTGCTACAGTATGCAGTGAAAAGCCGGACTCAAGTATTAATTTCGTGCAGGAACAATAAAAAGCTGCTTGCTAGAGTTAAAGCGTTTGACAGACATTCAAATATGGTTTTAGAGAATGTAAAAGAGGTATGTTTGATTGCACATTACGAGATTAATAGACATTGGTTACCATATTATGAACGTCCATTTCATGTTTAATACTAACAAAGATATAGATGTGGACAGAATATCCTAGGACGTCAAAAGGAAAGAAAGGGAAGCCTGTAAATAAGGATAGATTTATCAGCAAAATGTTTTTGAGAGGCGATTCAGTCGTTTTGGTGTTGAAGAGCACGTAATTAAGAGCTCGCTGCACTTCTCCACTCATCCAGTCATACATACATTGTAACAATAGTTTAATCATCATTTCGGTATAACACATGAGAAAGAAAATGAGCCACAAAATTTTAGGTCTCTCGAAGTATAAGTGTAGCAGATAATAGCAATCAGCGCCTTAATTTTTAATATAATGATCCAAGAAATGGCTCATCGCGGAAGGATTTGGTGTTTACCAAACTAAGCATCACTACTATCCAAAGATTGCGAGCCTCGAGGTTTGCAATTAATTGAATATAAAATACACTTTCCAGTATTAGAACGAAATTCGTTCAACATTTCATCTGCTTTTTGATTTTATGTTGCATAGAGTATCTATAATATGTTCTTCTCACACTGCTAGTTTTCCAGCTACCTTTGTCATAGAATTCGCAACTCCCAACTGCCACRTTTTAACAAAACGTAAAACAGAAGCGTTTTCAGTTTTCAGCTTTCAGTTCTTTCACTTTTCAATTTCCACCTAATAATCAATTGATCGGTTCATTTATTTATCTTATTATTATAAGAATTCCTACTTATAACCCATAGACAGACCCTTCTATGTCAGCAGACCCCAGTGAATAGACCCTCGATCAAACTCTCGTTCTCTCCTCCATCAAACTGTTTCTTCCCTCTCATTTACTATTCATCAACTACATATTAAAAGTGCCCTTCAAACATATGAATGCTACTAGTGAATCATTAAATTATCCTAGAAACAACCCATATAAGTAGTGTATACAAGCCAGTTTTTTCTGGCCGCGGAGGAATTATATTTTCTTGTATTCCTTCAATGCGTAGCTTACGCTCCACATCYATCTCTGTCCTACCAGCTACAACAGTAGCTATGAACACACCAGCTAGGCATATTTTCACCAGTTGTTTGCWGCAAAGCAGAAGAAAAAGGGTTTCTAGAAGTTTTGATGACGGAAGTTCATTTCTAAGGGTTCCAGCACACACGAGCACTAAACATATAAAGAGGTTTTCTACTAGCTGCTTATTGAATGGTCCGGGTGACAAAGAGGTAATATCACAGGAACTACAAGACAAAATAGCAAATATTCCTGCTGAACGCTATAGGAATTTTTCAATCGTGGCTCACATTGTAAGTTTGAGATTTTAATACGTGTTTGGTTGTGTTAATGATAATTGATTGTTTATTGATCGAAGCACATCTGAGTATTTCGTCCATACTAACATAATAGGACCATGGGAAATCTACATTAAGTGACAGACTATTGGAGCTAACAGGTGTGATTGAACCAGGATCTTCGGGACAAGTCTTGGATAAGCTAGAAGTTGAAAGAGAAAGGGGGATCACTGTTAAAGCTCAAACATGTTCTATGATCTACAATTATAAAGGGCTTGACTATCTGCTTCATTTGGTGGATACTCCAGGCCATGTTGACTTCCGTGCAGAAGTTTCAAGATCCTATGCTTCCTGTAAAGGAGCTTTACTATTAGTTGATGCGTCACAAGGTATTCAAGCTCAAACAGTGGCTAATTTCTTCCTGGCGTATAGTATGGGTTTAAAACTGATCCCAGTTATCAATAAGGTRGATTTAGATTCAGCTGACATCCCCAGAGCTATAGAGCAGATTGAAACAACATTTGAGCTTGATCCAAAGGATACGATACCTGTTTCTGCAAAAACAGGCTATAATGTAGAGAAATTGTTGCCCGCAGTCATAGAAAGAATACCACCACCAGATTGCAACCTAGAGAAACCTTTGAGATGTCTATTAGTTGATTCTTGGTATGATTCATACCAAGGTGTTATCCTCTTAGTACACGTTGTAGATGGTACCTTAAAAAAGGGTCAAAAGATTGTTTCAGCTCATACTCAAGCTAAATACGACGTGAAAGACGTGGGGATTATGTATCCCAATCCTGTATCAACAGACGGTATAAAAGCAGGCCAAGTAGGATTTGTTGTTCCTGGAATGAAAGAAAGTACTATGGCTCGAATCGGTGATACGTTTATGCACGTTGGCAAGGAAGTTGAACCTTTACCAGGTTTCGAGGAAACAAAGCCAATGGTGTTTGTTGGAGCTTTTCCTACTGATGGCAAAGATTTCAGAAGCTTAGATGAGAGTATCAATAATTTGGTATTAAACGATAGAAGCGTCACGATTCAAAGAGAAACATCAAATGCCTTAGGKCAAGGCTGGAGACTGGGTTTTTTAGGCTCATTACATGCTGCTGTTTTCAAAGAAAGATTGGAGAAAGAATATGGTGCCTCTTTGATCATCACTGCCCCAACAGTGCCATACAAAGTGATATGGAGAGATGGTACTGAGACTGTATTACGGAACCCTGATGATTTCCCTGACTTACAAGCTATTTCAACAAAGGTGCAGCATCTACAGGAACCATRTGTCGAAGCTATTRTAACTATTCCTCAGGAATATTTAGGAGCAGCTATAAAAGTATGTGATGCTGCCAGAGGTGAGCAAATAGAAATTCAGTTTCTTAACGTTCAGCAATGCCTATTAAGATATTTAATCCCAATGTCTCAATTAGTTGACGATTTATTTGGTAAATTGAAAGGCGCAACTAAAGGATATGCTTCTTTAGATTACGATGATGCCGGATATAGGACGTCTGATTTAGTTAAGCTGGAGTTATTGGTTAATGGACAAGGGATTGATGCTCTGGCCCAGATTATGCATAGATCAGAAGTTGAACTGAAAGGAAGGGAATGGGTAAAGAAGTTTAAGGAGTTCTTAAGGTACCAATTGTTTGAAGTCATTATCCAAGCAAGAGCCGGAAATAGAATTATATCTCGTGAAACAATTAAAGCTAAGAGAAAGGACGTCTTGGCCAAGTTACATGCTGCAGATATATCAAGAAGAAAAAAGCTATTGAAGAACCAAAAGGAAGGAAAAAAGAATTTACAGAACACAGGTAAAGTCCTTATACCTAACGAGGCTTACCAAGGGTTCTTGTCAAGAAATAAGTAAGGCAAGAGATAAGTTAGATGGAGAAAAAGAGGGTGAGGAGAGGAGTATGTTTGATCTTGTGAATGCTTTAAAGCACTGTTCAAGAAAATTAATAAATTATAGGTGGTTAGGACTGTTGTGATATGATAGTGGTAATTCTTGTATATATAGAAAATGACAACTTTGCATATAATAATAATGGACAGGTCTGAGTTCCAGAAAACTTTGGATTAATCTCAAGGAATATAWTATTTAGTATTATTTGTAGGTTGAGCATATGTTGGTGTTACATCTTATTTATTAATTAGYTTCTAAAAGTGCATTATTAGCATTATTAATGAATAGAGTTGGTGATACATTCTTTTAGTTATCTCATTTTATTATTTATTTATAAATAAAAGGGGGTTGATATAATATTTATGGGTAAATATGAAATGTTGAGAATCGAAATGGTGTATATTATCACTCGAAAACTCATCCCGTAATTGGATTATTGATCGCGAATGTCCAACGTTAAGTAAAAAATCAGATGAATACTTTCATTGCAGTGCTAATAGTAGCAAGACATCAATAGCTTCCTAACTACAAATTCAATTCATTACCAACATCTAACTACAGCACAGGCTTACGACAACTTTGAGAGAAAGCAGCCACACATTTTCTATTTCCATTCTCAGGCGTTTAGTTTTGGCATTTAACTTAGGCACTTAACTCACTATCCACAATGGACCGCCATAGAATCTAAAAGAACCATCATCAAACGTAACAGCTGATCTGAAGTTGATATTCCCGAACACACTGCCATTCCTTATCMATTCCTTTATTTTTGTCTCATATTAGGGGTAAGCAAACAAACTACAAAGTCTCTCAGCATTACCCTCCAAATTAATTGTGCTCTACAGTTTTTCACACTGACATCAAAAATTTATAATGTGACTGATTGTATGTGACTCTTTACATTCCAGCCATTACTTTCATGTACTTTGAACATTCATTGGCTTCATATCATATTAGGTCATTCCTCCTGAACTATCGACTGTTTGTTCACCATAATAACAGAAGTAATTGACCATAAATACATTGTTTTTAGTTGGTGATTGTCTATCTACTGGCAGAAAAGTTTGAAGCATCAGATTAAGACTTATCCCAGGCTGATCATTATCAACACAATCGTATAACACTACTATAACGCTACTATAACGCTACAAAGTGTTCATAATGTCCTTGGAAAGAAGCGAGCCCAACTATTTTGGTGCAGGACCAGCATTACTTCCTACAGATGTTTTACAGCAAGTCGCTGCTGACCTCATAAACTACTCAAACCAAGGAATTGGAGTAGGTGAAATCTCTCACAGATCTGGACCTGCTACTGACATCATCAACAATGCTAAAGACAGTCTGAAATCATTATTGGATGTCCCTGATACTCACGAAGTGTTTTTCTTACAAGGCGGTGGCACTGGAGGTTTTTCCTGCGTTGTGTATAACTTGCTTGCTTCATTTGCTAAGAAATCTGGTAAAAAGGGTAAAGTCGATTACTTTATTACTGGTGCTTGGAGTAAAAAGGCATACGAAGAAGCGGTTAGATTAGGATGTGATGCTCACGTCGTCGCTGAYTCAAGAGAGTTCAACGATGGTAAATTTGGTATAATTCCTGATAAGAAAGAATGGAAGTTTTCAAACCCRGAGGAAACTGCATATGTTTATTATTGTGATAATGAGACCGTTGGAGGTGTTGAATTCAAAGAAGTTCCAGAAGTACCTGAAAATATTGAGATTGTCGCCGATATGTCTTCAAACATTCTTTCAAGAAAGGTCGATGTCAGTAAATATGGATTAATATTGGTAAGTGTTTTTTTGAAATAGTTGAACAGGAAGGTTAAAATAAAAATAGATCAACAATGAAAACATAAAGGGGATGCTTTCTATCTATCCTCTCTGTTTTTAATCRTATAATATGATATAATATTAACATTAGCAAGGCCGGAGCCCAGAARAACGTTGGTATTGCAGGAATTACAATTTACATCATCAAAAAATCTTTACTAGAACAAGCTTCCGAAGAAGAAAGGAGAAAACTGTCCATTCCATTACCTCCTATCGCTTTCGACTTTCCAACTGTTGTAAAGAATAACTCTGCGTACAACACTATCCCTATAGTGGCTATCCATGTGATTCAATTGGTATGCGAAAAGCTGATCCAACAAGGAGGCCTTGCAAAACAAGAAGAAATTAGCAACAGAAAAGCAGATAAGTTATACAGTGTGTTAGATAAATACCCAAGTGTTTTCAACCTCCCTGTTGAGAAGTCAGTTAGAAGTAAGATGAACATTGTGTTTACATTAAAAGGTGATGATACTATTGAACAAAAGTTCCTTAAGGAATCCAGTGATAAGAATCTCAAGGGTCTCAAGGGTCATAGAAGTGTTGGAGGTATCCGTGTCAGTAACTATAACGCGGTATCTGAAGAGAGTATTGATTTGCTAGTTGATTTCATTGAACAATTTGCGAAAGAAGTATCTGGAGCATAAGTGAATGTCATCTTATAGAGAGCTAAGATGTTTGTATATCAAAATAATAATCAATGTATAGTGAGAAAACCAAGTAGACTTCTAAGAATTGATCATTGAAATAGCACGAAAAGGAGGTTTGATGGAATTATATATAATCATCATCAAAACCTTTGTATTATGTAATATGCTAGCTTATTAGAATATGTGAAGGGTTTCTCTATCGTTTCCAAAGTTTGTAGTAACGTTAGCATTAGCATCAGCATTAACATCTTCTAAATATACAGTAAATTTTAATTCAACGTGCAATTCATCATAAATTTCACATTTACAAAGCTTTCATGGCAATTATGTTACCAATACTCAACCTGTACACCCAGCATGCATATCTCCTATATATCACCCATTCTCTATTATACATTCTTCAACATGAAATATCAATAAATATGCAATTAAAATGAATTGTGGAGTCATCAAAGAAAACCAACTCACTCTTCAAGAGTCTTTTCCTCCTATAAGGAACATTCCTTCACCATAATCATTAACAGTCCTAAGTCCTAATGCTTCATTCTCAGATAGAACCATCATCAGATCGTCACTCAATTCACAAAACTTTTGAGCGAACCTCCAGTCTTTAGAATCAACTACTACAGTGCAAACCATCAGATCGTCATTTCCTTCATAGTCCACCTGTACTTTCTTCTTGAGCTTTATGGAGACTTTCCTGAATGCATCATCAAGCCCAATTGACAGATTGCCAAGGCTATCTAACGATACCCGTACTCTTTCGCCTTTATAACGTTCCAACTGCTTAAATACAACAGCAACATATGATGGCAATGCTGCAACCAAAGACTGATCACCAACATAAAGCTCAGGAATATTTAATTCACCATAGATCAATCTAATCGGCAGATCAAATTGGTATACTCGTGAGCTTTTAGCAAATTCGCCTGCATCTGTGTAACTCATGCTAAGACTAACGATTGTCCCCGATGAAAGTTTTCTTGCTTTCAATCTCATAGAAACAGTTTCTGCCGTTGACCTTTCAAAGTTCCTTAATGCTGTTAAAAACATGTCTATACTTAGTTCACAGTCAATTGATGGATGTTTCTTTTCGCATATATACGTGGTGAATATCTTGCTTGATTCAAATGTAAAGCAAGCCTTAGGCTGACCTAAAGCTGTTGACCAGATTATGAAAGAATCTTCCAGGAATTTGAAAACAGCTGTTTTCCTTAATCCATAAATGATTTCACAGATTGATCTCAACGACACCGATGATTCTTTGTTGATAGATGTAAGTAATCTCATGATGGAGTATCTGATAGGGTGATTGATGAGGCGATATGCTAATTGATTTGGTATCAGAATTTGAAGAAATATGCACCAAACGCAAAACTTATAGTAATTGTCTGATACTTATTAAAATATGTTCTTGGTTGTAAATTCCACTCCAGATTTTGTAGTAATCGATAGACTACTTGCTCAGCTTGTAGGAAAGCTAGCTCAATCGCTTTTCCCAGCTTCTATAATGTAAGAAGTTCACGATAAGCAATAAATTTTTACGTCCAAAATTCTTCTCTATTTCATATAGTAACAAACAGGTGTTCCCCCCAATAATATATTAATTAGCTCTTCTAGTTATTCACCACTGCAAAACTCAGCAATCACTTTAGTATCAATGATTAGGATTCAACCATTCGTTAGCATTGTTACCCATAGGTCAATTGCTAGAACGAGATAAATTGTCATAACATCAATATCCTTATCAACACTAAATTTGACTTTTGAATTGAGAGTTTTCTCTTCAGGAACCAATAAACATCTGCTAAATATTCCGTAATATATTATTGTAATAACTATGACTGTAACGCTTAGCAGATTATCGAAGGTAAAGCAAAAGCAAAACAAGAAGAAAAAAAAAAGGGAAGAGAGCAGTTTACGTAAGAAAATATCAAGTTATCACGCGGCAGTTTCGTGATTGTGGAAGAAAGTGAAAAATTGATCTATATGTTTGTTCGTGTTTTCTTTTCATTAGTAGTTGAGAAATTGATACTATTATTATTGAAATTATCCTGCTATGTTTAAGAATATATTTTACTTTTCATTATTAGTACTTTTTACTGATTTGTTCTAACGTATAACGTAACATAATCAAATCTGAAGAGTTGAATAGGTAATTGCAAGAGATTGTATTTGAATGCTGAGATTAAATATCAAACCATATGACCTCTATTACAATAAKTACTATATATTGATCATAGGAATAGAACGGATTTGTATATTATTTAACGTATGAGAATAATATTAGTTGATACTTAAAGCTGAAAAGCGCACTATTTTTGGCTTTCTAAAGCAGAACATTAGCACTGTTGAATATAGTCAAAGCGAGGAGCTTCTCATTGTTGGATTCATTAAACATGACGATCAGTAACATGTCAATAAGAATACTCTACTCTCATAGAACTAAGAACACAAGAAATCACCTATGTTACAACATTTCCAGTAAATATTAGACGAAAGAAACTTTTTTAATTATATAGACCCATATTATCGCATAGGAAAACATCGTATCTCACTTATCATCCGCCATCATCATATCGTCTATAACACCAACCTAATCAAAGGTAACATCTTCAGGCTTATAGTTATCTAAGACAATTCTATACATAAAATCAGGAGAATAACCACCAATATTTGTGATATAAATATCAATGAACTCGGGAGGAATATAATCATAAACAGGATTGATCACTTCAACATTTTCAACGATTTCATGGTCTTCAAATGGTACTACTGAACCAGAGTTACCGATCTCAATCAAGCTCTCAGCATCAAACGGATGCGTTGGTGATAATTTATATAATCCGCTAACGACGAAAACAGGTGTTTTATGTTCTTTAGCACTCTGACAGACAGTTGCAACTCCCGATGATGAAACGCATCCACCGTTAGCAAAGACAGCTCGTGTGCCCATTATCACTTTACCAACTCTACTCATAACTGCATAGATCGTGGTATCAGGAATGATAACGGTCTCAATTCCTGCCTTTGCAAGTTTCTTGGCAAATTCGTGCGCTTCCTTGGTCTCATTAGGAAACGATTCAGTAATAATCACTGTAAACTTTCTCTTTTGATAAGCCTTTAGTAAGAACTTAACAACAGTTTTACTTCCAGGAGTTGGACAGAGTAACAATTCATTGTCATGAATTAGTTCAATTGCAATTCCTGCAATCCCTTCGTCTATATTCCCTATTTCATCAATCAAATCTTGGATTCCTTCTATTATACTTGGACGTAGATCCTTTGTTGGTTTCTGAGTGTGTTTTTCATGATTTTCTGTCGATGATAATAAATTGAACATTGAGGAAATGAGCGCTGAGTCGTCTTGGTGTTTCTCACCTTCCATCTCATCCCTAATAATGGCTAGGACTCTTTTAACAATATTCCCACAGGCAAACTCTCTTGGTTGAGCCATTTGAAGTCGTTTTCCAAGGACTCTGATTTGAGATACTAGCTGATCTATATGATTCCATCTTGCTGCTGATACTACTCTCAGCAGTAATTGGGCAGTAGCTAATGCCACAGGATAAGACCCTGATATTTGACGACGTTTTAACTCGCTGAAAATGTTCGTTAGTAAACCAGAATTCATCAAATCAGAAMAAACTAAGAAGTAATTATAACAAAATTCACATACGAAATGAATGTGTCGATTTGAATGTTGATATCTTTTTCTTTATTATGAGCCAAAGACATCTTGATTAGTTGAGGTATGTGTCGCAGTTGGTCTGCAGCAACGGTTGCTAACAATTCAGGTACGGGTATATAACTTGTGCCAATTTATATTTATAAGAATTGTGGGCCAAAATAAACAGACGAAACCAGATGTAACCGCGAAGATTTTCAGTGATGGCAACAAACTAATACTGATTGAATGAAGATAATGACTAACAGTCCTATTAGTCCTTAAGAATTTATGAACTTGCAGCAAGAACTAGTGCACAAGAACCAGCTACTAAATGTGAAAGTTATATTTAAGTAATGAAAAAAATGCTGAGCAAGATCACCTATTGCTTCAATAATATCGTCAACAAAAAGAATAATGATTATTCCTCACTGTTTATTGATCATTCTCAACTGGTTGTTGGTAAGTAAATTAGTAAAATGTTTCACCGTTAGTTTTCACATTGGGTCTTGAACTTTTTCTTCACAGAATGTACATGTGTTTTRAGAAATACTGCATGAATCGACATAGAGGTACAGGTAATGTGCTGGTAACTTACAGAGGGAGCTTATTTATAATGGCCAATTGGATGAAAATGACGTTCAGAAATTAAATTCTTTGATTAAATTGTTTCTAGCTACTGATTGGAATAGGGGCTTTCAATCGGAATTTTCCTCTTATTCTTGAAAAAGTACTTCATAACTGGATAACCTCTAAGATTGATCAATGCTGCTGTACAATTATGTAACAATAGTTACGAATGGAAACTCTAATTGGAAAACTGTTATTGGAAACGTTTACAGTCGTTTGAAAAACCAAGTTCCACCAATTGTTTATAAGAATATTCATTTCTTACATTAAGTACTCCAAGAGTCCTATTCTGCTGCATTTATTCTACCGTTCGAATATTTCTCTTAACTGAGCGATTATAATGCCAGATGTAAAACTGAGAAATTATACTAATTTCCCTTTCTCAAAATCTAATGCATAATTAAGCATATAAAGACAAACCTAAGTATCTCAAACCGAAGCAATTGATTACTGAAGTGCGTTAATATTCTCACTCTATCTAACGTAATCGGTGGAAATTTGAAAGATAAAGCTGTTCGATATCCTACTTTTCCTCAGAGCTAGCTAGTTTCTTTCAGCTCCTATATACAGGTGTTCTACACGTTCTCTTCTTTCTTTCTTTAAAAGTCATCATTATCATCGAAGTAAGAAGCAAAGGATGGTTGTTTTGATGTCAACTCGCTTTTTACCTTTTCTTTTCCTTTATCGGCCTTCTCGCCTTGTTTAACACTACCATCTAATAAACTATTTGCACTTGTATTATCAGTATCAGCATCACTTGCTTCTTCATCTTCCCTTTCAGTATCTTCATTTTCAGTAATATCTTCATCGTCTTCCATTACATAATCAACAGATGTTTTGATTGCTTCAATATCTTCCTCACATTGTTCAAGGAACTTCTCGTCATCAAACCTAACAGTAACACCATTGCTACTACCCTCATCMCTTTCTAGTCTTGTTTGGCCTTTCTGGATTATTGCCCTCAGCTTAGCTTTCTTGTTTTCCAGATCACTACTTGATTTCTCCGACGTTCTGTCTAAAAATTCAATCAATTCATTAGCCTGTCTGATAGATCTCAATCTTCGCCCATCAAGGTTCCGTAGACTATCATTATCTCTTTCAGTCCTATGCTCCCTTTTCTTCCGAGACATTCTTCCGCCTTGAGCTCTCAACATTGACCCAAACCCACCTTTTCCACCTCTTATCCTTACATTCAGCATCAAATCTATAGATTGATAATCTGCACAAAGATCTGTCCTTAGTGAGAACAAACTCTTCATGTTCTTTTCGCTTATGCCTGGCAATTCCAGGCTTCCGCCACAACGCGTTGAAATGTAAGTATCATTATTACCGATTTCTGCAGGTAATTCTTGCCTTATTCTTTCTGTTAAATGTTTGATTGTCGTATCTGCACCCGCCCTCATAKTAATAGGATCAAGTCCTGGAGGAGTATTCACATGAATAGCGATGAGCATGTTGAGGATCGGAGATTTCGTTTCTTTCCGTTTCTTTCGTTTCGTACTTAGTAATCAGAAAATACTACTCCTACTATATGTATAGTAAGCCTACTGTTCTTTATTATCCAAGAAGACAAACAACTAACTAAGGAAAAGATAATACAGTGAGCAACTACCATTAAGAAATAGAACTTTCAGAAGAGAAGCCAACTTTCAAGTATAATGTCAGATGATTTATGATTACACAATCTCAAAACATAACTTTTACTTTAAAGTTTGAAGAATGTCTTCACCAATCAGGTTTTTGTCATAATGGATGTCATGACACGATAGAATCAAGAAATATAAGAAGTATGTGGAAAACTCATCATATCCGGACGACGCTATCGTCCGATGCAGATTGTCAAGACAATGATAGAAAGCAACGCTTTCTATTATATTCACTTTATCAATCAGAAAATAATTATAAAGAAGCTATTTATATTTACTGGTGCAATAGTTTGGCAAGAATTAGAGCCTAAAATATTGGGTTTACTTTACAAACAATATTGCACTCTCTCCCAACAATAGTAGTTCAATTACTTCCAATCTCTCTACAGCCCCCCGACATATAGCGCAATATCTTAACAGGACAGGACATCCAAACACTCACCAAGCAAAACTTCCACTTCCTTACCGGACTTTTTTTCACTGTCCGAGTTGATTTCAACCATTTTCATTACTCTTGCAAAAAATCCTCCCACTTCTTTTTCTAACTTATCGCAAACCAATATAATTCACTATCTACAAACGCACAGATTAGCAGTTCTGGTAGTCTTTCCATCAAATTATACCAAAAATCTAACTAGAGGTGACTCAGTTGATTATTGTATATAGCAGATTCCGACAAAATGTTTACCACAACTGTGCGATCAGCTCTTCGCCTTGTCGGCAAGAGAGTTACACCAGTTTTCAGCGTTGAAAGCTTGAACTCAGTAAAAGTTTCTACTATTGTTAGAAATTACGCTGCTGCTTTTGATAGAAGCAAGCCTCACGTCAATATTGGTACTATTGGTCACGTCGATCACGGTAAGACCACATTGACCGCTGCTATCACCAAGTGCTTAGCTGAGAAGGGTGGTGCCAACTTTTTGGACTACGCCGCTATTGATAAAGCTCCAGAAGAAAGAGCTAGAGGTATCACTATTTCTACTGCTCATGTTGAGTATGAAACCGATAAGAGACACTATGCTCACGTTGATTGTCCTGGTCATGCTGATTACATCAAGAATATGATTACTGGTGCCGCTCAAATGGACGGTGCTATTATTGTTGTTGCTGCCACTGATGGTCAAATGCCTCAAACCAGAGAACATTTGTTACTTGCTAGACAAGTTGGTGTTGAACATTTAGTTGTCTTCGTTAACAAGGTTGATACTATTGATGATCCTGAAATGTTGGAATTAGTTGAAATGGAAATGAGAGATCTCTTAACCACTTACGGCTTCGATGGTGAAAATACTCCGGTTGTAATGGGTTCTGCTTTATGCGCTCTAGAAGGAAGAAATAAGGAAATTGGTGAAGACAAGATCTTTGAACTTTTGGACGCTGTTGATGAATATATTCCAACGCCTGAAAGAGATTTAGAAAAGACTTTCTTGATGCCTGTTGAAGATATCTTCTCTATTCCTGGTCGTGGAACTGTTGTTACCGGTAGAGTTGAAAGAGGTGCATTGAAGAAAGGTGAAGAAGTTGAAATCGTTGGTATGAATGACACTCCTTTGAAGTCCATTGTCACTGGTATTGAAATGTTTAAGAAGGAGTTAGATCAAGCTCAAGCTGGTGATAATGCTGGTATCTTGTTGAGAGGTATCAGAAGAGATCAAGTTAAGCGTGGTATGGTTCTTGCTAAGCCTGGAACCGTCAAGTCTTACAAGAAGTTCTTGGCTTCTTTATACGTTTTGACCAAGGAAGAAGGCGGAAGACATTCTCCTTTCTCTTCTGACTACAGACCTCAAATGTTCGTTAGAACTAACAGTGTAACTGTTACCTTGAACTTCCCTGAAGGTGTTGATCCTTCTACTCAAGTTATGCCTGGTGACAACGTTGAAATGGAATGTACTTTATTACTTCCTACTCCTCTCGAACAAGGTCAAAGATTCAACTTACGTGAAGGTGGTAAGACCGTTGGTACTGGTTTGATTACCAGAATTTACGAGTAAACGCGCTTCTATTGATTTGGCAAAAGATATTGGACTTATCAGTGATTATGTTGAAACTAGTGGCACGAATTTATCATTCGGTCTGCTTGAACACATAATTGTATTTTCATTATTGCTTTGCCGATCGTAGAAAACGTTTACTTGTTTATCTATTTATGTAAATATTGCCTTTTATTTTGTTTTCTAGTGTTTTTCTATCTTTATACAGTTCATTCGTTATAGCGGAATAATTATATATTGATAGTATGCATCTTTAGCCATAATATCGATCAACTTTGTAGTACTAATAATTTTTCTGCTGCAGTTGAAAGATCGAACTGCAAATATCTGTATTACTATCTGTCAAGATTATTTATGAATAGTACGTGTAAAATGCCGGTAGATCTCCCTCTGAATAGAAACAACAATTGGATAGCATGAATTGGCGTTTACTCTCAGCGGTATTTCATTAAGCACTTGAGAAGCAACTTATATTCATGCAAGAACTCGTAAACATCAACCTTAAAAGTTATTCTGATTACTAAGCATTTATTACATCTACATTTATTGAATATCCCAGTTACATTGCAGAAGAGCTTTAAATGCTCTTTGGAAAGCTTCCCAAAACTTAGCTATAAACTAGCTAGTACTTGCAATATTTGTTATAATCAAATATCCATTGTATGCTCTTCTCTTTTACTCCTATTAGCTAATCGCGTCGGCAGGAATTAAGGTTAGTTATCTGACATATAACTCTAACTTCTCTGCCTGTTATCATCTTCTTTTCTTTATTTTATAGCGTTCTGTTCCCAGACTCTTCAATACTTGAATGATATCAGAAAACATTTAAACAAGTGAAACTCTCCAAGAATAATTCTATTACTAGCTCACAGCAAACCAATGTATCTGATTATTTGTTAATCATACTTATTCCAATCCTGACAGTTTCCTTTAACTCCGCTAAAGCACAAACTCTAATCCATTTAAACATTAGTAGTGCGTCAGCTACTCTAAACGTTATCAACCATTCTATTACTAATTTATATTTCTGGTACCACAGCATCATGTATATTATTAATAAACAAACAAACACACAAATTTTGTTCAAATCACTAGAAATATCTAGACGAGAGTATCTGGAAATYCCAGCATTTAGTGTAGCATAATAGGCACACCTATTGGCAGCTTTCCTACTACCACTCACTCATTTAGTAGATAGCAAATATTGCCTTGCAATCAATCGTCGATAGGTGAACGAAAGAAGATCAGGTAGAATATAAAGGATTCGTTCAGGGCAAAGGGTAAAGATAATTTGTCTATTACCTATTTTGTCTATTAAACTCCTATGACTATTATAACATTTTTGTATAATAATGGAGAAACAAATACTAATTGATAGGAATATAGTAGAGCATCGTAAACAATCTGTGGCCAATTCTGGTTCCACCAGAAAATGGTTCAGTAGGTTGAGCTCTAGAAGAGCTATTATAACGATTGCACTACTTATTCAATTATTGATAGTGCTGGCGACAGGATATTTTCACAATAATCATTTCAAATTACCAGATGTCAGCAAAATACTAAGTAGAACTGTTATTTTGAATGGAGCTCCGTCTATCAATCCAGACTCTCAACATATGACTATTGGTTCACGTGCTATGGTTGCTTCGGATGTTCCACAATGCTCGAAAATGGGGTCTGAGATCATTGCCAAAGGCGGTTCTGCTGCAGATGCTGCTGTCACTGTTGCTTTATGTATAGGATCCATCAACTCATTTTCATCCGGTATAGGGGGAGGTGGGTTTTTGCTTGTTCGGGATTCTAATGGCACTGCATTATCAATAGATGCAAGGGAAATCGCTCCAGAATTAGCCCATAAGCATATGTTTGATATTAATCCGCATCTTGCACAGTATGGTGGATTAGCTGTTGCTGTCCCAGGGGAACTTATGGGTTTGTATGAAACCTATCAAAGGTTCACCAGTAGCGTTCTCAGCTGGAAGGAACTTGTTGATCCAGTAGTGAAACTGAACCACGAAGGTTTTATTGCTAATGATATTTTAGAAGTAGTTGTGAATGTCTCAAAAAGTTATCTTGAAGATAACTATGAACACTGGAAGTTTCTTTATATAAATAGAACCAAACAAAAAGGATTAATTAAAAAGGGAGATTTGATTAGAAGGACTGAATTTGCAAAAACACTTCAAATAATTGCAGAAGATCCCCTTTCGTTTTATAATCCTGAAGGACCTTTGGTAAACTCTATGGTAAAAGCTGTTCAACAACAAGGAGGAATCCTCCAAGCATCTGATTTCTCTCGTTATAAAGCCGTTATTAATGAACCACTAAGAACAGAGTTTCAAGGCTTGGAAGTACTGACTTGTAATGGCACATGTAGTGGGCCAGCTATGATTCTTGGGTTGAATGTAATGGAAGGGTTTGGAGATAGCGAAAGAACAGATTTTGGAACAAGAGAAATGCAAAGATTAATAGAAACAATGAAATGGATGTCAGCAGCAAGAACTGAACTAGGAGATCCATCGGATGTTTCAAATGAGGAAAAAGTTATTGAATTAATGTCAAAAGAATATGCTGATAGTGTTCGTATGAATATTAGTGATGAACATACATATGGATGGAAATACTATCATCCTTCCTATGATAACAATAATCCTCACGGTACAGCTCATTTCTCTATAGTTGATGATAAAGGAATGGCAGTTTCAATGACTACTACTGTCAATTTACTGTTTGGATCGTTAATTCATGATATTAATACGGGGATTATTATGAACAATGAAATGGATGATTTCTCTATTCCGAACACTTCCAATGCTTTTGAACTGCGTCCTTCTATCTATAACTATATTAAACCTTTTAAAAGGCCTTTGTCGTCTTCAGTTCCAGTGATTGTTTCTAATTTATCAACATCGCAGCCCGATCTAGTTATTGGTGCCGCTGGCGGGTCTCGGATCTTAACATCGGTATTTCAAGCTATTGTTAGAACATACTTGTATAATATGTCATTATTGGATACTATAGCTTTTCCTAGAGTTCACCATCAACTAATCCCCGAATGTGCTTCTTTTGAGGAATTTGTTCCTGAAAAATTGTTAGATGCAATGAGAAAGAAAGGTCATGATGTGGAAGTTTCTATTCCAAAGACGGCAATGAATGGTATTCGTAGAGTTGATGGTTTCTTACAAGGGGTGAGCGATTTTTGGAGAAAGCGTGGTGAAGCTTATGGATTTTAATGTGGAGTGTAGATAATTTAATATTCTTAGAACGGTAAAGGCAGAACGAAAATGAGATACTCGAGAGAGGTTAATAGCGATATAATAATAGGAACTGATGTTTCCTTCTTTCGTACCTGATGACTGTATTCTCACATCGGCAAAAGCGTGTATGACTATTTGTCAATGTTTCTTTCTAGATAACTCTAATATTTCCCTGTTTTATAATGCTAATCTGAAAACCATTGATAATAAAAGTATGGGTAGAATATTAATCTAATTATTTATATCATTTTATTGCTTTCATGTAATTTATTATTACATGGAACACATTTCATGAACAACTCCGATAGAATTTACTTTTCTGAATGAGAACGATAGGGGGGGGAACCTCTCATATTGGGTATACTGAGGTAGCTGAGGATGGAGATGGAGAAGAGTTATAAAGTAAAAGAAGACAATTAAGCACTGCAATGAGTCAGAAAATGTAGACTGYTAAATRTCATTGAGCTTAGGTTCTAATTGAGTCAATGGGCTCGTAGAAACTATCTTCGTATTCATCAGCTCTATTATCAATATCAAACTTTGGGCATCTACTATAGTTATGCTCTTTCCATTGTCGAGATCAACTTAATTATTGTAAATAATGAGCGACATTAATGCGAATTGAGTGCAATGAATAACTGAAATTTGATATTCTTCCAACAAGAAACTCCAGTCAACTTGTTGTTACCCTTTATTTTGTTCATGCTTCCGCTTTCATGAATAAAAGAATCGAAATTAGGTCTTTCTATGTGCTATAATGCAAGGTCAAGCGACCTGCTTAAACTTCCCATATAGCAAAGACCACCATCATAACACGCAACATACATCAAATTATAAGGAATATTTCTAATTTAATGAAGATGAAGGAGGTAAGCTAATAGCTAGTAGAAGGCTGAATAAACTTGTAAATCGTTTACCAAGTTTTGAACCAGGTATCTATTACTTGCTCCACCCTTCTCGTAAAATACCTTCTTTCAATTATTATTAACCAGCTTTATAGTTCTATGCTCGTAATGGTAAACTTTATTTCCAACCAGAACTCCGCCTTCTCCAACTGCCTCATTTGCTAGTATCATTGTAAGCTTTTTCGCTTTAATTCAACTCTTTTTACAACAAATATTACCCAAGTGTTTCCAAAAATACTGCTATCTTATTTTTAATCGAATAGTCGTTCATTTTCTTCTTTCTTTCTTTCAAATCTGACCCAGACTATTCTTCTTCTTTGCCTTTCTCTTCTTTATTACTGGTTTATCGCTTATGCATATGACCTATTTTGGACACTATTCTATTTCTTACGGTTTATTTATAGGCGAAGATTTAAAGAAATACATTTCACTGAAAAGAGTAAGAAATACAGGATCAAAACTCAAGAAATACCAGTCCGAAGACGTGTGGAAAGGATATACTGAAACTAGATAATATTTATCCATTGACTGGTAAATTATAACTGTACTGTGGTCTGGGTATATCTAATCCTATATTCTTTGCATTACAATTATACCAATAAGTTTAACAATACTACCCTGGGACATTTTTATCAGTATCAAGGAAACCGAAATTTTCTATACTGTCTCCGGTGCCATATGCGTTGCACTGAACTATCTGTGTTTGCCTGAATAAGCTTCATTGTTTATCAAAGGGATATGCCTTACTGATATTAACTGGGTTAACGTCTTATTCTCGGTATAGGTTATTCCGTTGGACATTATTTTTGTTTGTGGATCAATAAAAAATCACAAACTGCACGCGTCTAATTGTGTTTACAAAAAGCAGAAGCGCTTAATAACCAGTGAAAACATACAACTTAGTATTGTATCACTTTAATTTACGTGTTCCTTCTTCTTCTATCACTAAAAAAGAATTTTGATATATTCAATAGGAATTCGAATGAATCATCACAATGTCTGTTCACCCTGGTCGTGCTCAACACGGAGCTAGGCCTARGAGAATAAATCATGAGCAGGTAAAGTCGCATACCCAGTCTCCGACTCCAACGAAAGCAATACCAAATGATCGGTCTGCCAAGAAAGTCACTAGCAAAAAGCCATCAAGATCTTTTGTTAAAGATAAACCATTACCGCAACAACCACATCCTAACGCACAAAAAATACCGTTGACGGTTACCTTCAAAGAAACACAAGAAATCATTCATGAAATAACCAGCGATATTCGCGCAAGAGCTTCGGAAACAATTCACATATTTTTGTCATTCAGACCACAGTCAGATCCAAAGAAAGTACGCAATTTCATATCAGAATGCAACCTGGGAAGAAATATTCCTCCCTTATCAGGGCCGAAATTACGACAGTTGATACGAGCGACAGATCAGTTCAGTCTCATGACTTGTTTGAAATGGTTGTGGGGCCATTTAGAAGCTCCAATAGTTGGCTGGAGTGTTTATGACAAATTTCGCGACTTAGAACGAAAAGAAGGATATCCCAAAGCGGCATTCGTAAATCTTTTTCCAAAGTGTCTCACCAGTTCAGCACAAGCATCCGTTATTTATGACTTTTTTGACTTGATGTACTGTTTATCAGGAAAATCAACTGTCAACCAAATGAGTGGGAGAAAGATAAGTAAAGTAGCAGGTATATGGGCATTTGGCGTTGATGAGTCAAAAAGAACGTTTACATTTGAAGATGGTCTGAAAGAATGGATCTCCAGTGCAACAGCATGTTTTCACTTGTTTATTTCATTTTTGAAAGCTAATTTACCAGCAGACCTTCAAGATCCAGAAGTTCCTAGACCGCTAAAAGCTATTTTAAGTAGTGAGGTATATCCTCCTAGCGGTACGGCAAATGCTCGTTTAGTTTCTGTACCTGTTGTCACAATGAGATCGCCTTCTATCAGTAGAACACCAAATGAGTTGGTGGAAAAAGCAGCCAAGGTTTTATCCTTCGAAAATCCGAGTTTGTTTCCTGATCAGGAAGACTATGAAATACTGAAATGCACCTTCGATGGAAATCCAATAGAAACATCAATCATTTCTCAAGAGTCAAAACGATTGTTGAATTTGATTTCAGATGAAATTGTGCAGTACGAAAATAGCCTTGAAGTTGTCGATAACGGAAGCGGTAAGCCATCAGGTGATGTAATTGATGAGAATGAGTTGAACGCTTGGAATGTGAGTTCCGTCGATTGTAGAAAAAGACCATCAATATATAGGAAGCAAGGTGGGAACGGTAGCGATGATGTGTCAATAAACACTACAGCTGATGTTTCACGAATACTTATTGATGATTACTATTGTTGGGTTTGGATGTCTTCAATATCGCCTGAGCAACCTGATAAGTTGAAGTCAYTATTTGGCAGATCTGTCATCATAGAAGTTGTTATTGATCCGTATGAAAAAGGGTTTAGATCTGAATTTTTTCGGACAAAAGTAGATGCTTCAAAGAAGTCCAGCCCTTCAGAGAAATTTCACCGTTGGGTGATTATTGAAGAGGTTGTGCGTAAAGCTCCTATTGATACAGAATCCACAGCTCTGGTAGAGGAAAATTTACTATCAAAAAATGTAGATGTAATTGACAACTTGAATCGCAAAACCAGAAGGAAAAGCGATAGTTCCAATAAAGATACCAACAGAACAAAAGCCGTTCAATCTGTATGTGAACAATTATTTGATACAGAAGAGTCGATCACTGACTCTTACATAGCGGCATATATGGAATCAGACACTGAAAGTGATAGAATTATAAGTGTGCTCGTTTCCGATAATACCAGCGATTCAAGTGCTGATAGACATACTGACAAAGCAAGCACGCCAACTAGAGAGAGTAATAAGAAGCATACTGAACAATCGGGTGGTAGGAGGAACAGCAGTATAAATATTAGTGCTATGCCGGGTAAAGAGGATTTGTCTTTTACTAAGAGTATCTCCAACAAACACAGAAATGATTCTACTACTGGCGACGAACCGCCACCTGTTCCAAAGCATCAAGTTATTCGAAGTATGCTTTTAGATTCCGAAGAAATTGCTGACGCTAGAAAAAAATTGGGTCCAAGTGCTGAACAGGGCCCACCAAAACCTCAAGTTCCTCCATTGCCACCAAAGCCCCAAGGAGTAGCAACTCCAGAAAGATCACCTAATTCCTCTTATGCCGATTCGGAAGAAGCAACCACCTGTTTTCCTCAAAGCCCTTGCAGTCCTAAATATGATTCAAAGTTGAAACTGAAAATGCCCAAATCCTTTTCTAAGAAAACGTTGACATCTATTATCTCAAGCCCTCCTGGTATCTTGAGCCATAAAAAGACGAAGTCCCAGAATGAGAAAAAAACCGTTAATACCAGCCCTAGTTATCGTGATAGAGAACTACCAGACTTGCCACTACCTACTTTGAAGGCACCCGAACTGAATAGTGTCTTTGATAATAGAAGACATGATAGGCCTATCAGTGTTCTTCCGCCTTTGGAAGATATAGGCACTCTTGATATTGCACTTCCTACGCCTGTAGATGAACATTTTGCAGCGGAAATGGATTTTGAATTCCGAGCCTTGAGTTTATATCCTTCAAGTGGGGAATCTACCGACACTCTTTCATATCCTAGTAGTTATCATTCACCATGGGAACAATCAAAGCAGAGGACATTGCGTCCTCCCATCAATATGACTAAAAGAAACTCAGCTGTAGAAGATGTCACCGCAAGTAGCTCCGATGCGTCGATAGGTGACTATGATGATGAGGACACTCCAAAGGCACCAAAAGCTTCTCGAACTCGAACTCCATCACCGGAAAATTATACAGCAAGAAGTTCCTCGAGTAATCTTGGAGTAACGCCCGTACCTTATGATTCCGGTGGTCATCCTCATTTTGAATCAACGCCTGTTAGAATTCCTGGTACGCATGCCATTGCTCCTAGTTCACCAAGACCTGCTTCAAGTCCAGTGTTTGATAGTACTCATCATAGAATCGACCTATCACCCACGACAAACGCTTCTTTTCCTCATGGTAGAAATACCAGTCCTTTGAGGAATGTTATTACTGCAAGAGATAGTGATAAAGATGATGAGTCCAGCGAGAATGAGTCCTCAAGTGAATACTTCTCTATTCAGCCATCTATTGGCTCTACTAACTCTATAACACACAGCTCTACAACAACTGCTGTAAGATCATCAGAGGGCAAATCACTCAGTCGTAATCATGAAGTATCAGCGGGTGATGCTCTAAGTGTAGCACATTCTGACTTATCTGCTGATTCGAGTGAATATAGCGATGTAAAACCTGTAAAGCTGCCATTCACTACTTCTTTGCAACCTGAGACTAACGTTAGCACTACATCTTTACGAAGTGGTGCCCAGTTAGCAACTGAAAGTGTAAATACAATCGTTGAAAGTATAGGTATGGGTGTTGTTAACAGTGAAGAGCATGAACTAAAAACAAAGAAGCTTTTCAAGTTGGAAAAAAGACCTCCTCCTTCGATGACATCGGGTGGTGTTTTGCATGAGCTGTCAAAAATCGATAAGCCTTTACCTCAAGCACCTATTAACCCCGAATCAAGAACAGTCGAAAAATCAAGCTCGCTAGAAGTTGAGAAAAAGCAGGCTTTTGATAAAGAGCCTAGAGATGTTTCTGATTATGGAAACAAAGCAGATCTGAATTTCGAAAACAAAGAACCTTATTACAAGGATTATAATAATGAATCTGCTAGTTTAAGCAAACGAGATGAAGAAGAAGAGGTGGAGCAAAAGCATTCAGATGTAGACACCGATAAATCGAAGTCATTATCTAGCTCAAACTCTGATGACTATAGGAAAGAAATGGCTAAAGGATTCAATTTTCAACGATCATCACCAAACAAAAGAACTCCTGAAGGAATGTATCCTGGATCTCCTGGACCCTATGCGCCCTATGGATCTTATGGTGCTCCCGTGCCCGGTCCGCCTTATGGAGCTTATAATGCTCCTAGTGCTCCAGGAGTATACTGGAATCCTAATCAGCAAGGGCCAAGTGCAAGGTTACAATATGGATATCCTAACAAAAATTCCGGTTCTCGCACAGCCTCACCCGCGTCGTCAAGCGGTAGTGGGCCAGACTATTATCAACAACCAAGGAACAGATCATTGCCAAATGTAAGCGATGGACTGAACTTTGGATTTGGTGTTGAATCCAACTCTGGAAGCTCGAACAGTTCCGATGAAGTTAATAGACTTTCTGCAAAACAATTGGGGCAACGTCAAAGTGCACCATTAATCTCTACTGATAAAATGCCAAATCCTGGCCCAAGTTCTTCTCAAAGTAAATCAGCAGGACAACAAACGGTGCCACCTCCTGGCTCGTACCCACCTCAGTCCATGTATTGGTATCCCCCTCAAGGTTATCCTCCACCACAAGGATATCCGCTTCAGGGATACCCTCCACAAAACTATCTTCCACCACAAGGATATCAAATACCGCCTGGAACTCCTGGATACCCACCACAAGGAATTCCTTATATGTATCCGCCAATGGGATATGGCATGCCTCCTGGGCCAGGTGGGTGGCCTGGTCCTGGTAGTTCGTCAGACCCAAATAACAATCTGGCAGGCGTTCCGGCAATGCCAACCACTTCCAGAGGGCAAAGAAGACATGTTCAACGGAATCCTAATAAAAGGGAACTACGTCAAGCATTGAAAGGTGATGCATTTGGAGTTATATAGTTTATGTTTGGATTTGTAAGATAGTTGGCGTTCTCTCCTCGCATTTTTATGCCTGTTTAGAAGGTAGAAGAATGGTCCATCATGATAATTTATTCTGGTGACTACTAGGAGATTGAATTATAAAAAAGGAATCTGCAACATAGTTTACGAACCGTCGTATCTGTATTACAAAACACGAAAGAATAAATAACGAATTAATGAGATGATTCCACACTACTAGTATCTACCATCTGTGGGTAGAGATTTTGAGTAAAATGGTGAAGATATCTATTATTTTACCACTCCACCAGTTTCCATAATACTTCATCGTATTCAAATAGCTTCGGTTTCTCCTTTTTTGTCCCAGTTTCCATATGAATAGTGGTAAAACATGTTTCTCATCTAATATCATTAACATTTGCCTTACTGTTTCTATCACTGTTTTTCATTCACCTTCGGAAATTTCTATACTCTCTCCACCTTGCTTTAATGTGCGCCCAACCATGGCTCCATCCCGGATACTCTCGCGCCTATAATTTCCATTTCTAGTTCTCATCCCGGTTCGGGCCGGTTGAGCTCATATCTTAAGAATTGCATGTGAAGGATAATAAAATTAATATGATATCCATTTGGTGTCTGGATGCAGATAGGCCAATTTAACTTTAAGCTTTAAGGTTTCTGCTGCTTGGGACAACACTAGCATTTGCATGTGAAAACTGAATTATGTTAAAACCAGAGAAAACCAGGGAAGTAATGTAATGTCAAAATTAATTAAGAATATTTCGACGTTGATGTTTCAGTAGTATTAAGAAGATGAAACATATTATAATGTGAGTTGATTAGTGAGGTAATGAAAACGGGCTACGTAATAGTTCTGTTGATTTCTAATAGTGTCAGAAAATTCAAATGAAGATTGAATTACACGTAGTACCATTGATTGATAAAGAACTTTCTACTTTGGTTGCGTCTTCAATATTTATGATTCCTTTGATCCGCTTAATTAAGCGGAAAGGTATGAAGCATTGTTATCGAAAGAATTATGGCTAGTAAGTACGTATGTTGTTTTAATTCTCTGAAGAGAAGTTAATTGTCAAACCATTAATCACATCCGTAAAAGGAAGTGAAAAGAGAAGATAATTGAAAGGAGCAATACCTTTTTTACTTTTCGGATGATTTTTTTTCCAGACTTCTTCCTATTCTTCTAACTTGATTATTTCCGTTCAAGATTAGCTACAAGATCTTTCTATTCGTGGATTATCTGTCTTTTCACAATTGTTGGCAATGAATAGATGGACTTTGGTTAGTAGATCCAATAAAAATAAGAGAGATCATTTCAAGGTTGAATAGGCATCTTAGATAAGGTTTAGTTAAAGTTTGAGAGGCCAAAAAGTAAGTAGTAATTTCAAGCATGTGATTATCATTGATATTTGTTCATCAACAAGTTTGAATGATTAATTTCTTTTGGGAATATTATATAAATAGAAAGGATTCTTCAAACTGTTGTTATTTATTCTGTGTTTCTATGTCTGGTATATTGTGATAGGAATGAACGCAAGGGAGAATTAGCATTAAGTCCTTAAAAAGTTCTGAGCAAGTAGCCGTGGAATAAAGCAGACTGTATATTGGCGTTTTGAATTTTTTCCTTTAGACAACATTTTAATAGTGTAAAGAACAAAGAACCGGAAAAGCATAGATAGCTGTTGATCGTCGCTACAATGGTATCACTTACATTGAAACATTTATATGAATATCCTGTGGTATCCAGGCCAATTGAATATGTAAAAACGTTTAGTCTTGCTAATAAGGTTATCAGCAAAGTAAATGAAGCATATATCTTGGTGAACTCAAAATATGTTCCTGAGCAAGTGAAAACACTTTTGGCAAAAGCTGATAATGTTGGGGACGCAGTTTTGACTAGAATTGATTATAGAATTCCACAAATTGAGTCCTATGTGAAGTATCCTCTTCAATATTCCTATAATAAGTTTAACAGTACTTTATTGCATCCTTTCAATGACTATCTTGAAGGGTCGTTGAAAAGACTCAATTTGGTCGATGAAACCGTGAATGGTGATACTACAGTTGATGAAGTTGTTAGATTCAAGTATTTGATTGGAAACTCTTTTGAGAAAGCTAAACCAATTGTGAGCTCTTCTTCTAAAAACGCTAAAAAGCACGTTGAAACAGTCTTTGATGAAAACAAGAAGAAGGCGGAAGAAACAAACAAGAAGATTGTAATTCCATCCGAAAGTATTACCAAGAATGAAAAACTTAACGAAACCTTCAAGCAATTGGAATCAAGATCTAATTCCGCTATGAACCTTGCAGTGGCTGGTTATAAAACAACAAAACAATTGTCTTCTGAACTCGTGGAAAAATTGACTACTTCAGCTGGCAATGGTGTTTCTAAGAAGGAACCTGCACAASTTGAAAAGATAGATCTTAATGGTACTAGAATAACATCTGATGTGGCTTCAATCTCTTCAACATCTGAACCAACTGTTGAAACAGCCAAAGTGACTGTTTCAGCAAACGCTTGATCTTTGTCTTCTTCCGCCTTTCTCATCCAATATGGTCGACCGACGTTATCAATTTTAATGGAAACCTTGCATGGTTTGATTGGATGTCGATCTCTATTAATGAGGTAATTTTTTGACAAGTTTTCGCACATAATTCTGTAGATAACAGATAAATCGGTTTAGCCGTGGTTCATACTTGTGGAAGTACTTTAGTGAAATTTTAGATAAATGTATTAACTACCATAAATATACAAACAATGATTACTAATTATAGGCTTCGCTTTCAAGAACATGATTCTCCGTCTAGGTTGAAGTTCTTTGAGTCCAATCTATATTGACAATCTGATGAAAGCCCGTATATACAATGAAACGTATCTTTTCGTATTCTTTCCTCATACCCACTCTAGAATTCAATAATTAACTTTGATGGTTATTCCATTTTTTTCTGGTTATATTTCTCATAACGGAAGAATGATTTTCGTTAGTAGATTTCATCTATTAACGGAATTTTCTTGGCTAGCAAGATTAGGCAAATCGGGACTGGAATGGGCATATATCCCATTTATACATCTCCCTCTTCAATCTATAACTTCTATAGCATACTCCATCTTACCTATCTGAACATTTTCTTCCTAAACTAAACTATCAAAAACGCTGGATCTCTTTATTGTTGTTTATCTAACTGTTCAACTCTTTAGCTATTAATCATATCTTATTCAGAAAGAAAACCCTATTCTGTTGATGAATAAACGACTTTCCGCCAAATAATTTTTGTACGCTACACTAAAGTTAAAGTTGACATCACTAGAGTTCATAAAAAGTTTATTTATATGGCTGAAGTATAGTTTTCGATTACAAGATTTTCACATGAAAATGTTTACACAATAGCAGTTGTTGTACTCTGTGATTATATTTATTTAGTTTTGTTGCACTACAAGAAAAATAGTCTTTAGTTAATATAGGATGTAAATATATGAATACAGCTTTGGAATAGAAACACCGTAGTTAATTATCTGACGTAGATATGATAAATGAAAGCTCAGATTTTTTATCTGAACTTTCATTGTAATTAATTAATCCAAATGGAATTTGTTGGTGATAGAAGATATAACGATCCAATCCATCCCCAATCCATTAGTAGTGTTAATCAGTTGTTATTGTTGAGAAATGTATTATAATTCTGAAACCGAGCGGATAACAGCTGAAATAGGACAAACATGATCTCCTATCGTAAGAAGTTAGTTATATATTCTTTGGCTGGTTAGCCAGCAAGCCTATCAGCCGCTCGGAGAGAAACCGGAAACTGGAGAACTGAGGGATGAGAATCAGGTTGTTATATAATAAGTAGTTCATTATATTTCTTGATTATGTTCGTAGACATGCAAATCAACTTGTTTGTGGGAAATCCATTAGAACAGCATTTAATCAAAGTGCGTATTCAAGCATTGTAGTGATAGCAGCTGTATTTTATTCATGGAGGCAACCCCTATCTACAGCTCTGTTCCCTTAATATACTGATTCAAATTTAATTCATAAATACTTAACTATGGTAATTACCTTTCAAAATATAATACAACCTTCAATTTATCATAGAGAAAACACGTGATATAAAAACAATAATGATACATATTACTGAAGACATTTTCCTGACACTGATATCTCCAGATTATGTCTATTCCATATCTTTCCTAAAACCAGAAGACTTCTTCTTAGGTCGAATGCTTTCCGGAATATGAGTGAATAACCAATAAACCGACTGTTTAGTACCATCTTCTTTAATTCTTGCTCTTTCTAATTCTTCCACAGCTTCTTGCTGACCAATTGCCCTTTCTTGCATTGATTTTGCAATTGTCCTGATAATCAATTTTCGGCGATGATATGACTTTTTAAATTTTCTATTAGGACCTGTTCTCCATTTACAACCATATCGTCTTTCCATCTGTTCTATAGATGGTCTACCATTGATGCCATGATACCATTCATCGACGACATCTTGAACAGATTTTGAGTGTGAGAATTCAAAGTCAATTACTTCGCCATCATTTGCTCCTTCAGGTTCATCCTCATCATTACTAGTTAAACCACTAGGACCTGGACCATTGTCACCTTTGACTAATACTTGATTAACCGGTCCGCCTTCATTAGGTCGGATAACATTACCGTTTCCAACCATACCCATGAAGCCTGCTGCTGCTGCATCTACTTCATTGTTTACGGGTCCTGGGCCATTGTTAACTCGACCACTTGTTCCATCAGGATTGCTACCACGAGAAATATATCTGCTCATTATTTGTTCAGTTCTTTGTCGTTGTTGAGTCAATGCTACGGGAACAACTCTATTACCCATGTGATTCTGTACATTACCTGATCCCCCATTAGCATCAGTTTCACCATTGCCACCAGGAACGGGCCTTGTGGCTTCTAAATTCAAGTCAGAATAATCCAGATCTATCCCATCGGCATCGTTCATTTGATGATCTCTTGCTGCTCTTGTATATGCTTGAGCTCTCAGACCCCGAAGATTGTAGATATATGATTCCCTTGGGTCCAACGTAACAACCCTATTATCAACAGTTCGTGTAACTGGGTTGTGGAGTGCTAGTTCCAACTCTTGAATTACATTGGATATAATCAACGGCAATTCTTCACGATTTGGTAAACGCGTAATATACTGTTTGATGCTATTCAACTCGCTCTCGATCATATCAAGTTTTCCAAGAATGGCTTCGTTGCTCGCATAGTCACTATTCATTTTGCTTCTTCTCTCTAACTGTCTTTTCCCTCCCTTTATATTCTATTCTTTTTGCTGTTGATTGACTGTTTAATTCTCTTCTTCCTATTTTTGGTCCTCGTTGTTTCTAACGCTTTTTGATAATTGCAAATTCTTATCAGATTCTATTTGAATGGTTATCAACAGTAAACACAGTAGAGGGACTCAAAGGTTCTTTGGGAGGGTCCTGAAAGAAAATGTGATCAGTGACAGTCATGACAACACCCAAAAATCGTTTGTTTTCCTGCTTTTGTTTATTATGTTACATAATCATTTCTTGAACTAAAAATATCGGAAATAATTTACTAATCTCAGGTGGTGAATTGACAATACAATTTATGATTGATTATATAATCACTTAATGCTGTCCCATTCTTTCATCAAATATTTCATAACTGCATTGAATGTTGATAATAAAATCGTCCCTTAGTATAATGAACGATCTACTGTTGAGCTTTATAATTATAGCTGACTCCTTTGACTATTTGACTAGTATTCTCTATTGAAGTTGATACTGTAGCCAATTTTTCTCTCTTTAGATTATAGAAGGCAGTACAGGCTTCCAAGCATAACATCTCTTAAGAGCTTGTACTATTGAGTCATACACCACCAATAGACTGTATTATCACTGCATCTATTTAGAGAATATCAGCATAGTTGATTGTTAAGATTATGGAAGGAGTATTTGAAAAGCTGGTTGATTACAAAGTGGAATATGCTCCATCAAGAATAAGTAAATTCCGATCAAAACGAACTGGCTTGCAAGTTGTTCTGATCGACCAAGAATCACCACTTGTGAATGGGTATTTCGCTGTATCGACAGAGATTGACAATGATTCCGGCTGCCCTCATACTCTTGAACATCTCATTTTTATGGGATCAAAAAATTATCCCTATAAAGGTTTACTAGACACTTTAGGAAATAGATGTTACTCTTATACCAATGCTTGGACTGCTACAGATTCGACTGTTTATACTCTTTGCTCTGCAGGTTGGGATGGTTTCAAAATGCTTTTACCTATTTATCTTGATCATGTTTTAAACCCTTTGATTACTGACGAAGCATGTACTACTGAGGTTTACCATATCGATGGTAAAGCTAAGGAAAAAGGTGTAGTGTTTTCAGAAATGCTCAATGTTGAGAATCAATCTTACTCTTTACTTTCTTTAAATGCAATGAGGAATATGTACCCGCCAGAGTCTGGTTATAGCCATGAAACTGGTGGTTTAACTTCAAACTTGCGAAAGCTTTCTAATGACGACATCAGGAAGTTTCATAAACTACGCTATAGGCCAAATAACCTATGTTTGATTATTACAGGTCATATTAATCAGAAGGAATTCTTCCACCTGATAAATGATTTTGATACAAATCATGCTGATCCATTGAAAGACCCTGAAACTTATCCCGCGTACTATTACAGGCCTTTTGTTGATCATAAACCACGAGAAACGGCTCCTGAGAACATTACTATTGAGTCAATTGTTTTCCCTGATGAAGATGAATCAATGGGTGAAATTCTCATCAATTGGTTTGGTCCAAGCACTTCCGATGTTGTAGGTAACCTTGCTGTAGATATGATTGGAACCTATTTAACTGAGTCTTCGCTAGCTTTATTACAAAAGACATTGGTTGAGATAGATGAACCTTTAGCTACTGATGTTGATTACTATACTGATGATTACATTAATACTGCTTTGAACTTATACATTTCCGGTGTCCCTACTGAACAACTGGATAAATGTCAAGAGCATATATTTGATATTTTACGTGAGCATGTTAGTACTGAACAATTCAATCTAACAAGAATTAGAGAAATATTAGACCAATCGAAAATCAAATTCATCCTATCAACAGAAAAGTCACCAAAGGACTTAGCTAWTGTTGCCATCCTAGATTTTCTTTATGGCTCACCTGATGGAACTGATCTAAGTGCTTGGTCGAGAACACTAGATGAATATGATGAATTGAAGCAATGGTCATATGATCAATGGATTGAAGTGCTTGAGAAGTATTTTATCAATAATAAACCTGTGATTGTCAAAGGGTCTCCTTCTAATAAATTCTATAAACTGTTGAAGAAATCAGTGAAATCAAGACGTAAAGCCTATAAAGAAAAATATGGGAAAGACGGATTAGAAAAGCTCGCAGAGAAATTACAAGCTGCTGAAGATTTCAATAATAAACCAATTCCTGATGAGATATTACTTAAATATGAGATGCCAAATCCTAAGGGTATAGATTTCATTAATACTGCTTCAGCAAAATCAGGACTAGCAAGATCTGAAAATGATATTGATAAAAGCAGAGGTAATAATGTTAATAGTGCTACTCCAAGCTCTATACAACAATACATTGACAAAGATGAAGAAATACTACTATCTTCATTAGAAACAGACAAATCGCCTTTATATCTTCATTTTGAACACTTCGAATCAAACTTTGCTGAAATCAGAATTGGGTTCTCTACCGCTACTATCGATCGTTCTCTTCTTCCCTATGTTACACTTATATTCACTGAGTTATTCAATTTACCCATTAAATTGCCTAATGGTGAATTTATGAATCATGAACAAGTAATCTCTCAACTGAAAATTGATACTGTCAATAATTCTATCTATTGTGCTTTTCCTAACTCATCTGGAGCATCATTCTCTGAGCTGATCACCATGAAGGTTCAAATAGAGGCAAAGAACTACTCGAAAGCTATCAGCTGGTTTACTAACTGCATGAAGTATTCTGTGTTTGATAAGAAACGATTGAGAACTGTGATTGAGGTATTCCTGAACAGAATCCCAGAAAGAAAGAGAAATGGGAATATGATGATGAAGTCTTTGTTGACTAGAAAGATTATGAATGATGACTCATTGAGCAAGAACAATGACGATTTGTTTATAAAAGACTTCTTCACTAAGGTTTTAAATAATTATGATGAAATGTACTCAAAAATGGTTGAAGACTTAGAAACTGTTCGTGAGAGGCTATTTGTCTTGAATAACATGCGTATTGTTGTTTCTGGGAATGTATTTAATATCAATAAGCCAGTGTCATCTTGGGAGTTCTTAGCAAAGGAATATGATACTTCTGCAACCAAGGATCTGACTGTTTTCCCAAGATCATTCAATAAGATGTCAGAATTAGGAGAAACGTTAAGTAGAGAGGCATTTATTGTTTCTACACCTGGCTCTGAATCAGCTTTCATCAATATAGTGACCAAGATACCCCATCATTACAACCATGAAGATATTCCTGCTATAATTCTAACAGCTGAGTATCTTCAATGTGTTGAGGGTCCATTATGGCGTGGAATTAGAGGGAAGGGGCTTGCTTATGGTGCTAATATGTATGTTAGTATCGAACATGGAATGCTCATTTATAGTGTTTATAGAGCAGCTGATGCTACATCATCTATAATGGAGGCTAAAAAGATAGTTGATGACTTTTGTTGCGGTGAGAGTAAAGTCGAACATTTATTACTTCAAGGAGCACTCTCCAGCTATGTGAATTCACTTGCTGAAGCCGAAAGTCATGTATTTGATGCTAGTATGTGTGCTTTTGTAGGTGAAGTCATTAAAGGTGAAAGAGATCGTAAAGTGTTTTTGGATAAACTGGGTACTGTTACTACCGATGATGTTGTCAGAATAATGAAGAAATTTGTGCTTGGGTTGTTTAAAGAAGATACAAGTTGTGTATTTACAGCATGCCATGGGTCAATGACGGAATCTTTGGTGAAAGGATTAGAAGATTTGAAGTATACAGTTAATATTGAAACATTGGATGGTGATGATGTTGAAGAARAGGATGAAAAAGGTGAAGAGGAAGAGGAAGAGGAAGGTGATCTTGACAGCGAAAGTGCAAGCGAAAGCGAAAGTGAAAGTGCAAGTGAAAGTGAAGACTCCAGTAGTGAGGTTTCTGACGATAGCAAAGATAGCGAAGATGATGAAATTGGAGACAGTGAGTTAGAAAACGATTATGTCATTATTAAGAAAGATGATCTATAATTTTCCATGCAGCAAATCCTTTAATTTCATCTTCTTCTCAATTCAAAATGATGAATATTGATCTTGTTCTAATACTTACATTACTACCATAATTATCATTACTCTTATCCTAGCAAATACTATCTATACGTACTAATAGTTTACTCATTTATAACCTACTCTACTCACATATCTACCAATGTACCTTGTAGAGTATATAAATTCTTGTGCGCGTCTCTTACGTATCTTTTATTTGGCAGATATCAAAGCCATTTTCACTGTTGTTATGTACCAGAGTTATTGCAAAAGATATTATATGAGAAATAGACGACAAAGAAGAAAAAAACAGCGTTTTGATTCCCTGAAGTAGAGTAACTTAGAAAACAACAACTCACATAGCTATACTTAAATCAATCAATTATCAATAAGACCATCATCACTATTCTACTATTAATTTTATTACATCTCTTTTTCACTTATTTACTGTCACTATCCTAGTTATTACTCACTGAATGGCTGATATCCTCCAAATAGTGTCCAGAATAAATGCATGCCAATACCAGCAGATAAAGCAGAAGCAACCAAATTAACACCATTATTAGTTAATAAATCTATATGACCAGATTCCACCTTCACTTCATTTTTCACCAAAGTATCAATTGGCACTTTCAATCTAGCACCACCTTCAGCTTCAACAACAGTTCCTTGTCGTGTAACTAATGTTTGCTGAAAAGCTGATCCCAAGAATGAGTCAATCATACTACCAAAAACCCCAACAAAACCCATAAGCAAGATGAATCCAATTTTTTCACTGATAGAGGTTAAATAGCTTGAAAATGGGTCAAAGAAAATAGCTACTACTCCAATTATACTTCCGCCAACAACAGACATAAATGTACCAAATAATGTTACACCTCCATTGGTCCCTTTGGGACATGGTTTGAAAGAGCCGATTAGGTATGTTGTACCTTTACTTAGTATTCCAAGCTCACTCGCTAAAGTGTCAGCAAGTACAGCAGCATATTGAGCAACAATTGCTGCTGGTGCTAAAATAGAATTGGTTATATTTGAAAAATTAGTTATATGGAGAAATAGCAATAGAGTAGCAACGCCTGCATTACATACAACCTGTGTCGATGTTCGTGRTGCTCTATAATCAGCATCAACTTTGAAATCTGAGTCTAATTGCAATTCAAACAGTTCTTGCACCGGTATACCAGTTGGTTTCATATCTAAAGATTTCACAACTCTACTTTTCTCTTGTAATTTGAATTTTGAAGCATAACTACCAATAACAAAAAATGTCACCAACAATGCTAAGTATAAGCTTGAATCTGGAGCCGCATGAATAAATCCAACTATTATTGCAAAAGCAATCCCTCCAGCAGTTAGAGAATCATCTTTCTTCGCTTTCAGGGCTAGGAGACCAACTACAGTTAACCTGCAGTAGAAGGCAATTTCATCAAACATTATAAGCTGTATGGTTACAATTCACTATATGTTACAATGAGCARAATAATGGATGATGCAGTATAACCTGTTGATGAATAATATTGGGAGCAAATCTTCAGCTGTTGGTCCTATGAAGTCTTCCGATGGTATTTCCAATGATCTAGCTGAGTGGAATAAATTGCTTGATTCTGAACTAGCCAGTTACTGATTATTCGAGTAATTWATRAAGTAAGGATCAATAAAAAATATTCTGGCTGATTTCAAGTGTATTATCTCAAGTATTTCAATTATACCAGTTCAATGATCAGTTGGTTGTCAGCTTGTTCTTAATCATAGATATCTTTCTTTTGAATGTTCAGTTCATATGATGTACCTTAAACCCTATACCATTTATCGTATAGTCATTCTCTAATATATACATTCAACCTTCCAATAAAGGTAAAGACAGCAAAAATTTTAATTGTTTGCAAATAATTACCTCTATTTATATAGCAAGCCTTTCATTACAATTCTGCCCTGGTGGCAATAAATTTGTATTAAATCCTGTTTCGTTATCCCGCCTTCAGTTGTCCTTCATAATGAAGTACTTCTTCCATAGTAAATACTTCCGCTAAGTGCGGAGAAGTTTCGCTTTTGTCGGAGCGATGGAGTAGTAGTGATTACGGAGAAGATATTGCTTGTTTGAGAATTTCGGAGGTTATAGCGGGTGTCATAATGGAGGTCGGGATACTCTCATATGATAAAAGGAGGAAAGATATAGGGATACAGACGTTCGAAGAGTGGAATTTTGGTTCGTAGAGAAGTAGTTAGTCATGAATAACTTAATTGATTTATTATGCATTAGCAGGTAAAGACGAAAGGCCAGATGAATAGAATACGCCTAACAGCAAATCCTTTTACGTTTTAGAGCCTGGTTCGAGTGAGCATTATTTGATGATGATGTAATCGGTAATGATTGGTTATCAGATTCCAAGTACTCCATTTATTGTTATWGATCTTGGAAAATCTGTTGAAGGTGAGACGCTAATATTTTTCTTCATCTTTCACCTAATAACTCTCATTATCATTATCATCTCTTCTTGGCTCTTCTGTACCTTTGTCGATTCATCTATTTGGCTTCTGGTTCCATTATTCATTCCAGTTAGCATGATTTCTTTTACATTCTTTACATTGATCACACATAGTGTATACAATCTACAGATTATGAACAATTAAAATTTCTTGCTTATTGAAGGATTGAAAAATATGTTTAACCAAATCACACTTGTTTATTGTGATGCCTCATTAGGATCAACTTGAAAAATCTTATCAGCATTAAGAATGAAATGAGGATCTAATGAGTATTTCAACTTTCTCATAGTATCAACAGCAGGATGACCGACTTCGTGAACCAGGAAATCTCTCTTACCAATTCCAACTCCATGCTCACCAGTACAAGTACCTTCAAATTTAAGCGCTCTTTCCACCATTCTATCTACTAAATCACTTGCAATCTTCCTCTCAGATGGGTCGTATAGTATAAAAGCATGGAAATTACCATCGCCGACATGACCTACTACAGAAACCTCTAAACCTGATTCTTTAAAATCCTTTGCCGACTCGTCAATTATGGCTGATAATTTGGAAATAGGAACTGCAACATCAGTTGTCCATAATTCAACATTAGGGTTCTTACTTCTACCGTAATCTATCGTTGACCATAAAGCATGCTTTCTTGCTGACCATAACTCTTCTATTTCGTCTTCTGATTCAGCAAATTCAAAGCTGTTACATTTATGTTTCTTAGTAATGTCTTTTACATCAGTAATAGTCTCCTTTAGGAAGTTTTTTGATCCACCAAATTTAAAAAACAATGTTGGTTTAGCAACCCATTTTCTAGTGGTGATACCAGCTTCATTAACAAAATGCATCATGTTAGCATCTAAGTATTCAACAGCATTGACTAAGATACCATTCTGAACTATCTCTGTGACGGAACTAGCTGCCTCTTGAACAGAATCAAAAGTGACAACAGCAACAGTTTGATTTTTTGGTCGAACATTTAATTTTAAAGTAGCCTCAGTAACAACACCCAAAGTACCTTCTGATCCAATAAAAAGACCAGTTAAATTATAACCGGCCGAAGACTTTCTAGGTCTTTGTTTTGTTTTCACAATAGTACCATCAGGTAGAACAACAGTTAGGGATAAGACATTTTCTCTCATAGTACCATATCTAGCAGCATTCGTACCAGAACAAGAAGTACCAATCATACCCCCTATTTCAGCACCAGGACCTGGATCAGGACCAAACAATAGTCCGTAGTCGGCCAAGTATTCGTCTAGATCTTCCCAGCCAACACTTGGTTGAACAACAATATCTAAATCATCTTTATGTAAAGCAATAATTTGATCCATTCTGCTCATATCTAATGAAATACCTTGTCTTGTTGGTGTGATGTGACCTTCCAGTGATGTACCACCTGAAAAAGGTACAACAGGGATTTTGGCATTGAAGCAAAGCTTCAAAATCTCTGACACATCTTCTGTGGAGCCAGGGCGGACAATAATAACGGGTCGTTCACCAGGTGCTGCGTGATGAGTCTGGAAGTATGAATCTGAATGAGAATCTAATTCCGACTTTGATCTGCTAATGTTATCAGAGCCAAGCAATTGCTCAATCTTCTTGAACACTTCCTCCTGTTCAGCTTCAGAAGCATACTCAAGATGAGGAGTGTTTTTCAGTTGTAAAGTCGAAGAAGATTCAGTGGAGGGTGTTTGACTGTTTATCTGTTGAGCTGGATTCAGAGTCTTGAATACTGCTAGAGAGGTAGCAGCTCCAACTGCAAGTAAAACAAAGTCCCCTTGAAGACGAAATGGAACGTTAGTAAAAATAGAACCCTCAATAATAGCTTACACTCTAATATATTTTATTTTATTCTCTGTTTTCTATGAGAGAGCGGTCTAGAAGTGACTTCATACTTACTTAATGTTGATGAGTTCTTGGTGGTGGATTGGCCATTGGAGGTATAGTGCCTACTCTGAATGGTAAACCTTTTACCCGGGTAGTGAGTGAGATTTCTAGCCGTCAATCTGGGTTTGAATCTACTGTTACAATTTCTGCTTAAACTTGCTTTGATATTGTTTGTTGCAAGGAGCTTCATTCCTTGAGCTTGTAACCATGGAGCCATTTTCACGAACAAGGGTTCCGGAACGGGCTCTGTAAGACCACTTCGCCAAGTTTAACTGGAGACCAGTTGTAGTTAGTTTCCAGCCTTGTATTAGTAAAGAGAATCGAGCAGTCTGAGCAACCGACCTGTTAATCTGTTCACTTGGTAGTATTACAGAAAATAACTCAGACCTCAAGTTAGAAAAATGAAGAAGAGGTGAAGATGAAGAGATGAACAGAATATTGAAAAATCACCAGTTGAGGTCAAATGCAAGAATAAGGTTTCCTTTTATAAGAGGCATAATGTTTAGAGTTAAAAGAATTTACGTAATCGGAAAAACTCAGATTCGATGAGAAGTAAAAGAAGTGAAAAGAAAATATTTCTGCTATAGGATTAGACTATTTGCTTTTACTCATATTATGATGAAATCCTCCCTCCTCAATTTACCGTATCTTACAATAATATTTGCAAGCTTCTTTTCCCGAATGCCCCACATAAAATCGTACTGTACCGAAAAATCTACGACTTTTCTGAATCATACATCAAGTAATGTGAGTGAACTTTAACCTTGTTTCAAACATTATTTGGTACCTCATTCTCCGGCATCGAAAAGCCTGGCACTGTTCAGACGATTAAGAAAAAAAGCATTACAAAGCAAGTAGCAAGTAGACCGTTGATAGGTATCAGGGAAGAGTATCATTTCAGCTTAGTGTCTCAACACATAGTTAGTTCATCTATATAATCTACTCTTCTTTTTCACTGGTTCCTGTAGTTCAAGACCAATTGTTATTTTACACTCGTCTTGTCAAACTGTCATACAGTTTTGGTAGTATTATTGCAGATTTATCTCTCTTTTATATTCATTCCGTTCTAGTAAATAAAAGGTATAATTCGTGCAGTCTTTGAATCAAAAGTTTCAGGGAACTTTGATTTATAGTAATGCCATGTTTGGTTGCTCGATGCTCCTAGATTTACCAATATCCATACAACAACTAGTATACTGTCCTCCCCAGAAGAAGCTTCCAGTAAGCAGAAAGATAGATATATCATCACTTCATCTGTATAATGAGCAGAGTAGGAATATCTGAACAGTCCCCTCGTTGGTAATGTATATTTTTTCAAAGAGGCCAGATACTTGTGATTTTGATATTGATTGTATGACGCTATTATAAAAAGTGCTATGGACAAAGAATCAAAGAACGTAATACTTGAAAATGATTTTTTTTCAACTTTACCCGGTTCAAATGATCCCATTAATTTCATACTTTCATTTTGATTCATATAATGCTTAATACTGCATAGTACTAGGTGCCAGTTTTGAACTAAATAGAAAGAAATGCCAACTAAGTAATGAGATAAGTGAATCTCGGCACTGGGTATACTATGATTAATAAAGATTGATTCCCATAATCTGCGAAGGCTATGCAGAAGCATCAACCACAATGGTAATGATTCTTGGATAAACGTATGGTTAATGTGTTTTATGTTGGAATAGTAACTCATAATGAATATATTACCTATCGAGCATATAGTTGATAGAATGTAGAAATGAGTAAACCAACTCTTCGATACTCGTAAACTGAGAATCCATGATAACAAGTAGTTGTTACTAACATTCTGTAGCTTATTATTGCTTAAAACTTTCCCATACCAAAGAAACGGATTCAAACTCGGTTGAACTGTAGCTGTTATAACAGATGTGATCCCAAGGGCGAAATAAGTTCTTATAACCCATTGAAGTGTCTCAATTGTCAGGTATGGTTCGATAGCTTGGAACACACGGGCAAGAGTTATTATCATGATTGGAAGGTATTCATTATCTTAATAATTCTCACAGTTTGATAGTAACCATTATAATTACAAGCGTCTGTTGTTATTGAATTTGGCGCTTTGAATTGTCAATGATTGTCTTTAACAGCGGTAATGATAATCACCATAATAAGGAATGTGAATAGCTCCCACTCAGAAGCTTATTCTGACTGTTAAAAATGAACGCTTTGGGCAAAAGGGTTTTTGTCCCAAAACTGATGTTTGTTTTAGGGATCTTTCTTGAAAAACACACTAATACAAAATAATAATGATGGTGTAAAAGTGACGTATGACCCAAATATATAATCAACATAAGGACACTTTTTAAATGTTCTGTGAGAATGAATCCTTAGTATATCAATGGATAAATTGTTTGATAAATTGATCCATCTTGATCTTATACCTAACACAGCAAATGTAGCAAACTCGAATGAGAAAGTAAGAATTATTATCACATATAAAACCATAACACAATTAAGCCAATCAACATCACGCTTCTCTTATCATCCTAACTAGCGTACCTATAGATCCTTCTTTTTTTATATATGAAGATATTAGAGCACCTAATGCGAAGGAAGCAATCACTAAATCTGCCGAGAGGCACATTGTACAAGCAGAAGCAATCATTAGTTTGTTCTTCTTCTAGAACTCCGCCAACACCTCTAACATCTGCTTTCAAAGCAGTGACAGTTTTGACCCAAGCTATCTTCCATCTTGGAAAGTCATTTTCCACTTGTTCTACTTCGGAAGCAGGCTCGGTAGATTTTTCTAGTGTGGTGGCTGTTGGGATAGCTGTCTCTTCAAGACCAACGGAAGTCACTCCTGATATTCGATAATGAGATACTCTGAGAAGAGTTAGCTGAAGGTATAAATATATTATTTGTTCACTTGATTAGATTGCTCATCTCTTCGAACTTTTAACTGCAATCTCTTCAAAGAATTGTATGGCCTATTTGATTTCGAGAGTAGTGAGCCATATAAAGTTTCAACTAAAAAAAGCTTATCGGATGAGCTCTAGAACTTACGCTTTTGGCGCAACCGTTCTATGTTTTATACTATAATTTTTGGAAACATCTGATGAGAAATAGGATTTTTCATTCGCTAAATCTATTCTTATCATCTGCATTATAGTGAAATATTGAAGTTTGAAATATGCTTCCTATAATAACAAGCAAAGTCTTTAAAATTCATCTGAGAAAGTAATTTCACATTGAAACTGAAAACTTGATTCTGACATTGGGCGAGCTATAAACGATTATGGATAATTACTTCTCTCATTGAACCCTCTTTCATATCATGACGGTGAATCTGTTACCATCAATATCTTCAATATGATAAATCTGCAGGTAAATAAATAAAGCTCAAGAACTCATTGATTCCAACTTGTTGAACACTGAAAGCTGTAGAGCATTTTTTATTTCATCCTAAAAAATGCTCTACTGCTTATTTCATCCTAAATATATGGAATTCTGGCTACGCTTCCACTCATTCTGAAGATCACGTAATCACTTTACATAATTTCAATTCTTATTAACAGATTACATCATCAGTTAATATACACCCATCCCATCCGTCTCCTTCCATCTCAGACACGTCTAATAGTTATCACGAAACCCTGATTACCTTGTAAACAGGACCCTCCAGTATTGTTATCATGAAGAACTTCACTTTATCAGCGAGCAATTGAACAATCTATCATTGCCCCTCCAAACATCATCAATTGAAACTTTTCAGAATATCAAATACTTTTCAGAATGTCCGAATACTCATCCAAAACTGTCGTGCAGCTGAAAGAATTGCTCAAAACACGTGGACTTTCTACTGCTGGTAAGAAAGAAGAACTGATACAAAGATTGGTCGATGCTGATACGCAAACTGGAGAGCCCGCTGGTGGTCAAAACAAGGAATCTACAGAAGCAGTAGAATCAGTAGCTGAGAAGAAGTTAGACGAAGATGTTGCTGAAAGTGATCAGCAAAAGGATGACACTGTGAAAGCGGCCTCTGATGTTGATCATAATACGGAAGCAGCGGTAAACAACCAAGAATTAAATCCTGATCAAGTGGAAGGAAATGGGAAACCAATTGAAGAACCAGAACAATCAAATGAGGAAAGAATGAAGGCTCAAATTGAGGAGTTGGAGAAAAGAATTTCGAGAGCAAAGAAGTTTGGTGATAGTGAGATTCAAAATGAGGCTGAACAATTATTAGTCAGAATTAAAAAGTTTGGACTGCCAGAAGCCAATTTCAAATTCGGTGTAGCAAAAAGTGGTTTAAATACTGAATTAAAGATTCACAAGAAGCATAGAGGAAAACCAAGAAGGAGATTCAGTAGTAGCAAAGATAGTAAAGGCAATAATGGTGAGGTAAAAAGTTTCAATTTGGCTGATAGTGATAAGTCAAAGATTGAAGCAAGAAAAGCAAAATTTGGTATTGTTCCTTGAGTGTTCAGGTTTTTGATTAGTTTGTCATTGGATGACTTACTATGTGAATAAAACAGCATGAAAAGAAGTAGAAAGGATATGAAAAAAAAAGTATGAAAAGGAGTGAAAAGAATGTGATACTGGTAGGATGTTAGTATGTAGTAAAATTCACGATGCACGGTGCACGGTGCAATGTTTACCATAAATTGTGTAGACTGTGCTGTGCGTTTATACATAGAAGTAGGTTCCAAGTTGTGAATGCAAAGTATGTAGTATTAGAATCCGAATATGAAAAGCGAAGAAGATTTGATAAATAAGGAATAGGAAGAAAAAAAAAAGGAAATTATTATGAATACCGTCAATTGAGTCAACTTTCTACTATTCTTTTGGAAATCAAACTCTTTCAGGTTAAGTTGTCAAAAAATAAACTCATTAAAAGAAGATATGAATGAATGTCAAATGACCATACTGTATAGTACTGTTATATAATTGTATAGGTATAATTACTAAGTGATTTTAGATATTATGAAGCAGAAAATAGTTGGAAAAATGAATATAAAGCAATAATAAAAGCAATAATAAACTCAAACTAAAACTGCATAGCAAATTCAAACGAGTCATAAAGGCTTGGAGAGCAAGACCACCACCAAATCATATTTGTAGAACCTATAAATCGATTTCTTTTCAATGCTGTAGTAGAGGATGAAAGCCCTTCAAAGGCATCTAAACTCAACTATGTTGCTTTAGGAATTCAAGCTAGCTTCAACTATCAATAACTGACCCGATTTCTTATGTCTAAACAACAAAGTCATCCATTTGTCTGTTGTATGGGACCGATGATAGAGAAAAGAATACTGAATTTTCACCTGGATGATCTATTTTGAAGCAGATGTCAGCGTACTGTTAATCTTATCAGTTGTAGTGTCTTGTCTGGATTCTCTTAATCCTCCTATAGCCTTATGTCCTGATCTTTCTCTGTTTATCCATCCATCATATTACTTCAGTCCAGTTAAACTATTAATCAAATGCACCCTGTGCTTATAATCAACTGGGATTCAAGCTTGGAAGCTACTTCCTTTCCAGCTGGGGATTTACTTAGCAGTCAAAACCACTAAACAGAGAAATAGAAAGCAACGTAAATTTCAATAAAACATATAGAAACATTCAGTAAATGAACTTGATGAACTATGGTTTCTTCTAATTATTAGACATTTTTCTCAGCTACGATAACAACTAAAAAGTAGGGTAGCTAGCTGGCTATGCTATCGGTAGCTAACTACTAGCTACTAATTGCTCAACATTATCAAGTTCTCATAAGGCAGAGAGAAAACAAATAAGGTGATATATCTATTATTCTATCTATTCTATCAAATCATATTTTATATAACACGCCAAAATTCTATAATCCAGTTATCCTAACATAGGCCTACTCTCCTTATCGTATATAATACAAGCTAAATATAAGAGTATTATATTTATTGCTTAAACAACAATCATATTTGATCATTAGTGCCCTTCTTCCTCTTCTAAAATAAATACCTTATTATTTCTTCATCGACATACCTTTCAAGCAAAATATTGTCTCCTCCTTTCTCCGACACATACATCTTCAATGCATTAATTGCTTCCATTACTTTATACTCACTGATATTCAAGCCACCATTCATACCATCCAAACCATTCAAACCATTAGAACTTTCTGTCTTTCTAATTTCATACTCATCCTCACAGTATTTTCTTCTCTCCCGCTTCTTAAATGACTGATTAACATATTTCTCAGGATGCACTTTCCTGTCAACTTGTAGAAAGATTTCCTCAGTTGTCATGAATCTTCCTTGAACATTCTCTTCTTGAGAATCAACTAAAATCTCAGCAAACTTTTTCATTGCCGGAGCTCTTAACCAACTATCATCCTTATCAGAATCTGATGAGTTGAGACTCCACTCTTTGAAGTCTTTTCTTAATAGCTGTTTGATATTGAATCCATAGTTAGGAAACCTATATAATAGAGACTTCATATACTTGGACAATAAGCTTGACAAATCATCAAGCATTGAGCATTTGTAATAAATCGCCATTTGAGGAACAAAGAAGCCAGCAGCACCCATGGGAACATCTTTTGATTTCGATATAACACCCGCAGTGTCAGTATAGTAAATATCATCCGGAGGACTAGCATTCATGTTGTCATTTGTATTGAAAGAGCAGCTAAATCCTGATCTATAAAAACAACCTTGAATATCAAGAATGTTATCCCAAGATTGGAATAAGAAAAGGATGAATTCAGATAGGTCAATATCAAAAGACCAAGAGATGAGTTTATCAAGAGATTTGATAGTAGCAGTTGTGGATGAAGGAATAGTAGGAATAGAAGCGTTAGTAGCGTTAGTAGCGTTGATATTAGCATTATAAATACTATCATTACTTCTCACTGCATTCATACTAATGCTACTATTCATACTATTACCACCACTACCGTAAGAATACTTATTGTTGATATTGGCATAAGGTAAAGTTGGTTCCAACATTCCGTTATTGATATGATTAGTAATACTACTATTAGTAGAGTTATAATCGTAGTTGATCATAGAACTTTGAGGCATTCTTGGTAATTGAGAGTCTGGATAGACTCCCATATAATTATGAAGCATATTTTGTTGATCTGAGACTAATGTTGATGCCGAGGCTGCTGGCGTTGTTGATGTGGATGCTGCCTGTCCAAAATATTGATAGTTACCAAATGATTGGTTTTGATAGCCACTTGGAATAGTATTCTCATTTCCAGTATGGTTCATGTTTATATTTTCAATTTGAATACTGTGGTGGTTCTGCTGGTTATTGTTATAATGATTCTGCTGATTCTGCTGGTTCTGCTGACTACTGTGATCTAATTCAAAACCAAGTTCTGAGTCGTAGAATAATATTCTTCTAATACACCTCTGAAGCATCAAATAACGGATGTTTCCTTTATAATTGGCGGCCAACCCGCAATCAAATGGTGTCGGTGCGTATGACGGGAACACTCGTACTAATGAATATTTAATTTCAAATTTATCTGGCTTTCCTTCTTTCTCAGAGAGCTGTTGACCCTGATATGACTTATTAGAAGAATTAGTGTTTAAAGTAGTATTGCTAGTATTGCTACTACTATATCCTTCGTCATAATCAGTAGTTAAATGCTGAAATGACATAATGCCACCGAAATCATCGAATGAAGTATCAATGACATTTCTAAGGGCTTCTTGGTCGACCAATTTAACTAATGAGCTATCAAGGAATAAAACTCCTTTCTTGCCGGGTCTCAGTCCGTTGTAATTTTTCATTTTTTCATCAAACCTTCGAAATATGTCCATCAAAATATTGATGTTAATACTGAAGGGATCCTTGTTATAATAGTAATTTGAGAGAATAAAGTCCACATCAGTAGCACTAAGCATATTCCTTTTCTTCCCGTAGAAATGGCTTGGTTTGGGTAGTGATTTCTTGGAAGTACCAGTAGTGTCAGTAGCATGGTTACTATGGGCAGAACTTGAATTGTATGCTGAATCATCCAATAATACTTTTCTCAGCGTATCAGGATCAATAGAGCCAATAACAATTGGGTCGAACTTATAAGAACCATTGGCACATGTACATAAGCCAATAGCAAATTTATAGGCCCGTAACGGAGAATTGGAGTTAGAATCATAGAATTGATTCAAGTCAGCGAAAGGAGAAGTATCGGATTTGATTCCAATCAAATCGAAGAAAAACACTTCATTCGCTTGAAACTCATCTGATAATGCTGCCAATGGATCAACCCAATGTGCCATTGATGGTATGCTTGATTTGGCATTTGCTGTGTTGTTGCTGTTGTTATAACAACTGGTAGTACTATCGATATCAGCAGCACTATCATTAGAGGTATCATGTGTATTATCGTTACGATCATCGTCACAATCTGAACGTGTCTTAGCATTAATCCCATCGTCAAGATCACGGGAACCCATATTTTTAACACTACGACGAATATTGTTTCTTCTTTTAAAAGAATCAATCATTCCCGATGATACTATAACTTTTTCATGGTTAGGCACATTAAACAGCTCAGCATACTTTTGGTAGGTTAATTTGATCATGTCTCCAGTAACATATTTCCCTTTCTTATACAGATTATTCAATTCCTGCTCTGTTGCAATCGTTACTTCAGGAAACTTGAAAGTGCGAATTCTTTTAGAATTTTTCAACGAGAAATCTTTTCTTACTGCTTGTCTTATTTGTTCTTCTTTATTAAGCCATTCTGACAAAGCAGAAGTTGAGATGGAGAAGATGCCTAGTTTTTTGAAATGCTTTACAGTTTTAACTTGAGATTTCCCCGATGACTTATGATACCATTCAATGACTTGCAATTTCTGCTGATAAGTTGGTCTCCCCCTTTTTGAAGGATTAGGGAGATTTTTACCTTTCAGATGTTTCAGAGATGAATTGGTGATACTAGGGAGGTTAGAGGAAGAAACTGCGTTACTTTTAATTGAAGATTTGGCGGCTGTTGATGCAGGAGCTGGCGCAGAAATTGAAGCAGGTAGTGGTGCTGAAGTCCCGGTTGAAGTTGGGACAGAATTATGGTTGATACTAATAGAACCGACTAAGTTTGAATGGCTTGAATTGTTGCTTGTAGGTGTTGAAGGAGAGGTAGAATTTGATGTTGTTGATAGTCCTGATAATCCGGATAATCCTGTTGGTAAARCATTTAAATATTGATATGAGTTATCATTAGCAACCTGTTGATTAAGAAGATTCGGATTGGTATTAATAGTATTAATAGGATCAGCATTAATACTGCTAATACTATTCATACTGTTTATACCATTGCCCATAATATTACTATTTCTACTAATAGAAGCAATATTCATCATGGAATTCTGATTCTGTTGATGCTGTTGATGCTCAGATGTAGGAGTCGCATCTGGAAGCTCATTTGGCATCCCATTCGGCATCCCATAATCAATATCTGGTGAAGGATTCCCATTATCAAATGAATTTAACGAAACGTTTTGATAGGATCCAGTCCCAGGATTGCCAGAGGGATTCTGGTAATTGATATAACGAGAATATTGATCCGGGTGATTCATTCCATCTGTATGTATTATGAATATTGGACCTGGGTTGAACTGTTATGCTGCGTTGTATTGGTTTGAAACAGGTACGGTTATTTGGTTGATTTTTTATTTTTTTTTCTGCGTACGAATTTTCTTTCTCTTTTGTCGATCACTTAAGTCTCAAATATTTAATTCTAATTTTTATTGTCGAAGACTTCTTTTTTTCCTTATCATATATTTCTTATCCTATTGTACATCAAATCTTTCCGATCCTCATAATAAACCTTGGGAAAATATTTGCTGATGAAGTGTGATGCTGGAAAACTAAGACTATAATGACTTTAGAAAACGATTATGACAGGAGTTTAAGCAGTCAGCTGAATAAGTTTGAAAAATGATAATACTGAGTATAAATTCTCTACGTATCAGAGAGTTCAGCTCTTCTTCGTTCAAGAAGGGAGTGAGAAACTGGGAAAAAGGAATCGAAAGTGGACGAAAACCGGAGAACATGTACCGGTAGTAGCGTATTAGTCAACTTGGAAGTTTGAACTTAAATCTTTTCAGTTTCAATTACTGTTAGCGAGAGGTTTGTACTATAGGAGAAGAAATTATGTACTTATATCGGAACCTTATTTGAGAAAGAATTTAGTAAGGGATGATGAGAGAGATTAGCTAAGATTAGTCGGGTTTGAATCCAAAGAATAATCCGGGATTGCAGCTGCTAATTTTCTATATTCCTTCTTCTGTTAATATCTTTTGGAAAAGTAAAAAGAGGYCTAAGCAAGTAAAGCGAATCATGTTTTAGAGTTCAAGAAACAGTTGATCGGGCATTAATGATGCATAGTTGTACATTTTTCCTTTATTATGTGTACTGCGTGCGATCACTGATCACTGACTAGCTTGAATAGGTAGCTCATCTCTCCTAGCCTAAGAAATGATGATGAGTCGTAGAAGTGAGAGTACAATAACGGTCGGCCTGACCAAAGAGAAATGCTAACCAGATATTTTTTGATCTAGTACAATATTATTTTGATATAATAGATCTACCGATCAGAATCAAATAGCCAAATAAGTGATTAGCTAGTTGGGTGAATTAGTTACTTACATCACTTTTGCATAAGACTATTATAGTTCGATCATGGCATCATTTAAGCGTGGAATTCTTTTCACCTCCCCATTTCCTCGGTTGCAATTCATCTAAACACAGGTCAACTCAACTTACGTTCACCTAACTAGACAAATCAAAGGAATATAATATTGCCTCGTTTGTTCAAATTTTAATAGGCTTTTCTTTTGATGACATTTCTGCTTTTCCCTGTCAATAATTAAAGTGGCATAAAATCGTTTAGGTATTAACTAAATGGAAACTTTATTTAAAAAATTGATATACCTAATCGGGGTTTCCATTCATATACTTGACTAGCAAAGGACGTTCTGAAAGCCTTTCAAGCTATTGGTATTAAATAGGCTAACAAATGGCTTATTGCACGGCCTGAAAAGTGTGGCCTAGTCCGAAACAGGAAGACATTATTTGTTGTAGAAATGAAATTATTCAAACTTTAACTCAGTTTTGTTATATTTTCTACACTAACAGCAGAATACGCCAATTACAACTAAGAAGGGACCTAAGAATTAGATGAAGAAAAGTAAGAGTTGTAATTCTATGGTCTCCAATATCCGTTTATACTGGTTAATTTTAAGGTGAGGTTATACTTCTATTGTCTACTCCAGGATGGTTGTTTCAATTGGAAGACGCTATGGCATTTGGATGTAAATATTAGAATATATTGTTTCAGGCAGTGGAATCAGAATTTGTATTTACTTCAGTTAATGGAAAACGGTATCTATAAAATGGTTATGGAAGTTGAAGCGAACTAAGGAGTGCATGAAGATGTCACTTTCCTAATGAGTGAAATATATAACAAAATCATGATTTTTAGGTTGCTAGTTGTAGTACTCTCTACTTTGATACCATGTTGCCATGACTGATTGTACTATTGTTTGACCATATCAGTGAAACAATTATTGATACTTGCTAACCACCTTGGAGTAGTCATCAATCGATTGGAAAAAAGCAAAGTTACCAATAGTATTACTACTGCCCCTGATTGATAGTAATATGAAACAAATGTACTATGTATTCCAGTTCTCATAAGTAGATCCTCTTCATATATCATACCTGAAACTATTTTCTATGTAAATGATAAAGCGAGTTTAAGAAAAAGTGATTTGTAAGAGAGTTGATTATTTCACTATCCTAGATCGCTTTTTTTCCCTGTTTTGAATGGTTAGGTATTCTTTCAGACTCAAATCCAGAGTTAGGTCAAGTAAATTTTGTGTAACTATCGTCATTGCTAGTTTCACAGTAGTGGTTGGCGAAAACTGTGTTGTCTTCATCAATAATGTGCGCACAGTAATAGATTTATAACAGCATTGTCTTCATGTTCAAATCTACTAAAATGTACTGTTGAAACATACATTCAACTGGAATCATCGAAAACCCCGATACTCTACAGGTGTGATCAAATATTAGTTTGCTTGAATTTTCTATTATACCCTTTCGGAAGAAAAGAGGCTATTGAGACTATATTCTTTATCATTCTTGACACAAAATTCTTCAGCTGATCTGACATATACATTTGGACTCTACTAATTAGTGGTCATAGAGTGTTCTGTAAACGAATCAATCGTACTAGACAAAAACATGGGTTAATTCAATTACGTTCAATACTATTTATAGTATAATTCCCTAACATGCCATTGTTTAAAAAGAAATATATTTTTCCAAGACTTTTCTGTTTTTTTTTTTCTGAAAACAACTGCTATTACCAAATAAATGTAAACATGTTTGTTCCTAACTTGCCACGTTCAATCTTTGCTATCAAAGCAAACATTGGACTTTTATTCTATCAATTCTAAATTTGGGATATCTTTCTAAATCATAAAATGAGTTAAAGAAATAAACAGTTTATTCAATCAATCTGTTTTTATTGATATGAGGATGAATATGTTTCATACTTTACAAACTACTCAGAAGTAGTTAGTTCTTTTCACAAGCGGTTTCTCGTCTCACGACGATAATTATTATTCCTTCAAGCCTTTCATGGTTTCCAATACTATCTCTGGTTTCGGTTAATTGCTTCTAAATCAAACCGGAACTGCAAATTTACTATGGTTTTTGATCTGTTTCTTCGTAATTCCGAAAATCCTTCCACTTAATGACTATCTCTTTTTGACACATTTTTCAAAGAAAGTTAAGGTTGAACATATAAGAATAGATCCGACTTTAATCTTACTAAGTTTGATCCCAGTGATATTGATAAGCTCTAATAAATAAATCTCAGATTATTTTCCCTTTTTACTCTCTTCTTGTGATAAAATTATGAGCAAATTTGTAATTTGAGTCTTTGAAGAAATCAAAAAGAAGAATGCCATTAAATACTTGAAAGCTCAATTTTCTTTGAGATTGAATTTAGAGTTTACAATAAAGTTGGAAAAGTAGTATTTGCTTTCGTACAAATTGATGAAGAATTTCAACTATACTTGAGGTACCTAATTTTAATGTGTAATGAACAAGACTGAAAGGTAAATCCTTAAACTTAAAATCCATATCGGCTTAAGTCAGCTGAGAGAAAATATATCATACTAACTTACTATAGATGAGAAAGATATTTCAAGCATAACCAAAACTACTGAAAGGTTTCAGGAATAAGAAAGAAAAGATAGGAGTAAATAGATTAGAAATATGAATCACGAAACATGAAACATGGGGCTTCAAATTTAAGATTGTTGTCGAAGTCTAAACAGCTGAGTATTCAACTGTTGACACTGAAAAATAGATGCTGATATACTGGTAGGAAAACTGAGAAGACGGTTACATAAAAAACGTGCCATGAAGCCAGCCAGCTAGCAAAATATCTGTGATGCTGTCACTAGAAGCAAACAAAAATACCTGCCAATTTTTGAATGTAGTGTGACTTCTTACTTCTCTTTCTATTACAAGTTACTTCGTATGCCGCACGAATCAAATGTGAAACCAAAACTGCCTAAGGAGTGTACTGAAACACAAATTTTATATTTTTATTGAGTCTATTTTATACCTAATAAGATGCCTTGGGGCAGTGCCTGAATGAATCCCTGTGAATAGTTTAGATTTTTTGATGATAAAGAATGAACCTATAAATCAAAATTCAAACAGTGCAGTATGAATACTGCTAAAAAATCTCTTACATAATTTTATCTCTCAGCTCTGATTAATATGGGTTTCACAACATTGCTCTACCTACGTATCAAACAATGTTCACTTCCGGTAACTATCACATCACTACCTGAATTTATAAGGTTAACGTTAAGCTTAAACCTTGGTAAACTTTAAAAACAAATTAAGATAGGGTTTTGCTAAAAGAAGAATAGAATTTACTTAGATTTCAAGTATCGAGTAAAGATTGACAAATTGAAGAGGAAGAACTGAGTGAAATAAATGTACAAACTTGATATTTCTATGCCTCATTGACTGATTTCAAAAGTATAAATCTATGAAACTTCTACTATATGTAACTGGTAAAATAATGAAGGATCTATGACGAAATATGCTCGAAAATCTCATGTGATGCCAGTATATGATATAATAAATTACAACTTACGGCGGAAGAAATAACAGAATCAATCGATATTTTATAAGCAGTTGGCCCATTGTTGTACAACATTGCTTTACAATTTTCACTACAATTCCAATAAAATAAAGTAGAAAAATACAATGCATGACATATTCAAATCAAATTATGAACACTTAATTGTAACCCAACCAAATTAGATACCTATACAGTTTAAATCTTAGCCTTGAATTGATCTTCAGTGACACCAGCACCCATAGCAGCAGTTGATGTAACACCACCAGTGATCATCTTCAGGATATTATCAATATATTCAGCACCAGACCATTTTTGATGTTTGACAACTTCGACACCCAATTCAAGTTCAGGTTTTTGAACGTATTGACCATAATATTTCATACCTTGTTCACTATAACCCTTGGCAAAAGAGTCAGCAGCGAGAGCTGTAGTATGTAAACCAGCCAAAGTAATGAATTGCCACACATATCCAAGCTTAGCAAGTCTTTGAATATAAGTTCTTTGTTCTTCTGGTTCCATAGCAAGGTTCCAGTTGAAAGATGGAGATAAGTTGTAAGCCAACCATTGATCAGGGAAGGCACTCTTGACGCCAACTGCAAACTCTTCAGCTTGCTTGTAATCAGGAAGCTTAGATTCCATCCAGATTAAATCAGCATAAGGAGCATAAGCTCTAGCTCTGTTCACGGCACATTGAGTACCACCTTGGTACTTGTAGTATCCTTCTCTGACTCTTGGCTTTTCCCAGTCGAAGTAGATGTCCTTACCAGTCAACTTCTTAGCAAGAGATCTGGCTTCAGCATTAGACTTGTTGCTGAGAGGACCAACTTGGGAAAGGAATTCGGCAATAAGAGCATCCTTGTTAGAATAAGAACCAGCCTTGATTTCATCAACAACAGCTTCATGGAAAAGCTTTAAACCAGCTTCCTTGTTCCAGGCATCCTCAACAGCAGCGAGAGCATTACCAGTCTTACCTTCTTGCTCAGCCTTCACCATAACGTCAACAAGAGGAGGGATGTTAGGATTGGTAGAACCAATGACGAAATAGTGATCACGATAATCGATTGTGGATGTGAGTAAAGTAGCAGCTTCAGAATCAGTTCTGGCAACAGCAACCAAATCAGAGCCAAAAATATCAGCAGAGGTTCTAATAGCAACAAGACGGTTGATATGTTCTTGAACAGGGACGAGGACCTTACCAGCCATATGACCACACTTCTTGGTACCAGGAGCTTGATCCTCAATATGAATACCAGCAGCGCCTCTTTCAATGAACATCTTAGTCAACTTGACAATAGCAGTTAAACCACCATGACCAGTATCAGCATCAGCAACAATAGGTCTTAAGAAGTCAATGTAATTGAGTTTGGCTCTTTCAGCAGGGGGAAGGCTGAATCTTTCTTCCCTTTGTTTCCTGTCGTGAAATTGTTGAGCAAAGAATAAATGTTCTACCTTGTTTGGTACAGTGTCCATAGGGTAATCAGCCAAATCAGGAGATGGTTCATTGGAAGTAGAAGCAGTTGAAGATGACTGCCACCCGGAAACATATACAGTGTCCAAGTACTTGGCCATTTGGGTAACTTGAACAGGGTCTAAAGCACCGAAAGTGAARGAAGCTGTGTTCTTAGCATCATGTTCTTCTAAAAGTTTGTAGAGCTTACGAGCTTGAATGGATGARGGGTACTCAGTCAATAAAGTACCTCTCTTCTTGACAATGTCTTCAGCTGTATAAACACGCTTAGTCTTTCTCCATCTTGGTTCAGCCCACCACTTTTTCACAGCGGCAACTTCAGCATCGAAAGCTGCTTGTTCAGCCTTTAAATCAATCTTAGTATAAGCACCCATTTCTGATACGTTCTTTAATTATTATTTATTCAGCTAGTTCTACTAGAGCTTGAATATGAAATATTTTGATCTGGTTGAATAATATTTCAACTTCTTCTCATCTAAATCACAAATACTTCTTCTTCATTTACGTGTTCAAGGGGATCTGGGGATATATTTATACAATTTCAAATCTGGGGAAGACAAAACTATGTAAGGCGATGAACTTTTCGAACTCGGATGATTTGAGTACTAATGACAAAGTAAATTTACTCCGTTTCTTCCCAAAGATTGCAATGGTTTCATTTCTTTCCGTTTCTTCGCAATAAAATGAAGCCATTCGAAAAACTGGTTGAAGACGTAAGTATAAAAAACTGGAGAAAAGACGATTTGGTTGAAAATTAGGTTAACGTTCATGACAAAGCTAGTATGTACGTAACAGAATATTCCTGACATGACGCAAAAAGAAAGCAATGGTTTGAAGAACACTGAATGGAACTTTTCATGAAGGTTACTTTGATAGTTTAATTATGAAAGGCTGGAAGAGCGCTGTCAATTGGCCAAGTGAAAAGGGGGAAAGAATAAGTAAAATTATTTGGAATAATAGTTCGAAGGTAGCATAAAAATAACTAAGAATAAGCTGCCAGTTGCAGAAATGGTTGAAAGTGTCTTGGTAAATTTCATTCGTATGGGACGTTTATTGGGACTAGTTATTCTTGTTGCATGTAAAATCACCTGTATATATGTATATACTATTGTGAGCAACATCATCTATCCCTAGTTGAATCATTTCTGCCATAGTTCGGTATTATAGCTATATTTTCATTTAGATTACAAGAAATTTGTATTAATGTTACATTCTGACCAAGAACCAATAACAAATAGTCTAAAAACTGTATCTAATGATTAGTAGACAATTAGCATCTTCAATGATTCGTAAATCCTCGGTAATTTATTGAAGTTTTGAACTGGTCACTTGTATTAGTAAATAGTAAGCTTTCACCGAGGTTCACATAGTATTTTCCGGTTGTGCGTCCAACTTTACATGTGTCAGATGAGTATACAGAAGGCATTATTATGAAATCCTGACCAAATAGAACTACAATCACATGTATAATATTTCTTAAAGTTCTACGCATTCTAGATATAATTTCTTTCCACAAAGCAAACATATCAGTAATTGTCTGGACTTTATTGATAGATATTAAGAATTTACAAAGTTTACTAAGATAACAAAAAGTAATCTTGATATCTATTCCCTGTTTCTGTTCTTTTTCCTACTGTTTTACTCAAAGATTGTAGTTTCGCAGGTGTGGCACCCACATTTGGCCTATTTGTTAGATCGGTTGTTTAAGGTTTGTGACCAATGGTAATGAGCAACAAAACTCTGACAAACTTTTAAAGTTAGTTAAATGTGTGTATTGTCCCTTTGCCCGAGATGGTTGCTTTAAATCTGGGGAAATACTATGGATAAGAATTTTCATTTCAACAAACAAAGGAAGACCAGGAAGCAATCTAAATAAAGATGAGTCAGTACTAAACGGAACAGAGCTGGTGAAACTAGAATCAACTAAATATTTTTCCTAAACAGACAAACGAAGAATTGTTACCATAGCAAAATATATCTGTCTTCTTTATGTTATTCAACCAAACCAAATAAACGCATTACTACTAAATAATCAATCATTACAAAATTAGTTAATATAGAATACAAAGAATTCCACGTCGCCGAGAATTGTAAGTTTGCATTCTTAATGAACTGTTCTTCAGTATAATTGTATTTCTGGCACTGCGAATGGGCTCATCGGGATGGAATCCTTCAGACTCCGAAGTTCGGCCTCTATGGCACCCAAAATAGAAGTCATTATGCAATTTCAGTAATTCTTTCCCTTTCTGTCCTGGACAGATTCCTATCTCATCCTTTAACCTCCAGTTTTCCCCGGACTCATCCTTTTTCTGATTATAATAACTTTATCTTCTCCTCAAGCTAAAGATTTTAAACATATGCTGCTTTCTCTTCCTTTTCAACAAGTCAGTACCTGCTAAATGTGACAACTCCCTTATGCCTTACTCTCCGATTTCGGATTGGTTTTCCCTGTCATTTAAAAAACTGAAGTATTTTTCCCAGGATACATATATGTATTTGACGTGACATAGAAGTTAAATAATCATGACAAAACAGTTAAACTTCCCACAACAAAAATAGCTTCTTGGAATTACTAGCAAATGGTTGTTTCGGAGAAACCTCTTTGTTGAAATCTGGGGAAATAGTATAGGTAAGTAGTTTCTTAATGAATATTTATCTATCTCTTGATTAACTTAACAATTCTATTACTATCAAATTGTTCCTTACATCATTTAGCGTCCCCACAAGTGTAAAATTCTAAATTGACTGAAATTCTCATTACCGCAAAAGTTTGGCAGATGAGACAATTCACGGGTTTGTCATTAAGGCTTGTGCTCTGCATCATCATGCTTTCTGATACTTGTCGTGTTTGCATTTTATAATTTAACCTAACTTCTCTACTACAAAATAAAATATAAAAATAAAAAATTAACTTTGTTAATCAAACGAAACTACCAAATATTCTATACTATACTAACATTACTGTAGGCTGTTTAGGCTTCTTAATTTTTCAATCTCGAGTTCCAATTGCCTATTTCTTTCTAGAAGTTCTTCAACTTTCTTTTCTAATTGTGTCATCCTGACCATTTTCCTTGCTCTCGACCTTCTGGCTGCTTCAGTGTTTCTTCTTCTTTTATCAACAGCTACATTTCCAGTCTCAATCAATGGCAAAAGGGAAGTAGCAGGACTTTTCCGTTGCTTCCTCCTATAAGATACACAGCCCAAGTGATCAACTTTAGCATCACCTAGTAGAAGCTCTTCAGATTCTGTAAAAGATTCTTTCTTAATTTCAATCTTTTCGACTTTCTTCTCCTCCGGAACAATACTAGTTGTGGTCTCGAGTCCAGTGAACAACGGTGTCCATTCCTCTGAAGGGGTCAATTCCACGTCAGTAATGAGTGGTGTGTCATTTAGTAAGCTGTCGGTGTACAACAATTCCATTGGAGAAACTGTACACGAATCGGGGGAGTTATCTAATGAAGGAACATCACTCATCTCAGGAGTTGGCATGAATAATTCTCCATATCCTTGAGACAAGTGAAATCCTTCGAAGATGGACTCACCCAAAATAGTATTAGTTCCATCAGCAGCAGCGTTCATTGTAGTAGTTTGGTTCATTTCGTTTATTTCGTAACCAGTATTTTTGAACAAAATATTAATTTTCATATATTCAGTATAATTAAATCACAGATTCAATCTTCAATTAATGAATGGCGACCATATTGGCGAGGCGACTTTGAAGTCTTGTATAATATTAAACACACATTTTTAAAAAGGGGGAACGAAGACAATCATGTCCTATAATTTTGGTTATAGTAGCATGGTTAAAAATTCTTAAACTTCAATCATTTTGAAATTAATCGTAGAATTCTCACTTAGCAGTTTGCATTGTAAAAATCACAACTGTTAGAGACAAATCAAACTCGTAGAGTACTTAATTTGACATTTTTTAGAAAAAACCCATAGGGAATTTAGCAAGCCATTTTGAATATATTCTTTTAATATGTCTCTTGTATTATAATTCTATTGTGTCTTCTGAATGGGTTTAGTTGATCAATAGTATTCTCTTCGCTTTTATTTACCTGTAATTTTAACGATATGCAGGAAGAATGCCATTAAAGGGGAATCCCATAGTTTTATATTTACTTGTTATCTTTTTTTTTCAGCAAACAGTTACTCCCTAAACCATGAAGAAAAAAAAWWATTATTACCCGGAGCTTTTATTTATTAATTAGGCAGGAGTTTCTAATAATAGTAAGAGCATCAACAACCCTAAAATAAAAATCAAGTATGGTATTTCTTATTTAGTATTTCAAGCGACAAACCAAAATTATCAACTGAAACAAGATGAAAATATGACTCATCAATAGTATGAGATTTACTCTGGTTTTATAGTAAATAGTTCTTACATTTACTATTGAATATCAGTCTTGAGTTAATTCTTTGCTTCCTGGAAAATTTGTGAACTGAAACACTTTATGGTTGAAGACAGAAGCCTCAAAAACACATTTCTGCGTGTGCCCAAGAAAATGTGTCATCATCTATGCATGTAAGAATATATGGTATATTTCTTTGTGGCTACTTCACAAATGCCCAACATAAGGCTCCTTCAAGCTGCATTGTTTGTTCTTTTGATTGTTTATATGCTCGTTCAAACTAGTAGATATATGTGCCATCAATTCTATTTAGTCACTATTTGCTATTACATCTCGATAAACCGGTCTTTAGTTTTTTTTCGTATTATAATTAATTATAACTGATTTATATTATCAGATTTCTGGTATCTCTGCTCTAGCTTTTACAGATAATCTGTAAGAAACTACACTAAACAATAAAAAAAAATGGAAAAAAAAAATCATCTGAATTAATGATAGCATAATCTGATTTTCCTCAGGTTATAATTAGAACAAACGCGTCGCGCTGCAAAAACTAAGCATATAATACTGTTCATGAAATCTTCATTGTCTATTAAAGAACTGAACTCCTGATGCGTCTAATCCTTATAGTAAGGTCAAAATAGTGATTGTGACAATTTAAGTCTCAGTTTCAATATTGGAAGTAAGTGTGGCATTGACTTCTATGCATTAGAAATGAGCTTATCTTGCTCGATAAACAAGTGTACTGATTCACTCAGTTAGGTCCTCCATGAAATAGTGATGCGCAATACAGAATAGACATAAATTATAATTATAATAGTAAAACAATAAAACAATGATAATAACATGCTTTTTTCCCTAAGAACTGTATTTATTATCGATAATAATTATAATTTTCATCTACTCAAACGCGTTTCCCCAGTAATTCACATCCAATCTCCTCTCATTACACTTCAAGTAGCCATTCCGTTCTTCCCACAATAAATTTACCTGAAACGAGTTGCTGGGTTTAAGTTACTTCTTAACATAGTTACTCTCAACTCAACAGATCAACGCTCTGTTCAGTTGTTTTTGGTTATAGAAGAGAAATCGTGTTTTTTTTTCCTGGATAGATCCATTACCTCTACAATTTCTATCAATTGCAAGGCTTCTTCTATATAGCTTTGAAAATCTACCATATAATTTCTCTACAGAAGACAAGGATCATTTGACCTATCTTTATCACATTTCTCTGATCTGGAAATCATTATACAAACACTGATCAATCATAATGTCTGAATTAGAATCTGATCATTCTAACGATATTGGCTATCAAACAACTAATGTTACATCGGTCGTAAGTCTTAAATTGAGTCCTTTTTTTCTTCATTCCTTTAATATGAGATAACTAACAAAGAAATCAGTTGCTGAGGCGGCGAAAATTCCTTCGCAAAGCCATACCTTTTACAATTATGGTTTGTGGTGCAACAGGTACAGGGAAATCGACATTCATCAACACTTTATGTGAAGTCGAAGGAAGTAATAAATTAATTGATAAAACGAAGAGATACGATAACTTCAATGCTTCTTTTGATCGTAAAGAGTGGATCGATCGTTTGGTGAAACAGGCAATAGAAGGGAAGTCAGCATTCGAGGACCAAAATCAGAAATTGGTTGATGACGACAACTTAATGGATAACATATTGGGAAAACCCACATCAGGATATGGTAGCGTTGAGCCTTTATCACCTAGTAAAGAAGGAATAGCTAGATCACATTCGTATCAGAATTCGCTTACCAACTCGAAAGTTGAAAGTCTTATAGGTGGTGAGTTAAGGCCAGCTAAGACTCGGACAGCTAATCGTGAGAGTAACTCGCACGTCTTAAATAACTCCCGTATTTCTTCTATTCAGAAACAACAAGAAAAAATGGAAAGATTAAGTAAAGAGAATGCAACTGATAACATTTATGATTATGTCGATTACAAATTAAGCTATTTTGATGTTGATTTCGAACCTGAAAGAGCTCATGAAGAACCTGGATTCTCTTTGAGCCGCTATTCTATCAATTTAGAAGATGAAGATGGGTCTCATATTGCATTGTCGGTGTTGGATACACCAGGATTTGGTGATAATCTTGAAAACGAGTTCTGCTTTGAAGAAATATGCAGATATATCACACAACAGTTTGATTATATCATTGCTGAAGAAACCAAATTGAAAAGAAATCCTCGAGGGCCCAATTACGACAACCGTGTGCATTTATTACTTTATTTTATCGAACCAACTGGGCATGGACTTCGTGAAATCGATGTAAAAGCAATGAAAGCTTTCTCTAAGTATGTCAATATTATTCCAGTGATAAGTAAAGCTGATTCTTTCACTACTGCTGAAATAAAGACATTCAAGAAAAATTTGATGAGAGACTTCAATCATTGGACTATTCCTATTTATGATTTCCCGTATGAAGATGAGGCAACAGAAACAGCTGAAGATTTAGAATCAATAAGAGAGAACAAACTTTTAAGATCTCTTTTACCCTTTTCAGTCATTGGTGCTGATGACATACGATCTGGACCTAGAGGAAGACACTATCAATGGGGAACAGTTGAAGTTGATAATCCAGATCACTGCGATTTTATTTACTTGAAGAATGCCATTTTAGGATCTCATCTCAGTGAGCTGAAAGATTTAACAAATAACTTTCTATATGAAAACTATAGAACAGAAAAATTATCAGAAGTAACAGAGTCGTCCATTTTAATAGAAAACCAAGACTCTTTTGTGGAAGGAACTACAACAAAGAAATTTCCTGATCCTTCTATTACCAACATCATGGATATTGTGAGCGAGACACCTAAGCTAAATCATGTGAGAGCTTCACCATCTATATCTAGTAATAATTCAGGTAAATATAAGTCGATGTTAGACGTTGGGACGCAGAGTGAGAAACAGAGCAGTGCTAGAAATACTCCTGTTGTTGGTGCTTCTGAACATTTGAAATCACTATCTCCTGCTCCATCGCCCGCTGCGTCTCAATACGAAGATGGAGTTGAACTCAAAACTAATGAAAAGTTCAAGGATATCCAGACAATGTCAAAAACGTTACCTTTCATTATCAAGACACAACAACTGAGTGAAAAGAAACAGAAACTCCAAGAGTATTATGATCAATTGAAGGCTGAATTAGAATCAGAACAGAAATTGTTGGAGGAGAAAGAACTGCTATTGACGGAGCAGAAGAAGAAAAGAGAGTTGATTGAAGAGCAAAGAATACAGGCTTTGAGAGAACAAGAGATTGCGATTGAAATGGAGAAGCAGCGAGAACGAGAATTGGAGTTAGAACGAGAACATCGACGGTTGGAGTTAGAAACACAGCAGGAATTTCAAGATGCAGAAACTAATTTAGTAACAGAGGAAAATGAAACACATGCCGCGAGCTCTGTTTATGAAGCTGATGASGAAGTAAATGAGAATGAACACAACGATAACAATGAAGTGCACGGAAATGGGGAAGAGAATCAAACAAATGGAGAAGGTAATCACTGATATCAGAAAACAACAATCATTCATGAATATTATAGCTGTGCATAATAAAATTGGACTCTAATAGATAATATAGCTGAATATGTAGATCCTTCACTGAATAAAGTTCATAAACAATGTTTTTTCCTTCCACATGGTAGCACTCGTAAAAACAAAAAAGAAGCTGGTTTTTGTAAGTATATAGATTATAGTATATCTCTAGTAATAGTGGTAGGACTTTATATCTCTTTTCAATCTTTACTGTTACATAAAATACATGATCAGTTTCGTTCCATATAAGCATTCAATCAGCCAACAACTCTACCAGCTCTATTCGCTTTCTCCACGTGCATGTCACTCTTGTGATTTATCGATTTTAGTACGGTTTTCTATCACTTTATCCACTATGCCATACTCAACAGCTTCTTCAGCACTTAAAAATCGATCTCTTTCCAGTAAATCGTGTACTTCTTCTATCGTTAAACCCTTCATCATATGACTTAAATATATGTTATTGAGCCTATGTTTCATATCAATAATATGCTTAGCATGAATTTCAATATCAGTTGCTTGTCCTTGATATCCTCCGCTCGGTTGGTGTACCATAACTGAAGCGTTTGGCAAAATCATACGTTTACCAGCTGTACCACTAGCTAACAACAGTGATCCCATTGAACATGCTTGTCCTAAACATACCGTACTAATATCATTGGATATATATTGCATAGTATCATAAATCGCCAGCCCTGAGGATACATTGCCTCCTGGTGAATTTATGTACATGTATATGTCTTTCTGTGGGTTGACTGATTCTAAGTACAGCAATTGAGCTGTAATGGAGGTTGTTGTTACATCATCGATTGGACCTGATAGGTATATTATCCTGTCCTTCAATAATCGTGAAAAAATATCATAAGAAGTTGAAAGCCCATTATGATTTTTATTCGCAAAAGATATTTTACTGAATTGTTTTGTGAATGGTCTTATGTTTCTTATTGACATATTATATATGTATCAGCTTCGCTTTACACCCTGTTTCTTCATGACATATGATTCATATAGCAGAACTCTGTTGGGGCAGCTGTGACTTTAGACTATTAAATAAAAAACTTGATTAATGCTCTGTTTTCCATTGATTATTGTTTTCTGTTCTCCTTGTGTGTTATATTCGATCACCATCACAAATAAACATATCCAGTGTTCTGTTCATTTATTTGATGAGTCACACTACAGCAAGGCTACATGCAAACTAGCTGTATCTATTGGAGATAAACCTGATGGTAGTAAAGAAAAGAGAAATGAACATGGTATGCAAAGAAATAAATGGCTCTATAATAAAAAGAAAATTATTAATAAATCTACAAGCGTTCAACGCTGAAAAAAAAAATAAGTAAATGATTATATTAATACATTATGAATCAACCTGTGTTTAAGGTATCGATCGATCGTTTCTTATCCTCTTTCCTCCTTCCTTCCCTATTTCTGACCTTGTGGAGAGGCACCTTCGGCACCTTCGGCACCTATCCGTTGAATATCCAAAATTACAAGCAATAACAATACTTTGTCGACATTCGAACCAGTTAAAGGAATGTTTTCATTACCTGTCCGCATCCGTAAAGGTAAAGTGTTGTGTATGATTGGTGTCTGGTTGAATGCGAGCTCTTTTTTTTTTTTTTTATCTCTAAACAAACTAGACTCATTCAGCTTCTGTAATGACTAGATGAGCTAGGTCCTTTCAAAATTATAGGAACAGGCTGTGGTTTATGAACTTCAACATGTTCTTCTTGTCCAGGAGCATATAGCTTAAAAGGAGTGTTTGGTCTACTGGCTGGTTGAGATTCAGGTGTGCTAGATCTTGAACGTACTGATTCTTGTTGTTCTTTGAGTCTTTGTAGTCTTTTTTGTTCGATTTCTGGTGCAACTTCAAAGAAAGCCATTTTGACAGAGTTATGTGATAGAGTATTAGATTATTAATATAAAACGACTAATATCTATATAGCAATTTAAGTTGATCTACTTCAATTGTTTGATAATTGGTAGGAATGTGAATCTATAGCTGTAGTTATGTATACAATGCTACTACTTATGTGTTGTATTCAGTAATGAATAGATATTCGAACCACTTTGATCATAGCTTATTGGAAAGAAAGAAAAGGAGGAAAGAAAGGAAGAAAACAAATGTACTACATGGTTAAAAAAATAGCATTACTATTCTTCGCCTTTAGGAGTGAAATTTTTCAGTCATAAAATTTTCCAATTCTCCGAGATGTGTGTGCTAAATAAGGTTTGCTTGTCTTACTACCTAATTTCGACTACTACTGTGAGGTATAAATGGGTATAAATGAGTCAGAAGTAAGAGAAAAAAAAGCCACCTGGAAAAGAAGCTTTGAAGCTTTGAAGATTGAATAATACCTGAAATTATTTTTCAATAACGATATGATATCCCAAGTTCAAGTTCATTTTTGTATACTTGCTCTGGAAGTAAATACCAACTATTTATCTCTTTTATTCAACTGAACTGACACATATACCTCTCTGTTTGTTCATTATTCCGGTTCCTTTTCAAAACAAAGTTCAACTTCAGCATTTCTGATACAACTAAAGATCTCCCAGAATGCCCTATTGGGTTTATTATTACCCTTAGAAAATTTATTCATCTCGTGAATCCCCCGAGATTACCCTCTGTTCGATGACACGCAGGAAGCTTCGGGGGTCTCTAGAGATTATTGATTTCTAGCATGGGGCTTCAAAATTTTCACATTTCTCCCTGGTTTTCTTTTCCTCGGTTTTTGTGAGCAATGAAGGCCGACTAGTTTTAGTACTGCTTTTTCTCTATTAAGCAACCGAAATAGGCTGGCGTCACTATTTTTATTCATTAGTAATAATGGTTTGATGCTGACCCGAAAGCCGTTAGATCGGCTTAGTTTTTGTTTTGGTTAGATCGAATTGTACTCAGAGTATCTCCGTTCTTAGATCTGCGAAATGATACTAACGGTCATAATCTCAGTGACATGATGATATTAGCTTGTATGGTTTTATTATTAGATTTGTTTTTCTGTCATAAAGTATTTTGTGGTTATAGTTATGTATTTTATGTCATATATAATCATTGGTTATTGACTGAATCGTGAGATTTTGAACAAACTAAGCAATGCACCCAATATTGCGCTACGATAAAAGTGATTGTTCGTTTTTATGAGCTTGAGCTTGAGGTCTTGTAACGAGATGTATCCCATTGATATCCTTATTACTATCTACTTTAATAATAAAATGTATGTCTTATCTTATTTTCATGACTATGTCTTCTTATACCTACATCTGCTCATCAATCATTAAGACTGATAGACTATCTCATTTACTTCACCTTCCGAACAATTTGAAGACCATGTAAGTAGTACATCCCAAAAACCTAAAGGCAGCTACACCAGCTACTGTCCATAAAATGACAGCCATAAAAATTTCTTCTCGAGATTGCAATGTAGAGTCACAAGAGGCAGTATCTAATGCTAGTTGTCTTGGAAAGTACTTGAGATTGACTGCAGATGCAGCAGTAGTAGAACTGTCATCCTTTTTCAGATTACCAATACCTCCTGTTGTAAGTACAACTGCCACTATTATAAAATTGGAAATAATCCATGTTAACACAACACTTGAGCGAATCAAAGCATAGTAATCTTTCTCCTTCTCATCAGCACTAGATCTCTCCTCGGGAGGCTCGTATGGAGCCAATAGCACACCGATTTGCTCACCATAATTAGCATCAATCTCCTCAGGCTTAGTTGGAATTTCAACTTCTAATTGACCTTTGTCATCAGCTTTGGCTACACCTAAATCAGTCTTTTGACCTGTATCACCTTTCGTTCCCCAAGAAATATCGTGAATATTGCAGAAAGCATATACATTAAGCACGTTAATAAATGAAGGGGTCAATAGAATATACTGTAAAGAAGATGTTACAATATGCCAAGGGTCCAGATATATCAATGAAGATAAAAGGTACAAAATATAAGTTGAGAGCATAGAAACCACCAGTGTTCTGAAAGTTGAATTAGTGAATAGTAAGTTAGCATCGAACACATCATTATTACACTTAATAGCTGCTTTAGCTGCATGTACTGATGTTATTACAGCTACAACCATTAAGTATAACATTAATATGGCAAAAAAAGTAACAACTACCAAATAAAACCATTTGGTACCTTTAGGTCTATTTCCAAAAGCTAGAACAAATGTTGATACCAAGCAAATACCATATAACCAAAGAAATAAGAACGATAAAGCCCTATAAACGTCATTAGTAGTACCAATACTTACCGTTAGAATTCTAAATACAAGGAAGAAAGAGCCAATAGAAAACCATGACAAGAGAAGATTAATCAGTTGATAAACCATTTCAATCATTAGAAAAGCCAAACGGAGAGCAGAGTGACCTGATCTGAATATGCGGTAGAAATGAACAGCTGAGTAAATGGCAGCAAAAAATGAACCGTTAAGCCATCTTCTTCTTTGTAGAATAAACTCTGATAATCCACTTGGTACATCGGTTGCTGCATGGGCTGAACTAACATAACGCAGTACCCAATTGCAGTTCTGCTTAGCAACAAGTTCAAAACATAAAATTCTATCTTCAGCAAGATACATGTTAGATGTGAACACACCAGCATTCGAAGAGTGTAACGTTTCACCCTTAAAGTATTTCTCTAAAGGACCTTCTCCGTGCTCATTATTTTGCACAGCTCTCAATCTGTAGGCTGAAAATGCACCAGGAAGAACAGAAATAAACCCAAATACAGATTCCGTTGGTTTGTCAAGAATATTTGACATTTTATATTCAAAATTTTGGCCTGCAATTAATGGATTTAAAAGTAAACTACCACTCTTACCAAGCATAGCTTTGATCTCACCACATGCACCACCGACATTAGGGTGAAGGTCGAATTCTTTCCATAATCTATAAATTGATTTTGAACCAGGTTTGGTACCAGCATCAAGTAAAACAACAACTTCAGGCTTGAGAATAGGAGCAAATGCTTGGAAACACCAACGATGAGAGTTGATTTTCTTTTGATTTTTTTCTTTCAAACAGAATAATAATTGTACTGGGACTGTCTTTTCTGTAGTAAGCTTAACGTTAGTATCAGTAACTTCTGATATACCAACCATAGTAGTAAATTCATATATATGACTGGAAACTGGTTTATCATTCACCATATTCTTAGCAAATCCTTCTTGGTAAACCCCTAGAGCAGCTAATAAGGCTCTTGATCGTGGATTGATCTTAGTTCTACCATCACTGACAATACACACAACTACTTTCTTCCACGCCTCTTTGCCCCAAGTAGAAGAGTTTGTTCGCGTCATTAAATACTTGATGTTCTTGAAAACACCTTGTAGTGTTCTGGCCAATAGAATGTCCTCTTCATTATACATCGTAATAACAATCATCAGTTCAGTAGTTCGCGGACGTTGATAACAGGTTTGGCGTAAGGTGAAATTGTTGGCGACAAAATCACTGGCATCACAGGTAGCTGCACTATATCTCATATAAGTAAATTCACGCTCAGTTCGAGGTTCAGGATACTTAGCTAGCAATTGATTTGATACAGGACAATCCAATACCAAATTGCCATTCATTAGCTTGATTTTCTTTGGTACAATAAGGCGTCTTTCCTGAGAACCAGGAGGAGGTGGTTGAGCAACTCCTTCTTCATCAATGAAAGGATTACTTTCAGCAGTCGTTTCATTGTTATGATCTGGGTCATCATCATTCTCAATTAACCCTGATGTACCAAAATCAAACCCCTCTTCATTGACCAAATGACGCTCATCAGTTAGTGGAAGTTCGGTTTGAGGTTGAGGTTCTTCAATGAAAGTGTTCAAAGCGTATTGATCACCAGCAATTGGAAATGGCTTAAAGCTATCAAAATCATCTTCAGATTTGTCGTAGACAAATGCACCTCTGAACGGACTCATTACAGAAGGTGGTTGCGGTGGCTGAGGGGGAAGGGGAGGCAAACCAGGTGGACTATGGTTCAATAGATAACCGTTGTCTTGGCTGCTTATGTAGCTGTTGTCATTTATAGTAGTAGTGGGATATAGATCAGGTCTATTAGAAAGACTAGACGTATCTTCTTGACCACTGTATGAAGGAGTGTAAGGATTAGGAGCCCTGGGGAGAGAATAATCTCTATAACCTCTAATGTGACCCATCTCATTCATTTCAAAGTCATTTTGATGGTGGAACACACTTGGTGGATCAACTGGGTATCCTTCAGCTAATGCCTCCGGGGCGTACTCTGGATGATCCTGCTGTAGATCAATTCGAGGCCCAGACGCGTTCCTCAGTGGTTCGTAAGGACTTGGATTGAAATATGACACATTTTGACGAGGACGAGGATAAGAATGTGGGTCTGGCTCATGCTCTTCAGTCAGTCCATATTCAACATCATGATCCGGAGGAGTATTGGAGTATTGTTGTCGGACATAATATCGATTATCGTTGTTATTACCGCTCATGATTATATAATATTCACTGCAATAAAAATAGAGTCTTTAATGCAATCAATAACTTATTGGTTTCAGCTAATGAAAAAGTAAAACAGTTCAGATCAAGCAATTCCTGTACATAATCAATTGTTCCTGCTATTAAAGTGCTAAGATGTGTCTCCAAAGATCAAATGCTGGAGTCAACGTGTTAAGTCTTGAATCTATGATATCTCTAGACGACCAAAATCAAAAACAATTGTTTGCGATTCCTAACAATTCAACAGCCAGAAACTCCTAATTGAAAACCAAGTAATGATTTCTGTCTAATGTTTTACTGAAATTACTGTCTATGGTTGGACAGAGCTGAGACCAATTAAATAATTTTGATCATTAATTGTTGATGGATCGTTTCTTTTATTCACATGAGTTTCGTTTTAGTAAGGGTGCTAAATAGAGTTATGGTAGTTGATTTTTCGAGGTGAATAAAGTATTTTATGTGTACATGTAATTTAAGGTTAAACCTTATTTGATAGGGAAATGTTTCTAGTGTGCCACATTTAGATACAGACGAAAGAGCTACGGCGATCTTGTTAGATAAAGGGAATGCCAAAGACAATAAAAACACTCAATATGTAATATATAATATAATCTGAAAGCGAGCCTTAAGTCTAATGGTCTAATTTAAGGTCATCGAAGGTTGCCTTTCCAAAGTGCAGTCACAATTGGTAGCAGATCACTACTACAGTTCTCTTCTAATTGCGCTGAGCCTCATCATCATTCAAACTTCAACTAAGTTCCATTCCTCAAAACGATTTAGTTAATGCACTAAGTCTAACTGAAACTATTTTTAGACATAGAGCAGAGAACCAAAGCTCACAACTCTTTTTTTGTTTCATTTTATTTTGATATCAACTTTTGGCGTCTTCCTTGTTTCATGTACGGTTTATAAAGTTGCCATACAAATACCCATAATAGAAGAAATAATGGGGAAGCAATTAAACCTAATTTTTCCTGCTTCTATCTTTATCATGGCTCATCTCAAAACCAATCCTGAAAGCAATTTAACGATTTTATACGAGTATTACCTCAAAAAGTTTTACCTCAAACCTTTGAAATATATTAGAAAAACGAATGTGAATATATATCTAATTAATTTAATACAAGAGAGAAAGACAGTCAATTGGGTGAAACTTATAAATTGCAGCAACCGTGAGTGTTGTTATCCACTAAGGTAGACTTGTTGTAGTTTTGATTGGATCTAGGAACGTCTAATGTAGGATTCTTTTCAAAGAAACCAGATGGTTTTAATTCTAATGATAACATATCAACAGGCATAACAGGGAAATCTTCAGGTCTAGGAATGTGAGTTAATGCGAAAGTGTGCCATAAAACACAGTCAGTGTTTTCAACATCATCTTCTCTACCGGCCCAAATACCTAAACCAGTTTCTTTGGAAGATTGATTGGTGAATTCACCACCAGCCCACAATTCTTGATCTCTGTATTTGGTGACCCAGAAAGGATGAGTAGTGTAAATACCTCTCTTAACGTTGAATGATCTAGGCTTCATGAGAATGCCTTGAGTAGTGATGTGCCATAATCTGTAACCAATAGGTTTCTTTGTAACGGCATTGATCTTGTTAGGGTTGATAACCTTGATGTAACGTCCATTTTGAACGTTGTAGTCCAAATAACCAGCTTTCTTGATAGGATATTGCTTAGCAATAAAACAACATCCGTAAGGATCATCAATTTCATCTTCTTCAGTACCAACGGTTTCTTCGTAGACAACTGTGTTTCTTCTGTAGTCATCAATAGCAGGATCAACACGGAGGTTGAAAACGTGTTGATGGTTAGGAGCTTGAACAACTGCACCCAATCTGGTAGCATATGGAAGCAGAACTCCATCCTTAGAAGGAACAGTAGACAAGATACCAGTAGCTCTGATATCAATTCTAATATTGGCTGCTTGATCCAAGATCAACATAACAATGTATTCGTAGTTAGCAACAGTAGCAACAGTTTGAATGATTAATTCTCTCTTTCTCACAACTTGAGATAACTCAGGACATCTGAAGTTGGTATGCTTCCATTGGATACCATTATCAACCTCGTGCATACATATAGCATTAGGCTTGATAACGGGTTCTCCCTTTGCATCAGAAACGAATCCATCAAAATATTTGATCAAACCTAAGCAATCACAACCTAAACCAAGACCATTTGCCGCAACACCGAATCCAACGTCACCTAAATCGTAGGCTTGTTTTCTGTGATAAGGAGGTCTGGGGTCACCATATGGAACAGTCATTTCGTTCATGGCAACTCTGTAGAAAATAGGTCTTCCATCAAAGGTGACATTATGTAATACAGCACCTTCTCTCGCATTCCAACCAATGGTAAATGCCCATTTTTGCCAGTAGACTTGGTTTTGGTTGACAACAAATGAGGCACCTTCAGGTTGAGTGTAATGTAAAGGTTTCAAATCATGTCTGAAATCTTCTGGCTTCATATCTCTAGCGCTGTATTCGTTAGATTTCCAACCAGTCATCTTAGGAATAGGATCAGATTCCTTTACAAAATCTTTATCGAGAGGTAATTTGCTAATCCATAATAATTCGTATGATTCACCATCAAAAACAGGAGAGATTGGCAAAGGATTAGCATAGTGGTTGACTTCGGGATCGTCAGAGAAACCAATGTACATGAAACATTGGAATAAACGTCTGGTTTCATTTGCATTATCAGTTCCATATGGCCATGGATCGTTGAAAACAATTGCATTTGAAGGCAATTCTAATTCTGCAATTGCGGCCTTAACCTTAGGATGCTCTAAACAGATTTTTTCAAGTAGAGTAGATTCTTCAACTGTGATGGGTAGTTGCATACCAGCTTCTAATTCAGCGTCTGATTCAATAACAGCCCTGGTTATATTGACAACAGCCTTTCTCGATGGAGCTTTGTCAGGAGTGAAGTACACTCTGGCTCTTCTGTCTGGGAAAGTATCAACGACTTCCTTCCTGAGTTGAGCTTCCAAGATTGGAACAACTTCATTTTTTGGAGGTTCATAATAATCAATGATTCTGAATCTCAAGTTGCTTCCATACTTGGCCTTGATGATGGCAGCAGTTGCTCTAATCTCATCAGGAGTGATGGGATGGAAGATATTCAATTGGACCATTGTGAATGTATGTGTGATTCAAATGTATGACCGAATTGTGTTCTTTAGGTTGTTTCTAACAATGTTGATAAGTCCACCTTGATCAGTGATTCGAATGATGGATAACAGCATTTATAGGACGCACTTCAGAATGTTTTCGGAAATAGCGAATGATTATAAAGAGGGATTCCTTTCTTACTTATATACTCTTTTCTTTTGATAGGAGTGAGATCTTGTTATCCTTGACAGTCAGAACTCCAATAAAGTTCATGAATATATTAACGTTTGGCTAGAATGAGGCCAAATTTGAACTTTAACTGGCGGTTAAATTTGTATTGTAGTCCTGGTTGTATGATTAAGGATATTATACTACGGAGAATAGTGAAAGAGCACTGTCCTTATTTGATATCTGTAGTTGAACATGGATGAATAGTGATTAGATAGATATATGGATTACAATGGTGCCAGCTTATTGAAAATTTATGAAGGTAAGAGAGGAGAACGATGAAGAAAGATAAGCACTCAATTAGAAGGAGTGAAATGTATGGTTGAATTGAGTTGAACGAACGATGAGATTGTACCATTTCAAGTTCCCCGTCTTATCAAGTTTTATCCTTCTTCAAAGGGTACTTTTCTAACATCACCATGTTGTTATGTTCAGTTTGTTATTATTTCCTGGGCTTTTATGTGTTGTATAGTGTAAGATGATCTGTATCGAATCTCTTGTTGATCAATTGTCCTGCGGTTGATTTAGATAGTGATTTTATAAGGTTCGAACTAAATGCTGAGGTTTTAAAGCCTAATGCAATATCATGCAATATACTATTTAGAGTTCTATTCATCTTGTGCTAGCTCAATTGTTCTCAGAGGTTTTTCACTTTTGCTCCAGTTTGTTTGGACTGAAARACAACTGGCCTTTAATTTTCCATAAAATAAGTTGGATAGCGTAGTTAGCTTTAACAGTTAATCCGTGTCAGAGACCACCGTTCTTCAGTGAAAAAATAATAATGTAAAACTTTAAATCGATAAACTTTTTGTACAAACTTTTGTGGTGTTTCCGTTTTTTCAACTTTGAACAACTCCATTGCATCAASTATTCTAAGAAGCTCGAGTAGAATAATAAGAGATTACATAAACAGCTGAATTATACTTAGTTTTCCTAGGTATTCTTTGAATTTTAGTTTCCTGCAATCCCGCTTTTCTGTTAGACTTTGATCAAATCATTATGTTCCCCATGCCCTAATCAGAAGTAAGTGAAATAACAAGGTTCAAGATACTCTTCTTGAACGAAAATACTCGACTCGGCTTGCCTATACGGGATCCTCGGTTAAGATCGTAGTTGGACTATACCTTCCTATTTAGGTAAATATAGAAAACTTCTTCATTCAATGAGTTGAAAACTTAGTGGAATAGCATTCTCATCAAGCCTATATGATGATGATAATTTTATTATATTTGAATTATTTGATTATATGTTTCATTGAGCTAAAATACCCCTTTCATCCAATAGAGAGGAACCCGTATAGGTTCGAAGCACAGTCTGAATCTCATAACTTATCGTTTCCTGTATATCATCATATCATTACTTTCCTCTTCTGGATCTAAAGGAGTAATTCAAGACGACTAACCATTTTCTAGTTAGCTGCGTAACCCCCTAGAAATTCAGTCTTCCTCATTCATGCATTAGTTTGAAATAATTCTATTGTTCTTTATAATATTCAACTGCCTTTAATATATACTAAATGGCGGTTTGCCTGTTGAAGCAAGAGCGCTAAAAGTGCCAGTGGTATAACCCAAAGGTTATTATGGATTTGATTATTGATTCTTACTTCTGGGCTACGATGGAATGTTTATGTTTTCATCGGTGGAGGCAACTCGAACCATAAATAAGCAATGAATGATAAAAGTTTAAAAACGATTCAAATTTGCAACTCAATTATTTGATGTGATTTGAATATGTTCCATAGTTCGATGGGGATGAGTTGATGGGCTAGATAACCACCAAAAGATGGCTAATTCCAGATAACCKCCCTTATTCAGTCTTGAAGAATATTTGAGTTGTTGTAGCAKTTTAATACCGGGCGTTTAAGTTGATATATATAGAGAAGAACCTGGAAACAAAGTATGCTCTTCTATCTCAAAAGTGTATCTAAACTCACTAGTAAACGAACTTCTTTTTAGCATATGCAATCGAAAACATTACAGTAACCCGCCTACGAGTTATAGGAATCTCTGGTCGCTAACCTTTCAGAGCAGTAGAATGCAATTGTTTTTCATTGTTTTTCATTTTTGTTCATTTTTTTATTTTTTTTATTTTCATCTATATAGTCGAGAAATAAAACAAGAATAAGTCCTAGCCTACCCATCTTCAAATGAATCACAGATATTTAGCAATTGCAAACCATGTACTAGCCAACTATCACCCTCAATCTATAGCCGTCAGACAGAACCAGCAAAGTGCCATTGGTAATCAGCATAAATTCATAATACACCTCATAAACCTTCATTTCGACTATTCCTATTACGTTTTCCTAAATCATGATCTCATCGCCATTGGTTTTACCATTTATACTTTGTATCACTTATAGACAGACCGTTGGATGAGGACTATCCTTATCACTTTTATCTCCTCATCATATAGTTTCTCATTATTTAAAGATAACCTCATCATAAATTGGGTCAATCGGAATGCATACCTCATGTATCACTACAGCCTAAAATACATACATGTACCATTTATTGATTACTGTGAATTCTGCACTTCTTTCAATCATCATCAAACGCTATGAACAAAAAAATATACTCCCTTCTTGGAGTACTGGGTATAATTATTATTTCAGACGGGGTTGATACTGAATAGGGGACAAGGATCAAAATAAACCGGTAACAAACTCACAGAACAATCTTGTTAGAGGTGCTACCTACACCATCGAATCAATAAGGACAAAGGAGATAATCATTATCATAGGTCAACCATTCCTTAGATCATAGTATGCTACCATCTACACAATAGAAGCTAAAACATATCTAATTGACATGTCAAGTTCAGAAGCTGATTCTATGTTATTAAGGAGAAAAAATAGTGGTATTCAGCAACAATGATCCAAACCCTTTTAAAGAAATGGCAATCATTACCATTCAGTGCTAGAATGTGGATAGCAGGCTCTACTTTAGTTGTGGCATACGTTGGTGATCAATACGTTATCGACTGGGCAAGCGATACGTTGGGAAGTAGACCCGTGGCTGAAAACCCAAAGACTGAGAATAAATGACGGGCAYATCAGGTGGTATCTTAGATATACACATACGTAAATACCACAGTCAATAACCCGGTTGAAATTGTTATTGAGATTTACCATCATTATCTGCTGTACATAAGTCAATGAATAAATATTACACTATATTCAATATTCAAGCTAACACTAGATAAGAATGATTATAATCTACAAATGCTTAGTACTCGTGTATCATGTGACATTAGAGAATACCTTACCGGTCTATTGCATTCATTTCTTGCTTCGGGTGTATTCTAACGAAACCATATTCAAGCAATTATAGCACATTCCTATCTATGAGGGACATTAGAGAATGAAACAGTAAAACAATTAAACGGGACTACTTACTACTTTGCAAATGCTCATCGAAGCAAAGAACATCAATGCCTACTTTTATCAATTTGATATTATAATCTTCCCATATGTATATCAACAAGCTTCTACTCAACATAAATCACTTACGAGCCAAACCTTTGATATATCCACAATGCAGCATTAGCACTTCCAATAGCCACCCATGACTTCTCAATGTTCGTCTCATTCTCCTCCAATAAAATAGCAAACGAGCTATCGGTTAAATCATCAAGACCACCACTACTCCTCCTCCGAGAAGTCAGTCCTCCATTTACKACGGTGACCTCCTGCGGCTGTCCGAACTGTCTGGGAGAGCTACTGCTRTTATTCAGAGCTTCAGCTTCATTTGAAACTATTTCTTGTATATTCAACTGACTGTTTCTGTGTTGTAATGATAAGTCAATCAGTCGAAGATGACCACCGAATTCACCGAAAAAAATCTCCGGTTGGAATTTTGATGCAACAATGCATTCTGTTGTTGGCATTCCACTATAAGCATCACTGATACTATTAGTCTTCATATCCCATAGTATGAGCTTTCCTTCTCCCACACATACAATATTATTAAGGCTTCTCAGATAATCAATTTGTCCTGGCATTGCTTGAACCTCCCGCAAAAAATCACCTTTTTTGTCATAAAGCTTGATTACACCATTAGTAAGTAAAACTGAAAGCTTCGTCCCGTAATCAACAATCCTGCTTGCACTTGGTTCTTCGTTCTTGTCTAGCGTAATTTTAAACTCTAACATAAGAAAATTATCTTGGGTGAACGTCCATCCGCATACAGTGTTATCCAACGAAGCACTGACCAACAGCCTTTCATTAGGTATACCATTGTTTTGTGAACTAGGTAGGTTGGACTCAGTCTCATACCAGTACCGAAGATCGATGACGGCATCATTATGTTCATTGTAGCTAACGATTGGTTCAATTCTATCATTCTGCCATACTCTGATATATCCATCTTGACCTCCTGAAAACAGTAGATTGATGTCATCAGCATATGCCAAACTTTGCACTGGGCCAAAATGACCTCTATGAGTGATTAATGGTTTTAATTTATTACTAGCTTGATCCAAAAGTAATAATATATTCCATGCTTTTATTGTTCCATCCTCTGAGCCCGAGAAAAGTGTAGTCTCACTAGATGCCAACGCTTTAATGGCATCCAAATGTCCATGGAGCTTACCAGCAAGCTTCCAAGACTGAGCAGAATGTGTAGTGCTAATTGAATAATCGGAACGTGATTCTAAGGTCAAATCTGCTAAGGTATTAGACAGATTGTTCTGAACATGTAAAGATGAAGGGTTATGTGAAATATCGGTATCAACAGTAGAAGCAGTGTTCTTCACAATGTCATTAGTTATTTTTCCATTGGTCGGTGACTTGTATATGGAAGTACCTTCCTCAGCAAACAAATCATCGTTCATAGTTGAGTCAATACTTCCTTCGACTGGAAGGTTCATTTTTGCTTCCTTTTTTAATCCCGATAAATCATTTACACTAAATGCTTGTCTATTGGATTTATCAGATAATTTCGATGTTGATGATGTTGCTATGATATTAGTAACATGCTCAGATGAAGGGAAACTAGCTCCATCACTAACTGGTTGCTCACGAACATGGGGTGGTACTGCAGACGCTAATTGTTCTCCAGTAGTCGTCGAAACAGAATTAGCTGGAACTATTGGATAAAGACTGAGGTCTTTCTGTATATTCTGTAGCAAACTTGTGTCAGTGTCACTAGGTGATTGCAATATATACATGACTTCCTGAATACATCTTTCAAGATACTTTCTTGATTCAATCAGAGGGTTTAGATCAAGCTCCGATAGTTCTTGCAATTCGCTAAATTCACGATTCAAGTTCTCGGTAAAGGAAATGACTTGATTTTCAGCATCTGAGTCAATCTCTTTATCATCRAGCTTTCTTGATTGGTTGATGCTTGAGCCATTTTGTTTTGCTTTCAGTCTAAATTATGTTAATAGGTGATCAAATATGCAGAGGAGTCAGATGTGTGATGATATTATAAACAATCATTTCATAGGTAGAAAAACTACAATGAAAATAGATCGAGGAATATTGGCAACTAAATTAACATACTTTTCGGTATGAATAGACCTTTCTAGTATTTCAATCCTTTTCAAATAATCTCTATTCAATACTTGTAGTCCACGTTTTTCGCCTTCAAGCTTTGCTATCCGAAACTGTTTAGTGTAAKGTTTAGTTAGTAATGTGTTGATACATATGATCAGGTCAAAAAAAGAAAGAGATTCTATTCGAGTTCAAGCGCATTTCGATGCTAGATATTAATAATAAAATACAATCCACAGTCAACTATCAATAATTGTGTTTTAAACTGGTCTTTTCAAGTCGAAGCAAGTACTGTGTCTGAAATCAATGTTTAAACCATCCTGATAGACTTTAACATCGGACGTTCAAGCTATTAGATTCAACAAGAGGAGATGCATTCAAATAACAAACGCACCCGTCGACGTCAACATTTTATTCTTTTCTCTTTCTTTTATTTTTATTTATTTATTTTTATTTTTATTTACAGCAACTAACAACAAGTATAGCAAAATATATTAGAATCCTGCTTGAACTTGTCATGTTACTATAACTCTAGGATTCAACATACAAAATCACATAACATACCTTCATTTCCGATCTTTCAAGCTCCCATTGAATTCTATCATGTTCATTTCTCTGCCATTCAGATTGCAGATACCTCATCACCCCTATAATTCATTCAATATATTAGTACTATAGCCTTTATTTCATTTGTTTAGTTTGACTAATACAAGACACAACACATACCTGGCAAGGAGTATTCTGGTTGAGATTGAGAAGCCATCACATTCACATTCACTGCAATCCAACAGCTTTTATATTTCCATCGATTGATATATCAGTACGCTTTTATAAATCAAGCAAACAAATGCAGTTTTAACCTTCAGCTGTTCATACACCGTATAATTTCTTGATCTCTTATTTTCCTTCTTCTCCTTCTCACATGCAGTTCATTTCACTTGCTAAATGAAATCAGAAGACGAGTGAGAATCGCTAGTTTGAGTTATTGAATTTTCGTTGACTATGCAATTCAAAACCCAGTAAATTATTCTTCAGCATCGACTCAATTCGTCATCTTTTTGTCGATTTAACGATAACTACTTGTGTACTACTTATAATTAATTACGCTTCATTACTTAAATTACTTCAGCTGATAATTAACGATTTGATTTTGTGTTAACAGAACCTGTTCTCAGATGTTGGTGATTGTGAGCTAGGGGATTTCTAGAGACACAAATCCCATGAAACAAGTTAAGCCTAAGGGGGGAGTTCACGAGAAGACGTTCCATGAAATGTGTCTTCGAAGTGTGTCTTATAAGAGAGGTCTACATAGAGGACTGCTGGTAGAATTGTTCAATGGCCGGAGAGAGATAACGGAGAAGAAAGACAGCTAAAAAAAAAAAAGACAAAGTACTACCGGTATTAGCGATTATTTATCATACTAAATTATAGAATAACAGATTTCATAGATCAACTATAAGCTTTAGATGTTTTTGCGTAATATATAAGTAATTTCTTCTAGTTTGAGTGTAGAATGTAGTTGGAATGATTAGTAGGAGATGGTTGAAGATCAGGTTTCAAATCAAGAGAGATAAACTACTCGGGTCATATACCAAGGCGAGCAGATTGAACCAACACTTCTTCCAAAACCGCATAAGCCCGAATATTTTCGAATACAAAGAAATTGATTCATCTCTTTAATAAGTAGCGAACCTGCTTAATCCTCTTTGACACCACCGGAACCACTTCTTTCAAGTTTTTCAATGCTTTCTTTATCAGTCTTCACATCACCACCCGATTGACCAAACATCGAAGCAGTCTTAAAAGGTCTCTTGAGATCTCCGGAAGCTGGCTTACCAAAAACATGAATTTGCACAACCTTTTGCTCAAAAGCTGATTTGATTGGCATAATAGACTGCATCAATAAAGGATTGGTGTACTTCATATATAAATGCATGAATCCCATCATAGCAATACCAGTGAAAACACCTTTGATGGCGACAGCAACTTGATTCAAATCATATTCCATAACAGTAGTAACAACAAGCTTAGGTTCTTCAACTCCTGATAATGGAGAAGCAGGTTCAACGTACTTCAAAGTGGTCAAATCCTTCTTCTTCTTGATCAAACTTCTGGTATAGAGGTATATACCGAGAATGATCAAATTACTTGTGATATAAGCAGCTCTCACTGAAAATAAAATAGTTGGGTTTTCAAAATCAATCCTTTTAGAAACTTGCATCATGACAAGCATGACGACCAAATTTGTAACGGCAGCATTCATCTTGTCTATATGTTGTTTGACTTCTACACAGATTCTTCGCTAATGAGTTAAAAAAAAAGAAGTCGAATAAACCAAAGAAAGAGTACTAAAACAAAAACCTTTGGTATTTTATTGAAGTCTACTCAAATTACAGCCGTTGAATATATATTCCAAACTTCATAACACAATATTCAGAGATCAGTATTGCTATAAATAATGGTCGTTCGATACCTTGAATGAACTCTGTGTGGGAAGGAACAATAATCCATTCAGTGCCAACGAAAACGCAGTAGCTGTGAAAATTTTAAGATTGGAAAGTGGAAAACTCCCAATCGCCTACTACCAGAAAATGTCAATAGAGATACAAGTTATTACGTAATTAAGAATGAATTATAGCTATTGCTACTTTCAAATAATGATCGTTTTATATGTTACTACATAAATGAGTATAAATATTCGGAATTAGTACGTTGTAAGGGGTTTCATGATTTATTTTTGTATCCAGATTATCTTCTATTGAGAACCAGCTCTGAGGGAAAACTTGCGCTTTCCGGGGCTCGGTTGACCAAGGGTTGACTTTGAGAAAAACAAAAGCGGCGAGGCAGAGACGTATAAACCAGTTAAAATAAACTGAAAGAATAAGCTGAAGAAACCTCATGTAACAAGCATCAGTTATTATTTCCTATCGTATTTTCGATATAATGATAGTAAGTAATATCACTGATCCCACAGCGTCTACAGAATGAAGTCTTGCATACAACTTCAGGACAGGTGGCAGAAATGAATATTTCAAGCCCGCCGCCATCTACCATCTAGGAAAATGATAGACACATCGCCCACAGTATKYTTAAGCTGGTCCGCGTTCTGGGATAGATGAGTTTTCCTGCGACAGTCAAGCGAGCATTTCTTGACTGTGATATGAACAATGACAATATGTAAAAGTATAATATGAAAAAGAATCTTACTAGCTTTCTAGACTTTAAAACTTTCGTATATTTAATGACAGTGATTCATGCTCAACATGCCCATTTACTTCTTTCTGGTCAGTAAATAAGAATTCTAAAACCAAATTGTGCACTAGCTTTTCCATTAGTTCTTATAATTACTTGCTCATGTAAATATCAGTCTGAAGTAACAACATTTATGATTATCTCATACAATATTGGTTATATGCAGGTTTGCTTGTCCTGTCCGCTCCGCATAAAACACATGTAGTGTTCTTGTCCATTCAGTCACTGAGGTCGATTTATGCTATCATTACCAGTTTTTCCGATAAATAAAAGGAGTTGGTTATCAACGTATAAAACTAATATCTCTCAATTGAGTAAAATAATCAGTCAATTGATAATAAAATTTGTATTATAAGTACTGACAGGTACGTTTAGAGCTCACGGAAAACATACAACAGTACAGTTTTGCTGTTGTATTGTCATCGCACCAAGTACAATTTGTGCTAAAGACCGATACACCAGTAAAACTTGTGCAATTGATTATCCCATGAACTCATACAAGATTTTAAATTGAAAAAGTCCCAGTTACAGCTATAGTGTTGTAGATTTGTTCTTTCTATGAAACACGGATATTACACTCAATGCTTCAGTTTCGCCAATGATAGATCTAACCAACACTAATTATCCTTCAACGGATAAACTGATCAAAGCACGAAGTGCTCTTAATTCAAATTATCTATCAGTCACAGGACCTGAAGGTGCTAACTCAGATTCTGAGAACAGTTATAGTACTGACTCTCTTTCATTCATAAATGAAGATACTGTTGATGCTATCGCCAATAACAGTGATATCTCTGACGAGGACAAGAGCGATAAGCTTCAACAGTTATATTTTTTGGCTTGTGCCAATGACAATGCAGGAGTTTTGAGCAAATTACTAGACGAACCTGTAATCGATCAGGAGAAACTTGTTGATTGGAACAAATTAGATGATTCAGGCTTCACGGGTCTTATTTATGCTAGTTGCTTTGGCCACGAAAGAATAGTCGAATTACTATTGAGAGCCGACAACATAAAGGTAAACCAAACAGATAAGTTCTCATGGACAGCATTAATGTGGGCCGTTAGTAATGCCCATCTGGAGATAACTAAAGATTTGCTTGCAGCTGGTGCGTCCGTTTCCTTTACATCTGTGAACGGTTCTTCAGCTGCTAGTATTGTTGCTTCAAAACCTGGTTCAGAATTATATGTATACTTTAAAACCCTGGGACTTCTAACAGCTGCTGGCTCTGCTCTCCTGGCAGGAACATCTACTAGTGCTATTTCTAGTCGCTTAGTTTCCTCGTCTGCTGGCACAGCCATCGGAAATGTAACTGGGAATGCTGCTTTGGGTGCTGCTGCCGCGAGTACTATGGACCATATGGGCTCTTCAATCGCATCAGGAGGTTTGAATCTGAGTTCTGTGGCGTCAGCAATTCCTTTTGATATGGAAAGCAAGTTCACCGGCTCTATTCCAGGGATTCCAGAAGAAGATGATAATGCATTTAAACTGAAGATGCAACAAGCATCTGTAATGGGCTCTTATTTCGGTAATAATGATGCCTCTTTCAGTTCTCAGAATGATGATTTTGAAAACTTCGAGAAAAGTTCAACTGAGTTATTTCCTGAAGATGATTTCAACTGGACACGTTGTTTATCTTCACAATGCTATCATTTCCAAGAAAGAGATATTCCTTTAGTACTTGAAGCGGCTATCAGTAAATTTGATCATGAGCTTTGTCGAAAATACAACTATTCCCCGTTGTCAGCCAATCTTTTATTTTTGGCTTGTAGGTATGCTTTCTACATGGGATCTGAAGAGTTTTTGGAAGGTTTTGTAGATCCTATTATTGTGAGACTTAAGAATAAAATAAAAGAGAATGAAAAGGATCTGACATATTTGATTTACTGGTTAAGCAACTCTTTCTTTCTGTTGTATTACTTACAAAAGGATGCTGGCGGATTGAAGGAACATACCRAATCATTTCGAAGAGAACTTTCTATCTTGATTAAATCAGAACTGATCCCAATGGTGATTAATGATACAACTAGGCGTATTGATGTTATTCTAGATGGCTCTATACTCGATTATGAAAGTATACCTGATGTCAGTGAAGTCAGGTATCAGAATGAATGGAGTATTTTCCATCATCATAAGGGAAATAGTAATAAGGCAGCTGAATCCTTACGAGATTTGATTCAAGTTCCCACTCTTGAAAGCCTCACAATGACTACTCCTTTTAACCTTACTTCTGTCTTATCATCTTTATTGTATCTGCTAGAACTTCATTCAATTCATCCTTTAATTAAACAGGAAATTCTGAGTCAAGTGCTATACTGGATATCCTCTGTTTTGTTCAACAGAATACTGATGGAAAAGAAGTACTGTGCTAGGACCAAGTCTATGCAAATAAGGCTCAATATATCTATCATTGAAGACTGGGTCAGAATTCACAACTTGGATCCCTTTGAAAATCATCCAGAAGGAAAAGAAGAAATGGAACGTTCAGGGGAAATGTCACAGGCTTTATCATTTGTGTATTCTAATTTATCCACTATTTCGCGGTATCATTTTGCCCCTGTTATTCAACTTTTGCAATGGCTCCAGACTTTTTCATCTTTTGGTACCGATGCGAAAAGTGTTGAAGCAACACTGAGAGAACTTCCCGACGTGACGCCTTTGCAATTGAGAGAATCTGTTGTAATGTATAGGTATGAAAAGGGAGAGAAGAATATAAATAAACAGCTTTTGAAAACATTAAAGTCGTTGGAGATTGAGTATGCCAAGTTGAAAGGACAGTCTGCACCTTTTGCTCCATATGCTAAAGAAATTGCCGTTGATCAAGGTGCAACAGAAGAAGATCAAGATAATGAGAAACTTGAGAGCACTGATAAGAGTACTGATGAAAGTACTGACAAGAAAGGCGATAAAAAGATTGGTGATAAAGAGAAGAAAGACGAGATACCAAAAGAGGAAAAACAATATTCTATAAGACACACGAGACCAACTATGCATATAACTTCTAGCAATGATTTAGAGAAGGATATTTATCTGGATGCTTCACTGCTCTTGCCAATTTCATTTCCTACACAATATCAAATGGTTCTTGAATGGGGTGCAGGATTGGGTGGAACTAATAGGGAAAACGTGAAAAAGTTTACTCCGTTTGTTGCTGATGAGTTGCGAGATCAAATAGATAACGACAACAACAAACTTGGAAGGATATCAGCTACTACTGGTGATAAGTATAATGATTCTAATGATGAAGACCAGCAAGGGGATCTGGCTGATGGATATAAAGAGCATGACGGGATGGATAGAGGGGCAATTGATAGTGTGTTTAAGTCAGTAGCTTTTCCAGGTATGGCAGCTCATAGAACTTGGGGAGAGGATGATGTTGAGAATGATATTGATGATTTGAGCAGAACGTTGAATCCGTGGTAATGAATAAGGGTSTGTTTTTTTGTTTTACCTCTTGTCTGGACCGAGACGGTTAAAAGTGAGTGTTTATGAAAACATACGATGATGTAGTGTGAAATGGTGAAGAACGAATGATGTGATCTTATCGAAGAAGTTTGTTAGCCGATATGGATATAATCTATATCAATTAGTTAGAGGCATTTGACTAATACCAGTTGATATTCGTGGATATGCTGGTGAATCCATCTTAGTACCGTCAATATGATCAAATAGGGTAATCTGTTGGTACTGATCGGCTATGTAGCAAATAATAATTATCAAAGGGAATGCCAGTTATTTTGTTGTAGAGCAATAATTGTACTATATTATTGGTCAATGTATCCTGATTAGCTATGTTGATAAGCCTAACTTACTGATTCCTCTTAAACTTAAACCTCTTCAGAGAAGTCCAGCTTTTCCTTGATAACAATCGGGAACGTGATCTATTATCGATATTATCGTTTAATTGACTATCATTCATATCAACATTATTCTCAAAATCCTTGCGACGAATGGAAGAGCTCATCGACTGAGAGGRTTCTGACATGTATTCTTTTTCTTTTTCTTTTTCTTTCTCTTTCGCTTTCTTGTTTTTGATATTGTTGTTCCTATTTTCTGTAATTCCGCTTGCTGTCTGAAAACTAGGAAATTCACTACTATCAAGGGTATCATCTTTGTTCTCAAATCCGTAAGATACAATTCCAACAGGTAAGTCCGTTGGTCTGTTAGAAATTAGAGGTGAAACTTCGTCAAGATCAAGAAAGTTACTGTTTTGGCCTCCATTTGTACTTATTGAATTCAGAGTGGCACTATTTGTTTCTGGTCTGCTATACATTGCTCTGTATTCATAGATAGTGGAAGGTGGGAATAACGAATGGGGTCTATCTTTGAAGAAGAATTCAATGAGCTTCTCTTTGAATCTTGATCGGTCCTTCTCTTTCTTTCTTTTTGTTGTTTTGTCCTTTTTCGGCTCATTTGCATCCTCCCGTCCTTCTTTTTCATCTTTTCCACCCTTGTCTTCTTTTTCTAGTTCAGAGGATGCGGTATTTGGTGGTGTGTCAAACAAGAGGTCATCGCGTTCTCTTGACAAATCTCCACCTTGCTTTGAACAAACTATCTCATTCATGAAACAGATCATCGTTAGGTGCTCAAATGCTAGTTTATTTTTCATTGATATGCTACAGTTGATTGTCTCAAGTTCTCTTGAAAGAATTGCCTCACAGTTGTCTGTTTCTAAACAGATTTCAATGGCCTGCAGTAAATGTGCCTTCACGTTAGGAGCAAATGGTGATCTCAGAGTTCTAGTGTATGTAGTTCCATCGGGCCTAAAATTATGAGGTAGGTAATCCGCATAAGATATTTGTTCTGTTTGAGCTGATTAGATAATTTGATTGAGACATAAGGGGATTATAATTGAATATAAATAGGTAAACTTACTGCTAATAAGTGGATGGTATTCTTTCAAATCACCCTTGTTTGACTCTTGATTTTCTGATAGCGTCAGTGAAAAAGAAATAAAAATAACGTTAGAAAAAGCCAACCTCACTTACGAAGCCTAGTAGCACTCTTATTAGATAGGGTCTATTATTACCTGAACTCTGAGGATCTTTCATTTCAGAATCCTCAGACTGTTCCTCTCTTGATTGCGATTTTTCTGGTTGTTGCTGATCATCTACAATCTTCACTTGCCCATTTGAAAGTTTCACTTTTAGGACTGATCTTGGATATTTTTCCATGATCTCCTTATGAAAAATCTTAACATTAACATCTTCTTCTGAATCGCTTTGTTTTGTGTCTTTTTCCTTGTGTTTTAAGTCTTTCCTAGACTCRTCATCATGTAAAGTCTTCTCAGTGCTGCCAGTAGTATTTGTTGCTATTGCAATTTCAGCGTCACCAATAGGGATTAGTTTTGCTCTTTTGACCATTTTGATATTGGTTTAAAAGCTATAAATTCTTTTTTCGAAAGCCAGTAGTACTTGAGCTAAGGTGAATAGTAGCAATCCAACCAGTTCTTTATTTCAGGAAGTACAGTGAACCAATGTGTCAACATAGACAATTCACCTGTTTTTGATAGAGAAGGAAAGAAGTGTCTTCCACACTCTGGACTCTTCTTGACTTTGTTCTATAGCCAAGAAATTATATATTTGTTCTTCTGTGGTTCTAGAGCTGTTTGTTGTTTATTCAATTTGCTGTTATTGTGATGAAATTCTATGTCCAGTCAATTCATAGTTTGCTACCCCACAAAACCATAAATAATCTGACAGTTATTGTACCTATCTAACATAGAAAAGGAGTAATAAATCTTATCAGTAAATGATTACCTCATCAAATAAAATTTGTTCGGACTCTGGACATCAATCTAAGTATGTATTATTAGGGGGGAGGGGGTAGATATTTTTAACTTATCAAGCTTACATGATGTGCAAGAACCTCATTATCCATGCATATGTATGCTAGTGAGTGAAATGAGTGCTTAATTCTTTAATGCTGTGAGAACATATGATAGACTCACAAGACGAAAAGAGACGATCTAGGATAAATAGTCGAGAGCTAGTAAGTCTTGAAGTCAAGTGAATACAAGCAATAGAGAGCGTACTACAAGTCTGCAAMAATAGCCATCACGTCAGTCATATAAAGGAGAGGCAGATATCTTGATCACAAAGAAATAGTATTCGTATGCAATGAGACTGAGAATAAAAGGTATACTAAGAGGGGCGATCAYTCTTTCTGTGTTATCAACAGTGGCATACGGAGAAAGTAGGCATGGAAAGAAAGAGCTCGATAAGATAGAGACTACTACAGATGACAATGGAGATGATGGGAATACCGAAAAGCCACTTGACCCATGCACTGCAGTGAACCCTTTGACAGGAGGATTCTATGATTTGAGAGCGATTGGTAGTTTCAGTGGTGATGAGGTAATGTAAGCAATAAAATCGAGGATTGAATAGGTTACGCAGGAGGGATTGAAGTAGAGCTTATTCTAACATTTTGTTTTAGAAATTCTTGGGGCGCCAAAGGATATGACTATGGGAGAAACTTCAGTCTAGGTATATGCTCTTCTCCCGTGAAACCAGGATCAGTTATTGAAGATGCGAAGAATGAAACAGAAGTTGCCGCCTATTATACTGAATACGACGGTACCAAAATTTCAATTGGGTAAGTTAAGAAGGAAAACCATGCTGGAACTTAAACAAACGCGTACTAACAAAAAATTTCACAGTTCTATCAACACACAACCGAAATTCAGAGGTAGAAAATTAGTACTAGAATATTACAATGGGTCATACTGTTCTGCCGATCATAAAACTCGAAAATCAACACTTTTAACATTCACATGCGATAGAGATATAATGCAAGTAGCATCAGTATCATTCCTGGGAGTACTAAACGAATGTGATTACTTTTTTGAGGTAAGAACAGTACACGCATGTCCTACAGCTCCAAATAATAATTCAGGACCTTTAATATGGATCTTCTTGTTGATTCTATTTGCGGCCTTAGCTGTTTTCTTCGCAGGCGGTATGCTATATAAAAGGGTCATACAGCGAAAACGAGGTTGGAGACCAATACCTACCAATAACAAAAAGTTCAGTGGATTACGATCTGCAGGCAAGGTCCTTGGTTCATGTTTTCCGTTCAACTTAATTGCATCAAGATTTATATCCGTAAATCTGGACAATGAAGCTGCTAGCGATGATAGACTAGATGATAATTTTTCAAGCTATGAGCAACAAAACGATTTACTAGATGCTCTGGATATTGACAGCGATGCTGCTTCAATTCAGTAAATAACGCGCTATACATGCTTTCAAATACCTAGTTGTTAGAATATAGTGGGAACGCGCTAGTAGCCTCTCAAAAAAGTTCAATGTATAAACTACCCAGTTCAATAGACAATCATCAGCACACTCAAAATATATTTCGTATCTCATATTATAATTATAAGGACTTTTTTCATGATCATGTACAACCTGCATACAGAGACATAAACTCTAATATTTCATATCTTCAAATAGTTATGGCAGAGGAAGAACAACAGCAAACTGAAATAGTAAAAGGTGAACAATTTCATTATGTACAAATAAAAATATATATGCCCTTGAACCAAATAGAAAATTTCAGAATCCTGAAATAGCAGATGACTCATTCTTTGAAAAAACCAAGTCAATGTAACATACGGTTACTCATTGCACCCTTTCACTCCAACGGAAATCACCCTCAACAGACAGACTGAGTGATGTTCTACAAGCACAACTGAATAAGAGTCCGAAAAGCTGTGAATTATCGCTTACAATAGTAGAAAAGCGAATATGTTATTATCGCATGTTCAGGTACATAATGAATCTTTCAAGTCAGTTGCTCATGTTGATTAGATCTGATTTTCCTTCCGAACGTTTCATCATACATCTCTTCTCATTAACTCTCTTATCTTTCTGGATAACTGCAATTGACGAAAACACTGAAACCTTACATATCCTCCTTCTGGTACGCCAGCCAAAACCAAAGTATTCCTTGACCTTCAATTGTTGCGATATGCATGAAAACATATACATGCTCCATAGTTGTCTCAAAATTTTATTCTAAATCTCGTTGAACCTTCAAAACTATTCAAGTATATTCTCTTTTTGAATTTATTATTATCTTCTCATCATGTTTGGCTACTCTAAATCCATAATTACTGCCGTAGAGGCTCATGTACTATCCAGTACCGACAGCGAACGGCCTCCATAAACTCATCCTATTCCCAATCTTACGCTACCTGTAATTATCATACCGATAATACCATGACCTCCAAACCAGACTAATAAAAGACACCTGGCTGATAACCCGAACAACTTCAGAGTAAAAATTTTTCCAGGGATTTTTCAATTCCCCTCACATTGAAAAATTCAATTCCTTATAGTCACAGCTTTTTCATTTCCTTTTTCTTCTTCCTCTTTTCTTCACATTTGTTTGATTTTCTTTTCTTTTGGTTTTCTTCTTTTCTTCCTTCTTTCTTTCTTATTAGCTACTATTGTATATTTATTGTATATTAATAGAAATAACATATAATCAAAATGGTATGCTTATAGAATGGTTTTAATTAGCAAGAAAAAGAGTCAAATGAGGTGATTTGGCCAGAATATGAGTCAACAAGTTCTTAGAACAATGGTTCGTACATTCTTCACTTCGGCAATCAATTGTAGTAGTCGATCTGATATGATCAAGAAGATATCAAGATAGTATCCGATTGATTTTTGATTGATCTAATTGTATAGTTATGAACCATTGTCAAAAGCTCTCTTGTCTGCCCAACTACGTCCGATTATCTTGGTAATGCAAAAAGCTATTTTCGTTACCTCAAGTGTTACCACAAATAAGAACTTGATAACTAACAATCACTCTACAGGGTAAGGAAAAGACACACGTTAACCTCGTCGTCATTGGCCACGTCGATTCTGGTAAATCTACCACTACCGGTCACTTGATTTACAAGTGCGGTGGTATCGACAAGAGAACCATTGAAAAGTTTGAGAAGGAAGCTGCTGAATTAGGTAAGGGTTCTTTCAAGTACGCTTGGGTTTTAGACAAGCTTAAGGCTGAAAGAGAAAGAGGTATCACCATTGATATTGCTTTATGGAAGTTCGAAACTCCTAAGTACTATGTTACCATTATTGATGCCCCTGGTCACAGAGATTTCATCAAGAATATGATCACTGGTACTTCCCAAGCTGATTGTGCTATTTTGATTATTGCTGGTGGTACTGGTGAATTCGAAGCTGGTATTTCTAAGGATGGTCAAACCAGAGAACACGCTTTGTTGGCTTTCACCTTAGGTGTTAGACAATTGATTGTTGCCATCAACAAGATGGACTCCGTCAAGTGGTCTGAAGCCAGATACGAAGAAATCGTCAAGGAAACCTCCAACTTCATCAAGAAGGTTGGGTACAACCCCAAGACCGTTCCTTTCGTTCCTATCTCTGGTTGGAATGGTGACAACATGATTGAACCCTCCGCCAACTGCCCATGGTACAAGGGATGGCAAAAGGAAACCAAGGCTGGTGTCGTCAAGGGTAAGACTTTGTTAGAAGCCATTGATGCCATTGAGCCTCCTACCAGACCTTCTGACAAGCCCCTCAGACTTCCTTTACAAGACGTCTACAAGATCGGTGGTATCGGAACTGTGCCTGTTGGTCGTGTTGAAACCGGTGTTATCAAGGCAGGTATGGTTGTCACCTTTGCCCCTGCTGGTGTCACCACTGAAGTCAAGTCCGTCGAAATGCATCACGAACAATTGGTTGAAGGTCTCCCTGGTGACAACGTTGGTTTCAACGTTAAGAACGTTTCTGTCAAGGAAATTAGAAGAGGTAACGTTTGTGGTGACTCCAAGAATGATCCTCCTAAGGGTTGCGATAGTTTCACTGCTCAAGTTATCGTTCTTAACCATCCTGGTCAAATCTCTGCTGGTTACGCACCAGTTTTGGATTGTCACACTGCCCACATTGCTTGCAAGTTCGATACTTTATTAGAAAAGATTGATAGAAGAACTGGTAAGAAGATGGAAGACTCACCTAAGTTCATTAAGTCTGGTGATGCTGCTATTGTCAAGATGGTTCCTTCCAAGCCTATGTGTGTCGAAGCTTTCACTGATTATCCTCCTCTAGGAAGATTCGCTGTCAGAGATATGAGACAAACAGTTGCCGTTGGTGTTATCAAGGCTGTCGAAAAGTCTGACAAGGCTGGTAAGGTCACTAAGGCTGCTCAAAAGGCCAGCAAGAAATAAATAAACTAATTCAATTTCTGCGATGATATTTTTTTCCTCTCTGAGGTTTTATTTATAGTCGTATTGGTTTATTAGTTTCTCTTTTATTTCTATCTTTAGTAGTCCTGATTTTAATATAATAATTTTCCTTGCGCATCATGTAGAAACTGTAGGGATCTGTAAAAGTAATTCGACAGAAAATCTTCTAATTTGGTCTTACATTAGCAAGTGCACTACACAATCTATTCATTATTTCATCATTAGTATAAGAATAGCCTCCCCTGATCTCAATTGACTGTCACTCTGTGACAGTCAATTGAGATAGAATAGTATGAAGTCACATATAACCTAAAACCAGTGTTGAAAGTAACATTCTTCAGAATGGATTATAATAGTCATATATGTCAAATCAGCAAGCACAGCGTCTGTTAACCATGTATGAGAAAAGGTAGGCTTAACACGTAAAAGTATGAATTGCATTGAACTTGCATATTTATTTCATTACATTCACCATTTGTAATAATTTGTTATGAGTTTATTACAATAGTTGAAAAAAATAATACCATAGTGTTATAAAAAAATAATGATAATAATAGAAAAAGATTAAGGATTATATAAGACTGAATTAAGTAAATATTAATGGCAAGAAAGGCAAAACATAAGTATCAACTACATTAACCTCTGATAGATATCATCTTCTCTTAGCACATACAAGAAGAGTTATCAGAATCTAAATGAATATTTATAGCGTCAGAATAGTCTTCAGTGAACTCTTCGTTTTCCTCGTGAGCCAAAGCATTCCTGGCAACCACTTCAAACACTTCATTAACATTTATAGCCTCTTTAGCACTAGTTTCGAAATATGGTACATTTCCCATAGATTGACAGAAACTTTGTGCTTTCTTACGAGAAATAACTCGTTTGCTATCTTCAATATCAATCTTATTTCCTAGGATCACGAAAGGAAAATTATCAGGATCTCTTGGGTTTGCTTGAACCAGAAATTCATCCCTCCAACTACTTAAATGATCAAATGACTTCTGATTATTAACATCAAACACCAAAACACAACAATCAGCCCCTCTATAGAAAGCAACACCTAATGACTGAAATCTTTCTTGACCAGCAGTGTCCCAAAGTTGCATTGCTGCTATTTTATCATCGATTTGAATTTCTTTTGTTAGGAAATCGGCTCCAATTGTTGCTTTATATTGAGTTGAGAATTTATTATTGACAAACTGTTGCATCAATGATGTTTTGCCCACCCCAGAATCCCCTAGTATGATGACCTTTAGTAGGTTCTTCTTTCTTGACGCCATTCTACCTAAATAAAGTTTCTTACTGATTATTCTCTATCAGCTTCTAATCCAAGCCAAATAATAATCCACTGTAATGTCTTCGTTCTCTTAAGCCCAATCCTGCGTGGTGATTCCTGTCACAATATTGGGATGCTGTTTTGAATATTGCGTGTGTATCGATATTAGTATTACCTAATGCCCCAAAAGCCAATATACCGTCCGCTAAAGAATTGATCTATCATCTACTGTCAGCTAAGCTTAACTACAGTCTATAATATGATGGTGAAACTCGAAAACACTATCTATTCAACATCAGTTCATTGTTATTATTGTTGTTAAATGACTTCTTTGGTAATCTGCTGTTCTCTTACTTCTTTCATAACTTCATTATCAAAATTGTCTGGACTGAAAAAGGTAATTTGTCCGAAATAGTGGTTGGCTGGCGAGAACTGGAGGATGCACTGGACAACATTGGGGAGTATACATGAGACCTCTCAATTTCGGCCATTTCATTCTATCAAGAAAGAGTGGAGAAATGAGGAAAGTCTGGAGAATTTTTCTTATTACGTGATCATAAACTAGCTACGGTAATGTAGTATCAAACTTCAAGAGCTGAGAGAGCTGGGAAAAGAGATATGATATAGCTAGGATAGAGAATAGCAGCAGTATCTTAGTGGTATATGGCATGTGAAGGAATTGATACCGAGAAACTGATTTTTGTATTTTACTAGCAGTAGGATTCATTTTCTCTCTAGTTTGGTAGTTATGTGTTAGGATTTATGGAAAAGTAATACATAGTTTTTATACGTATCTGGCCATTACTGCTTAAGCGCTCGCTATATCTTTCTAACCCCCCAACAACTCCAAGTTAATGCGGATCTTTATGTGAGGGCAGAGCCGATAACCAGTTCCTTTTGTTCAACACCAAAAATCAATATATATCTAAAAGCTGTGTCAAGCATACCTTTGAACTTACTTTAGAATATTCAGTTCTTGCCATCTTTTTAATCCATTCAAGTAGAACCATAAGCTTGAATTCTATAATTAACATGATTCTTCGTTTATTAATTCAAATTTGGCCTATTTGTATACCTTTTTTGTTGGGACGACTGAAAAAGGATCAGCTGGTCCTTATTTGTTAGAGATGATTGGTGAAACTTTTTCCAATTGTCCATAAATAACTTGGTTTACTTTATGTTCAAATTCATTCTTAATTCATTCCATCATCATAAATATTAATCAGCCATTATTTTAATTTGTTCTTCCTGTTTTATTATTATATCAAGCATCTTCTATCTTTAAAGTTTATGCACAATGTCACGATGTGCATTGAGTTCATTGTTCCATCACACCTTCTAGACCCTTTATTAATTAACTGTCTCTGCGACTAAGTTATGTATGCTACGCCCACTTCTACTTCAAAATCAGATAGTGTTTTAATGATTAGAAAAGGGGGTTCTTAGCATTGCTTAATCAAATCATATTAAGAACTCATTATTTTGCTCAGTTTTAATTTTATAGTTTTTGCTCGTATTATTTATGTAATCACCTGTAATAGTAATTCATTACATGCTTTATGTTCATAGTACTCCTCCTCTTCGTTCATCTCTCACCGGAAACCGAAAGTCAACACAGAAAGATCCGGAACATCGAGCCTTTTTATCCCTGTCTTCACCATATTTCTTGTGTGTGTGATGAATAAGATAACTAAAATCTTAACACAGAAGATCAACAAGTAAAACACCCGTATAAACATTTGTTTGTCCTTTCTGTAAATAAACCAAATTCTATATTCACAACCATTGATCTTAACTGAACATACTTTTTGAACATTTTATCAAAAAGCAATCCCCAGGTTATGGGTCCCGTCTTATGGGACTGAGCCCAAGAGACCCTAAAAGAGATCGCCTGTCAAACAGAGTCGGAGACCCTCTAGTCCCGACTTCCAAAGTTCAACTCATTTCCTAGTAGGTCATTTCATTATTATTGCATACAAAAAATCAATTCACTACTGTGCGTTTGTAACCACACAGAAAGTGAAACTAAAAGATAGTTATACTATTGAGAGTGATTATGAAAACTTGGGAGAAGCAGAGGAAAAATTGTCAATCAATATTGAATTATTGATACCATAAATCAAAGGAGTCGCCTAGAGAGATTTTCACCAACAGTGTTTGAAGATACGAAACAGAAAGAAAGAAATAACCCAGACTTCAAACATTGGTTGGCTTGCATTTATATTTTTAGATCAGACCAGAGCGAAGTTAGGAACGAAGATACAATTTAGAACAGTCATAATTACATGTGTGGATTTTGATATTTAGAAAAGTAGTTGTTCAACTAGTTATTGAAATTGAATGCTTGCATTGGTTTGAAGGTCGGAAATAAGTGGAGAACTTGTTGTGAAACAGGTAGAAGGAATAAGGAACTTTCCTCTCTCTGCAATCGAATGGGTCTATGGCGTATTGGTTTTGATACTGAACGGATCTGTTGTATACCGATTTTGGAGCTGAATAACGGGCTTACAGAAAGCTCTAATGTTTGCTCTGATCAAAGGAGAAGGCAGAGGAAAGGGAACCGTGAAGCGTATTTGAAGTATAATTTTCAGCTGTGAAGACTAAGATGACCTGACGAATGAACTAGCAGTTTAGATTATATTACTGTACTAAGCTCTAAATATATCATCGAACAAGTATTCAGCAACATTTTTTGTGAGCTGATAGCATAAGCCATAAGCCATAAGGTTTCAAGCAATTGTTTGCTGCATAATAAGTGATTATATGGTTCTGTGATATTTTATATTTATCAGTTTGACTAAGAGCATTCCGCTCATAAACTATCGATTGCATTAAGGCCGAACTTAAACAGGAGAAGTAAAACGACTATTTAGCTAAATTAAGGAAAATGAGCTGGCCGGAAAGTACTAGTACAACTGGAGRTCACACCCAGTATCCACCCACAGGAAATTCACATTCATCGGAAACATCAGAGGAACCTTTTTCATCAAGAAATAATCCACATAAGGTTGAAAAACACAAAATTCAACCAGAGAAGAAGCGTGTGTTACCAAAAAACTTTTTAAATTGTCCAAAAGATGATTTGATCGTATTGATAACTCGTATGCTAACATCACTGGTAAGGATCAATGATTCGATGGCCATTGATGTTTCTCCCAATCATTTAACTAGATTTCATTCTAGAACTCCACCAAGCATTTCAATCTACTCTTATCTAGCAAGATTATCGAAATATTCTTCACTGGAAAATGCAATTTTGCTTGCCAGTGTGTACTACATAGATCTATTATCATCTACCTATCAGACTTTCTCACTCAACTCTTTAACAATCCATCGTTTCCTTCTCACAGCTACAACAGTTGGTGCTAAAGGGTTGTGTGATTCTTTCTGTACTAATTCACATTATGCAAAAGTTGGTGGTGTGAGTGTCGGAGAACTGAATGTGCTGGAAATGGAGTTTTTGACAAGAGTGAATTGGAGGATTGTGCCGAGCTCTAGTAATAAGAAAGAAAGGGAAAAGCAAAAAGACGAGTATTCAAGTGCAAATTACAGTAATAATAACAGTAATAATGGCAGTCTTGAAGTGCTAAACGGCTGTGCGACTTCTGAGACTCAAGTCAATGACAATAGTAATAACTCTAATAGCAGTAAAACAAGCTCGCCTCTAGATATGAACATCAATACACTTGCAAGTCAGAATAATAAGCGATGCTTGGTTGAAACGAAAAAATTCAAGCGAAGGAAGAAGCAAACTACGATGGAGATGGATTTCAGGTCTAATAGCTTTGATTGCGGTGTTTTAGGATTGTATTATAGAAGAATTATTTTATTAGTAGGTCGTGAAGTGAGTGATGCAGAGAAAGATTGTATATATGAACTGGATAATGATGGAAGAGGAGATGATGATGGTGATGAAGAAGATGATTCTGAGTCTGATGATTATGAAGAGGAAGACGTAGAATACGATGTCGAGATGTAGGATACATTACTGGGATGAATGCTTAAATAAATTAGCATAAAGTGTCTGTATATAGTGATTAGTGTTTTATATTGAATTGTGGTTATTAAGCGGTAGTGTGTTTAGGTGAAAAGACTCGAAAACAAGATATAGTACATTAATGTGTTTTTCTTACTGTCTAGCGTTTATCTTAATGGAAAAATGTAACTTTACTAAAAAGAAGGTCTCTCATATGTGTATATGCTGTTACAATACCTAGTCAATACTTACCATTATCACAGGTTCARTTCTACTATCATCTTTGTTGCCAACTCTGACAATAGTATTGCTAATGTTCTCCTTCGGTTCCACTTTCTCACCTTTCTCATCTCAATATCCATTTAGTTAATTGAAGATGCTTTAAAATCCTAGATTTTTCAATCTACGAGCTGATCGTTGTAAATTTAATGAGCTATAAATAATTTCCAGTTGAACCAGCTGCTTCTAACTCATCAAAACGGTTGGCTCGTTAATTGATCATTTACGAGATGATAACAAGCAACATTGCTATACTTCTTTTTGTATCATCTTTTTCTGTCTTTCTGGTTAAGTATTCAGTATATTTCTGGATCGTTCATATTTGCACTATTTTGGTCATACATATTATTTATTTTATTGGATATTTATAGTTAGTCAATGCTACTAGAAGATACATCACAGTCTAGCCAATGCATAATATCGGAAAAATTATTGACAGAAAGTCCAGACGCTTATACAAACTAGGAACGGGTGAAAAATTCACAAGCGGTATATGAAATAAATCAAACTATTTTAATGACTCATTTTCTTTTATTGTGTCAATGACTTCCACTTGACTATTTCATTCAATTAATCAACAAGCGGCTTCTTGAATAAAATTGATCAACAAAGTAGTAAAGGATTCGCCAATTAGCTAGCTGGAGAGGCCCCACCCAATTGGGAAAAGGCAACAATTGATTTGAAACGACAAATCAACACCGCACAGCACAATACCATACAATAGCACGTTTCTTTGAATCAAACAACTCGATAACTATCATATTGACCGTAAATATTGAAAAGACATACCATACCATTCATTTAACAGTTAATTACTCAAGAAAAAAAGAAACTCCAGCCTAAAACTGCCTTTATATTATTGTTCACCTAAAATGGTAGCATGCATCACTAATCAAGTATGTATGAATCATAGGAGTTATACGTTAAGTGAAAATTTTCACTCTTGTCGAGTATCAATTCCCCAAACGACTTTGTTCTTAATCTCCGTTAACTCTATAGTATTATCTCCCAATAATAGTAGAAAGTAAATCCTTTACTTGTTGGAAGCAATTCGGCATTCACTATTAAGAAATAGTCAATATTTTTTTTGAAACGAGGGGCTCGACTGTGAAAGCATGACGTTTATGTAATCAGGTATTCTAAAAGGGTAAAATAAACTTGTGCTAGAAACTATCAAGAATTAGAGTAACGAGGCCTTGGTATTCAAAATGACGATCAAATGTGAAGAAATAGTATGGGATCATTGTTGGAAAAGTAATCGGCAGAACTAAAACCAAAAACAAGAACTAAGAACCAAGGATGAAGAACCAAGAACCGAAGTGTTTAGATTGCTAAGCGATATTTTCTTACTCATAGTCTTGAACAGTTTTGAACTTCGCCGATGAGCTGCTTCTAATAAGTGATACATTTTATTGACACAATTTTGCATTGAAACTTCCATTCTAGGAAATCTAGTTGTATTTCTTCCTATAGCCCTTAGCTTTTATCATATACTAAACATTACATATACGTATGTTCATTCACATTCCAATACATTTTTCATAAAGAAATAGAATAGAACATGTTGTAATAAATTTTTTCTTTCCAATCTTCCTATCTTCTCTCTTTGTATAATTTYCTTCCAGTATTCGTGTTTTCAGTGCCGCGAAGCGATTCATTCCTTCCGTATTAGTTCCGCATGAACTACTAATCTATTTCAAATTCACTACAACTTCTAATTAAACTTTCTTAGTCTTGCCAATTACAGTCACTACCCGTACACTAAAAAACCTCAAAACTTAATCTTTCCTTACGTTAAAGCATCGCTAATAGCTTCTGCTTGTTGCTGCTTCCCCACATTCCAACAAAATGGAAGGGAATAAGGACATAGAAAAACTATTAATAAACAAGTGAGGCACTAGAATTGACTGTCTCAATAAGCAAACATAAGGATAATCAATTCTTTACTCGGTATATAAAAAGGTTGAGAGAACACTCTTCCACCATTTTGTTCCGCTCTGATGGGAGTTTGGCAATTTATGGTCCTTAATTAATCGTTGTATTTGTTGATACAGAACATTGTTGGGACTACTACTACATTACAACCCCATGGTCATATCATTTGAACACATTCACAGAATATAGATCATTCAAACCTGTGAACCGTAGTATCTAAGGCTTTTTTCTAATAACTGAGAATCAGAAACTAGCATTCACGATGGCGTTGCACGAACGAATGCACCATTTACACCTCCCTGATGAAGGTGGGTTTTCTACCCCTAAGTCTGAGACTTACTCTATCTCAAGCTCTAAAGACTTCAAGCATTCAAGATTTGAAGGTAAAGAAGATCAATTTGATCAAGTACTTGATGCTATTGATCATATTGGATTTATTCCTGAAAATCTAATTGAAATCGAAACCAGATGGTTTTATGAAAATCTAGGTATTGATGATTCATACTTTGCCAAAGAGTCGATTGAGAACATTGTGAACAATATACATGCTCTCTATGCAGCTAAATTGTCCGCTTTTGCTAGAAAAGACTCGCACGACTTGAATATTCAATTACAAGATGAATCTGCAAATCATGCTTTCTATATCGATACATCAGTACCCGGTCAGTCAAACCTAGATGGCCCTCAATACGAAAAAGTTATTGATGCCAAGTACCTTAACAGCACTGAAAGTACAACTATTGGTGGCTCCTCAAACGCCGTTTCTAATTCAAACTGCTATAGAGTAGAAACGTTTAGATCTCCTGTTGGTTCATTACAGATTCGATCGTCTTCTTCTTCGGTCAACGTTGATAGTTCAGTTGCAGAATCCAGACTCGAATCAACTACTACATCTGATACTAAGCTTCGGTGCTATTTTGTTTACAAGTGTGAGTTTCCTAATGATGGAATAGACATCAGCGAAATTGAAACTGATTTAGAAAAGATCTCTGATAGGTCATTCTGGGAATGTGCCAGTGATAATACTAAAGCCATTTACCAACGTATTATGCATTTGGTTGTCAACAGAAATGGTCCTGTGATTGAATACTATGACATTCAAAACTCACGTGAAAAAAGACTTGTGATTGGTTATAAAAGAGGTACTACTTCTAATTTCTTTTCTGCTCTAAGTCATCTTTACCACTATTATGGTTTGACTTCCACTATGAAATATGTTGAACAGTTTGCTAATGGATTTACAATAATATCTATTTACTTGTCACCAGCACCAAGTAAAACCTCATCTGATCTAAAAGAATTAGAAACATTCAAGAACTATCCACCAATTGAAAACTCTATTCATCAAGTCATAAAAGAGGCTTCATTGCTTTATTGTATTCCATCATCTAACTTTTCTGACTGGTTTGCCAGAGGAAAACTATCATTACAAGAAACTGTGTACACTCATTGTGCAGCAATCTTTGTTTCACATTTCCTTAACAGACTTGGTTCAGAATACTTTACATTGAAAGATCTATTAGATAGTAACAACACTTTACATCAAGAAATATTGGAGAACTTGAAAAAGAGACTGAGATCAGAAACATTCACTAACGATTATATCATTACGTTAATTAACAGTCAGATCGATCTTGTTTCTCAGCTTTATCTTAATTTTGCCAACACTCATTATATTCAAACTAACCGTGAAAGTAGCAATGAGTTCTTACCAACATTGTCGTATCAAAGAATTCAAGAAGCCACTGCTTTGAATGAAATTGAGTTAGCTGAAAGGATCAAAAAAACAGTGAGCAACGAGCATGAGGCTTTAGTTTTCAATGCTATGTTGTCATTCAATCGTCATATTGTGAAGACCAATTTTTACACTCCTACCAAGGTTGCTTTATCATTCCGCTTGGTTCCTGATTTCTTACCAGTGTTGGAGTATCCTCAAAAGCTTTACGGTATGTTTTTAGTTGTTGGACAAGAGTTTCGAGGCTTCCATCTAAGATTCAGAGATATTGCTCGTGGTGGTATTAGAATTGTCAAGAGTAGATCCGTGGAATCATACCAGATAAACTTGCGATCTATGTTTGATGAAAATTATAACTTAGCCAACACTCAGCAAAGAAAGAATAAAGATATTCCTGAAGGTGGAAGCAAAGGTGTTATTTTGCTCAACGATGATCAACAAGACAAAGAAAGTATCTCTTTCATGAAGTATATTGATTCTATTTTGGACTTACTTCTCAAAGGTGATACACCAGGTATCAAAGATAGAATTATTGATCTTTATGGTAAAGATGAGATTCTTTTCATGGGTCCTGATGAAAACACAGCACATTTAGTTGATTGGGCAACTCTTCATGCAAGAAAGAGAAATGCTCCTTTCTGGAAATCATTCTTCACTGGTAAATCTCCTAAGCTGGGTGGTATCCCTCATGATGAGTATGGAATGACTTCATTAAGTGTTCGTGAGTATGTTGAGGGCATTTACCGCAAACATAATATTGATCCAAATAAAATCAAGAAACTTCAAACCGGTGGTCCTGATGGTGATTTGGGCTCTAATGAAATATTATTATCCAATGAAACTTATGTTGGTATAGTGGATGGTTCCGGTGTATTGTATGATCCTGATGGAATCAATAAACACGAACTATTTAGATTGGCTCATGAAAGAAGAATGATCAGTAATTTCGACATATCATTGTTATCGAAGGATGGTTATAGAGTTTTAGTTGATGAAAAGAACGTTCAGTTGCCATCTGGCGAGATTGTTGCAAGCGGCACACAGTTTAGAAATGGATTCCACTTGAGAAATGATTTAGGTGAAGATATTCTGGTTCCATGTGGGGGAAGGCCTAATGCAATTGATATTAATAACGTTGATAATTTGATTGTTGATGAGAAATCAGTTGTGCCTTATATTGTGGAAGGTGCTAATCTGTTTATCACACAAGCAGCTAAGCTTAGATTGGAGAATGCTGGTTGTGTTATTTATAAAGATGCATCAGCTAATAAAGGAGGGGTCACATCTTCTTCATTGGAAGTTTTGGCTTCGTTGGCTTTCGATGATGCAGGATTCTTTGAAAACATGTGTGTCAAGGATAATGGAAAGGGTGAAACTCAAACGGCCTTCCCTGCTTTCTACCGTGCCTATGTTGAGCAAGTTCAACAGATCATCAAAACTAATGCTAGATTAGAATTCAATGCTTTATGGAAAGAACACGAAAGAACAGGCAAGCCTAGAAGCATTTTATCTGATGAGCTTTCTTATAAGATTAATGATTTATCTGATGAACTCCAAGAGTCCAACTTATGGGATGATGTTGAATTCCGTAACTTTATTCTTGGATCTGCTCTCCCCAACTTGTTGGTTGAAAAGCTCACATTACCTGTGATACTTTCAAGAGTTCCTGAAAGTTACCTGAAAGCAATCTTCGGCTCTTACTTAGCTGGTAGATTTGTTTATACTATGGGTATAGAACCTGGTCAATTTGCTTTCTTTGAATATATGATGGAAAAGAAGAAAGAGATGGGAAAGTTTTAGAGTGTGATTACTATTGATGATACTATTAGATGATAGATAGTCAATGTATCTTTATGTAATATTTTTGTTGACATTGTTGTATTATATTATTAATAAATGTTGGGTTTTTTATTTCTGTTGAGCTTGCTATTTTATTTACTTGTTGAATATTTACTCTATTTGAGTAATCACTGTAGTTCAGTTATGCTTGAAAAGTATTTGATTAAATGTTCTTTGTTTGATACAAAGAAATCTTGTCATTTGTTCTGGAAGTAGGTTGTTACACACGCAGATATATATAATCGTGAGTCTGTCAATTATATCTACAAAGTCTAAAATGAAAGTCTAAAATGACATATAACGTCTATTACGAAAGTTCAACAGCATCAATTAGCAGCAATTAAATGCTTGTATTTCTGCAAGAGATGGTAGCAATAATCATCTCTCGACCTGAATGACAACCCGTTGATTCACATGTTGACTACAGATAGCTTCAGCACTATGAAACCACTGACTACTCAAATAAATCACAGTGTCGAAAAATCTATCAATATTAATTTTTGCAACGCCGTTAGTAATCAAACTGTGATAATAATTTTTTTATCTTATTAGACTGATATGTCAGAGCAACTTAAACCAGAAATTACGATTTATGTGTCATCCTGGTAGAATAATCAACTGGATCAATATTCCTTCCTTAATCCTCCCATCTCATCTCACATACCTTGCTGATCACCAACCGCATCAATACCTTTCGGCATACCAACCATATAATCAAATCACCCACTATAATAACACGGCTCCCATTCCACAATAATCTTTTTCTCACCTCCAAAACCAGAACCATAGATTTCCTTACTTCCTTCTCTAAAACTGAAACCGAACGATCACTTATTCATCTTCACCAGCTTTTGCAATCCTATTGTCTTTCTCCCTCCCCCTTTACCTTCCCTTATCGTCTTTCTGATGACATAATCATCCCAACCTCGCATTTATGAACCAGATACCACTAATCAACGCAATGTCTGCTGAAATGTTTAGTGGTTCGAATGCGACTTCTATTGCAAACGACGGGAAGGAGAGTAGCGGATGAATTTTATAGTAACAAGTCAAACCAGGGAAACCCTAGCTCTATTTATCTACTTTGTTCTTCTTTCTTTCAATCTGAGGCTTAGATTTCGCCTTTGTGTTTATATTCAAATCCCATCCATCTTATCATATGTATCGTATCTATGTAACATGTGTATGTTTCAATGGCAAATACACAAGTATACCTATACATATAGATAGATATTTCCGGAAGCTTATTATGATAGTTTAATAAGCAAAAGGAATATAAGATATACCAGCAGGGTGCATAAATTCATAAGGGTAAAATATTCCCCAGACAAAGAAGCTGCAACGCCAGGCAACAAAACAAAACACAACACAGACAAACAGAGAGCCCTGCAATTCAACCTTATAGTCAAAAATGGCGTCCAAATGGATGCCTCAAAATATTCAAAAGCGTTTATCGCTTTACATTTTATCTCAACTAGCTGTCTTTTCATCAATAGATTTATCAAACATATCATTATCATTAGGTACATCAAGCCACATAGCCTTACATTCTGTTGAACTAGATACTGAAAAGCTACATCTTCCTGGGTTTTTCTTTAGAAATGGTACCATTGGAACTTTAGAAGTAGATCTGGTTGTTTCTAATGTTCAATTGAAGGCTCAAGGAATAGATTTGGTACTAGCACCAGATCCTGAGATAATATCACGTATGAGAGACGAAGAAGAGGATTTCAAAGCAACAATAGCTAAGCGAACGGCAGATCTTGCTAATAGTATAATGATGTCGGAAGATGAATATTTACATATGTCTCAGTCTATTATACTTGGTGAGTCTACCGACCTCTCTGCAGCTGATGTCGATATTGATACTGAAGCTGATGATAATAATAATAATAATACTAGTAAAGGCATAATGAGTTCAGTGTTTCACAAGGCAGTTGATATGGCATTGGCAAGGCTGAACATTGAAATAAAAGACATCAGGATAAAATTAATAGTAGATGATATGGTGATCGATGTGAATATCCCGCAGGTTTTATTCTGGGTGAAGAATGGAGAAAAGAACGTGCAAATCGAAGGAGTGGAAGTTGTGTTGGTGGAGCCGAAACGGAAGGAAAATATAAGTTCAGAAGACGGACGGGAAGAGAAGAAAGGTTCAGAAGACAAACCATTGGAGGCTGAAGGAGATACAGGGACAGAGTTACCAACACAAGGCAAAGATACCACCGAAGCAATCGAACTGTCGGAAGCCGGCTCCGACTCTGAAGTTGATTCCGATTCCGGTTCCAATTCCAATTCTGGTTCCGACTCTGACTCGGAATCTGACTATGAAGGTTCAAAAATGATGCAAGCCAGCATGATGCTATCACATGACGAAAAATCTATTTATATGAGTGCTATTTCGTCGGCTTTACTACCGAACTCGCAAAAGGATAACTCACTATTCACCCCATTAGGAACTGTTGCCGAAGATTCGGAAGATTCACCTAATGAGAACTTAAAACTTCCCGATTTAGCACCAAACATAAATTATACGGAGTTTCCGAGAATAGCACATATAAACAAAGTCAAAGTTGTATTTCCAGAACGGAAAAGAAATCTTAATACATTGGAAGCGGAAGCGGAAGTTCAGAAAGCTGACATTTTCGTTGACAATATAACCATATCAACGGTAGATCTTCCCCCAATTATAGTTTCGGTATTGCAATGGCTAGAGCGGAATAAACCGGAACACAGGAAAAGAAGAGTCACAGACCTTAATTATCGGAAATCAATCGGTCAGCCAATCGGTAAAATTCGGAGGAGTAATCATTCCGATGTCTCATTACAGTGGAAAGAGAAAAGAACAAGCACAGGTAGCTTATCACCAGCAAAGAATACATCGACAGACCCTTCTGCAGCCACCGGAACGCCGCTGGAGTTCTCAATAGGCATTTTCAATGTGGCACAACTTGAAATAAGCTTGAATGAGCCACTGCTACCTAAAGGCCTATTCGGGAAATGTAGAGAGAATCATAATCCGATTAGGATAACAGCATCCCAATTTAGTTCTACACAGACTAAATCGGGACTGATATTTGGAACCTTGAATTCATTAAGCATACCCCGTACCGGCAACATTAATCCTAATTCGCAAGTCTCCAAACCGCTTTTGAAGTTTAAGTCCAATGATTCACAACAGCCAGATATTAAGTTTGAGATACTGAAATCCGAGAAAACCGACTCCCCTACTGAAATTACTGTTCTATTTCCTAACCAGGCAACTCTTTCTATCTCCAACGCCGACATAGTTTCCATTATTTCTGCTTTATATCCCTTTAGAAATGTTATTCCCGAATCGGCTATCACTCATTCCAAACGGACATCAGGTTCAGGAGATATGCAGCCAGTTACCTCCGAAGATATTATGACTTCTTGCAAATTCACCCTACAAACGGCTTCTTGGAACGCTAGTTATCTCGGAGATAATCCTAATAGAATCGGTGTCGAAATTATAATTTACCCCATTGCCTTCACGTCAGGGAATAAGGTTATAGAATGCGATAAAGTTCTAATTTCGCTTAATCATGGAAATATGCGAATCTTAAGTGACTTCTCGGAGATATTCATTTCTCTTTTGGGTAAAAGCAACATTGTTTCCTTACATGATACTGGAGGTGCCCTGAAAGAGTACACTAGCGATTGGCGGGTTGAGGTTAAAACCGGTGGACTTCAAGCAGATTTAATTGGAATTGAAGCGGTACAACGGGAAATAGAGTTGATTTCATCCGAGATTAGTCGAGATTTGCGAACAGTTCGGACTCATAAAATAGTACGGAACAAACCGGAAAAAATTACAGGTCTCGGAAGTACTCGGAAAAATAGAGTGCAACTGTCTAGCACTATAATGTTGGCATCTAACAGTTATTCCGTTATACAGTCGCTCGGATCGGTATTTGTTAACGAATTTAAATTTTCGGTAAATACTGGAGAGGATCTCGGAACATTAGAGGGAAATTTTACCGCATTCTCGGCTTTGTTGCTTCAAGACACCGCTTATTTATTAGCTGTGCATGAAATAAATCTAAATAGAGTATACTCAGATACTACAAACCCATCGAAAGTGGGTGTGGTTCATACGGAAGAGATAGTTTCTCGTTATAAAGACGTTGGTGCTTCTTCAATTCCGATGTGTACGGTAGAATTAGGAAGTGAAGAGAACAATAAGGTTAAGCTCAGCAACGGCTTATTCACCTTTTATGGTAACTGGTTCCTTCTGGCAGACAAATTGTCGTCAATTGGGAATAATTCTGAACCACAAATACCCTCAAACACATCTATTACATCCACAAATAATAAACTTAACCTCAGCATAGAAGCTTGCGGTATAAACATTGTTCCGAGCGCATTGAACTGCACTCTACAATTATTTATAGAAGACGCTTCGGCACAAACTCTAACTACTTGTTCCGAAAATCACATAAAATTTCTGATGCGGCAAGGTTTACTATTTCTTTCTGATAATAGTAAACGCAAAGAAGGTTCAAGCTCAGGAATCAACCTCAATGCTTCCTTCACCAGATGGAGTCGGCATCATCATTTCCCATCTAGAGAATTCGTTCCCATTGGCAAACTTTACTCGATGAACTCTCTATTCAAGAAGAAAGGGTCCGATCTGCTAGACCTTAGCTTATCCATAAACAGGTTAGTCTTGAATCTGTGTGCCGATTCGGCATTTACTTTAGTACAATTGCTAGGAGATATAAAACCAGAGTTAGCCGAGGATCTAGAACGGAAGTTTCGAGTTCGAATACCCAAACTGGAAGTGTTTGCCGATATTGAGGAAAACCAATTTACTGAGCGAAGTATACCCGAAACAGGTTCCGACTCTAGCCGAAGTAGTAGTAATAATGGAGAGCAGTCATTGGGTTTAAGTTCCGGCAACTCTGTTTTAGGATCAGAAGTTGGCGAGTCGGGAGAACGAATCACCGAATTCGGCAACATATCAGTACAAGAAGACTATTTAGCCATTAGCCAGGAAACACCTCTTGAAATTGAGCCGAATTTGGACTTTACTGTGTCCATAGCTCAAGTGCAATGCCAGTTATGGGACGGATACGATTGGGAGAAAACCCGGCAAACAATATCAGAATCTATAAAGAGAGTTGCTGAGAAAGCAACAGGTACAACGGAAATAATAACGGAGCCCTCGGATCCCTTGGATGAAAATGATGTGGAAACTAACGGAGATGATTCATCTCCAGTGGCTCAGGAGGCTTTGTTTGGGGGCTCAATGAAACTTGCTATGCAGAAAGGAGATAATGAAGAAAACTTCATAGCGGCAATCACAGAGAATCTACAAATGCCCAGTTCGGATTCTGATGGTCCTTATCAAGAAAGATTCGACTCCAATCTAGCGAATCTGGAGCGGTCCAGGAAACATAAAGTTCTTATCAACATGTCCGATATCAACATCTCTGGTAACACATTTTCTCCGATTTCCAGTGAGGACCCCGACATTCCGGAAACTATAGCGGACATATCGTTAGAAATTGAGAACGTGGAGGTCATTGATAACGTTCCGACTTCTGCTTGGCACAAGTTTTTAACATTCAACCGAAATTTTGGAGAAAGAGCCATCGGAGATCAAATGTTCCGCTTCCGAAGTATCATTTTCAAGCCGAATAAGTCACTTACAGCAACAGAAATGTCCATAATCGGTTCCGTGTTGCCATTAAGATTACATGTAGATCAGGATACATTAGAGTTTTTAGCGAGGTTCGGAGAATTCCGGGATCCTAGAATGGAAAAGTCCGATAAATCTGAACCATTTATTGCTAAATTTGAACTGCAAGCTGTCCCTATCTGCTTAGATTATAAGCCCAAAAAGGTAGATTACCGAGGTATCCGGTCTGGTCATACAACGGAGCTTATGAACTTCTTTGTATTGGATGAAGCACAAATGGTACTAAGAGACATCCTTCTTTATGGAATCACCGGATTTTCTCGGCTAGGCCGAGAATTGCATGCTGTTTGGCTACCGGATATCCGAACCCGACAATTAGGACCGGTTCTAGCCGGAGTAGCCCCAGTTAAATCGTTAGTTCGGCTAGGAGTTGGAGTCAAAGATCTCGTAGCTGTTCCGGTAAAAGAGTATCAAAAAGACGGAAGAATTATACGAAGTCTTGGAGTTGGAGCAAGTACGTTCACTCGAAATACTAGCAAAGAGTTATTTCGACTCGGAGCTAAGCTTGCTGCGGGGACGCAATCGGTTTTAGAAACAGCCGAGGAAGCTTTGGGCGGAGAAGGATCAAAGTTTCGAGTTCGAGAAGTTTATCCTAGTCGGTTGTCGGATAATCCCGAAGTAACAATACGACAAACACGGCAATCTAGGGAACCTGGGAGCTCTCGCAACCTTATTAGTTCAGGGCGAACAAATTACTATGATGACACCGATCCGGATATCTCCGGCTTAACTATCGCATCGGATACAACAGCCTGGACAGGGAAATCAAGAGAAAGTACAAATAATCAAACAAGGAACTATTCCGGAGACTACAACAACCAAGCCACAAGCCCCACGGCCTCAAGAGATGAGACCCAGAAAGTAGTGAGTTTATATGCTAAGCCACCAGAAACTTTTGTAGATGGCTTGAAAGAAGCTTACGGTAGCTTTGGTAAGAACCTAACAGTGGCTAAAACCGCCTTTTACGGAATAAGCTCAGAAGCTTCCGAAAGAGGTAATGCTCGGGGCGCAGCAATAGCAGTGGCTAAGGCTGCTCCTATCGCTGTAATCAGGCCTTTAATTGGTGCTACAGAAGCCCTTTCCAAAACATTCTTAGGCGCTACTTCACAGTTAGATCCAGATGAATCTAAGAATGCTGCTGAAAAGTATAAACCTTGATATGATGGTTGTTTATATTGGTGTTGAGGCAAAAATGATATTTGGGAAGAAACTGAAGTTTTAAAAATAATAATTCTATCGCATTGATTCCCTATAGTTGTTGAGCTAAACTGCTGAAAACAAAGTATCATATTGTAATACATTCATTACACTATATATAATATAATAAATTTATCTTCAATAAACTATATCAAGTTGCTACGTGACCATTCATATATCTTCTTCTACAGCAAGAGCTAATAGGAATCAAAGCACCAAAATACGTAGTTTCTCTACCGCTGAATTGATGGTAGATCCCATTAGAAAAGAGATGAAAAAAATGTAAGAGTGTTCATTTCATTATTTTTTGAAAACAGCTGATCATCTATTTGAATATATATATTATCAGAAGTAAACCTTAATAGGTTGATTCATCAGGATTTTGTAGAATTATAACAAGAATCATGAATAATTTTGAATAATTATCAACATAATAATACATAAGTGAATCAGCGGAGTATTTAAATACACCTTATATGTATATTTGCACGCAGCAAGAACATGACAACTATAAGCCAGGATTAGCCAAAGATTTTCCCTTGGTGAATAAATAATGACTTTTTTATGGATATGATATTGATATGATAATTAAACACTACAACTTCATAAGTAGTTATACAATATTAGTGCTGAGTCAATTAAATCTGATAAACGGTTTTATTAGTTTTTGCTTGTTATATTATCTGTATTTATAGCCTGTGCTAATGCTGGAATAATAGTTACAGGAGACTACTTACTAGTTACTAGTTATGGAACGTAAGAGCTATAGGAACCTTCAGATATRTCATTAATACACCTTATTTTGAATTTCACCAATGTTTTTCTTAGAACGTCTGCTACTATCCATACAAATGCTACTGTTTTGAAAGTGGAGTACTGATTGAGAACTACTGGAGAAAGAAGCAGTGGTAAGGTTTCTAAGAACGTAGTTTCAAAAATCATAATTATGGGAAAATGGAAATAGATTGCAATAAAATTAGGAGTTAAATGGTTCATGAGGAAAATTAATGTTAACTGGCAATAAGACAAATGACAGGATCTTCAATATATTTTGGCCAATCCACAGGGTTGTCTCAATAGCTATGACATTATCATTAAACCATACGTCTACTATTATTCATCTATTGTAATCAAACTTACAATTCCATTAAATTATTACCCATAAATCAGCTAAATCAACTGAATCAAACCGGATCGTAGTTTTATCAAGTTTGAAATATAAACCAACTGAGTTCCAAATAGCAAATAAAGGCGTCATATATATGAAATACCAAACCAAACACTTATCAATACTCACTGATCATCAACATCAGTATCAGCCTCACACCGCAAGAGAAATATAGTTATTCTTATTAATTTCTGAGTTATCGTCGTTTGAACTTAATGCCTGTCATTCTCACACTCAAGCAACTACAAGCTTAATTAACTATACGCAATTCACTTTCCAATCCATAGCGAGTAATTCACAACTAGCAACTAACAAACAGCTCACATAACCACACATTTACTCTCATCTTCAACAACAGGATTCTGTATTTTCTCTATTTCACCAATCAGCAACTCGAATGCTTTACCAACATTCTCATTATGCCTAGCGGAAGTCTCAACGAACGCACATCCAAATTCTTTAGCTAACTCTAATCCTTCAGCTTCAGTAACTTGTCGTTGTAGATGTAAATCATTCTTATTTCCTACAACAATCATTGGAATTGTTTCCGTACCAGTAGAATTCAGTATCTTATCTCTAATTACCCTTATCATTTCAAATGATGATCTCGATGCTATTGAATATACTAAAACATAACCATGTACACCTATCAAATGCTTTTGATTCATGATACTGAATTCGTCTTGGCCTGCTGTGTCAAGGATCTCAATAGCATAATCCTGTCCTTTATAGCGAATTGTTTTAGAGAATTGGTTTTCGATTGTTGGATAGTATGATTCAACAAAATGGTCTTCAATGTATTGTACAGTCATTGAAGATTTACCTTTAGGCTTGTTAGTATGAGAAAATAACAGCTTCAGTGTATACTGTATAACTTTATCACGACTATCATCAATTTTCACCATATCATAATAACTTACCAACAGCTCTAGAGCCCACGACAGCTATCTTTCTAGCCCTAACAGGTGTCATTGTTTATTTGGAATGTTAACAGATTGTTATCAATTGAATTTATCTCCAGATTCTTTAAAGATACTAATCTATCTTGATAATTAATTGATATTCATTCATTCATTCATAGAATCAATCAATCAAGATAAGAGTCTTTACAGCCAATAGAAGTAGCAACTCTCAGCTCAGGATCAGTCAATAACGATCAACCTGAAGCAAAGACCGTCTGATTCCAACTACAATCTTATTGCTATTTCCTTCACAATACTCTATCAATCATCTGTATATGTATCTTTCTGAATCAGACGCAAATAGATATCAACAGTTAAGCGTTTATCATGAACTTATCAGTAAGAATGGGATGATAAGTTTTTCGGGACATACCGAGATTTTTGAAAGAGTTTGTGAAGGTAATTTTATTAGTGTGGTGTGTACACCTGATTTGGGACAATACAGGGTTCAATTTAAGAAGGGCTTACAGAAGATGATAACYTCAATAAAAAGGACCAAGATAACGGAGTACATATATTATGGCCCAGGGAGTGAGTGGGATCTATTTAGAGTATATGAGTTTTAAAGACTCGAAAAGTAACAAATTAATATCCAATTAACTGTTTAATTTGGATTTGTATATTAATACTAGAATTTAGGAGCTTTTGGTGTGCTGAAATGCTGAGATTTGCTTGCTTCAAACGAAAACTGACACTAAGTAATATCTGATTATGTATTCAAAATACATATCCTCATACCTAGCAATTGATCTGAGTAGAATAGCTGGAAAACGAAATGCTTCAAAAGCCTTAAATCTACTATAAATGTGGAAATTTGCTATCAGAAGCTCAAATAATTGTTTGATAATTAAGTGTTGTTCTATGACTGCTCATAATCTCCATTATATCATTGTATTTATAAAATATACTCCTCATATATACGCTTGACATTGAGTAGAAGATAACGTGATCATAAATAATGTTGAAGCACATTCCCATTACTATGGAAAAGAAATGAAACAATCAATCCATATTATCTTCTCATTGAATGTTTGTAACAATTGAATTGTTACATATCGTTTGGTATAGGATAACACCCTTTCTGTTGTATTACTATATCATATTATACTAGACTTGTTTCGGAAACTGAAGCGCTTAGTTTACTATTCCAGTTTATTGTATCGTTATGACAGACTTCAATGGTAAGTGAATTACTCTAAACCGATAACTGTTTCCAAGGATCAAACAATTCACAGATCGCCTACGAGAAAAAATAATGTAAAATTAGGGCTTGGTAGCTCTAGGGCGCTCATATAGATGCAATTGAGTTGAATAACTAACTTCACTTAGGTTTCTGTCCAATTCTAGCTGTGTTCTATGCTACATTCCATCCAACTGAAGGCACTAAAGTGCTACATCAAGTGCCATCAGGCGCAATTGTTACGCCAACAAGGGTAGATTCCTCTTCTATGGAAAACCCTTTGTTTGATTTCAATGAAATTAAAAACTATGTTATTCCTAAGCCTCAGCTATGTAATCGATTGGTATCTTGTAAATTAGACAACTATCGGATAGTTGGCTATCCTGTTCATATTGTATCCAGCTCGTACCCACGAAATTCATTCAACTTCAATTTTTGCTTCGTCTTCTACTACAACCATGATTGTATACCCTATGAAAGTGCAATTCGAAGACTGGGAAAGATGTTTCAAGCTTTAGAAGAGCAATCAAGGTTTTTATCTACTCAGCAGGAAGTTCAAAGCGTAGCAGAGAAATATGGTTCAACTGTGTTTCCATTAGAAAGCATAATACAGCAGATATATCAAGATCTTACCAATTACTCAGAATGTCTGATTCCTATTGACTCCTATAACTCTGTTGACATAAAATTATTTCCTGTGCTCCAACAACCACCTGATTTGCAACCWTGTCATGTACCTATATCTACTGTTCGTCTTGAAGCACTTATTGATGAGAACTGGGATCCTACTATGGAGAAGATTGTCCCATATATAAACGGCATAAATTCAATCAAGAAGATATCACTGTTGGCTGATGCTGAATATTACCTGACCAAACAATGTGTACAACATTTGATGCATTATAAATGTATCATTATTGTTGATATATTCCAGTTCAGTAACATTTATTCTCCTACTAACCATATAGGCAATTTTGTTTCAGATGACACATTAGCAGAAGAATGTCAAGCTTATGTTGTTTATCCTTCACAACTGGCAACTATTCCCAAGGAAGAACAAATAGGAAACTCTCAGGTTGATCTGAAGACCAAATCGTTCTCTGAACCACCTTCGTCACCTAAAATTAGAGAAACTACTACTGGTGATGATTCTATCAAAGAAGTTATCAATAAATTATATGGTGATTCTTCCAGAATGGCAGAATCAAGGACAGCACCAATTCAAGTTCAATCAGGGAACTCCTTGAACAGGAAAAACTCCATGAACTCTATTCTACGTAAGTCAAGTGGAAGCTATCGATCGGGTAAAAACTTCCTATCTTCAATGATGACTAGCATTTCTCCCAAAACGGGTGTCTCAATCAAGCTTGATCATCCTTTGACTACGGGATCAACCATAGTTAGTCCTGTAGATGGGAGAAGTATCTCCGATGATAAAATGCATTGTTTGGACTCTGAGCTGGAATCAGATCGAGAACCACGAGAAGAAACTGAGTCTGAGCAAATTGATTCTGCTGGAAACTCTGTTGGAACTTCACCTGCTATCACTCGTAAGAACACTGTTACTGATATTGGAGGAGAAAGAAGAAGAACCATAGTGGTTCCGTCTAAGTCAACACTATTTTACCTTTACAGATCTCTTCACCAAGGACAAACAGTGAAAGAATGGTATATTGAGCATGAAGATATGTTGCAAAATATTGATATCAGAAGATTTCTTTCTTTTGGAGTTATTAAAGGTCTGATTTATAGAGTACAGTCGTATCCGGTAATGGATAATATAGACAATATTGTCTTAGTTGGAGATAGTGCTAAAGAAAGATTAAGTGTTTCTGGAACTTCTTTTATACGAAGACGGCATACTTCAGCCTCCGGTATGCAATTTAATATAGGCTCTAATTCTGGGTCACCTAGTAATTTTAATGCACTTGAGAGAGGAAATATAATACAGGAAGGAAAGCAAACTAGAAGTGATATGCCTGATACTAGAAAGGATAAACGAACATTACAATTAGAAATTAGACTTCTACGTTTATTGAGAAGAAGAGCTCATTTTGACTCTATATGTACTGAGCTAAATATGAGCCGGAAGGAAGTTGAACATTTGTTGGCAGATCTCAACGAAGATTGGAACATGGTTAGCTTTTAGCTGTTTGGTATGTATATTCTATAGCTTAAATATTTCTATGCACTGTATATTATAATGAACTCAAAGGTATTACGGACATAACTCTTTTAAAACTGTGAATTCAAGACTTTTCTGTGAACAATATTGTAGGCAAACCATTTACTAGCGAGAACTGGAAGCATTACTTTAGAATTCACTTGCTGCAAACTGAAATTTGCACTTCCYTTTTAGTTTTAGAGATATTCTCAAAATGGTTTTTATTCAAGAAAGAAATACTCTCAAACCTTGTATTTACCTTTATTTCTACGACGATTCCTGCAAATGAAGGTTCATTTGCATGAAAAAAAAAAAAAAAAGAAGGACGGTCCTGCAGTTGTTACTTGATCGGGATGTGGTTTCGATTACACCATAATTTGAGCTTTTTCCTCTTTCAAGCAAAGTCTCCGATATACAAGCCTATTAGAGTTGAGTGATGACAAATTCATTTGCAATCCGAATCCTTGGTTGCGGTTTGTGAATAATAGTTTTAAATTTTCTCCCTTATATACAGTTACAATATAGTGAATCAAGACCTTAAAATTGATGTTTAGCTGTTATTAGGGTGAGTCATGTCGTTCTTGTTAATGAATTGGACATTGGTCTGTAGTTCGCGTAAAGAATAGTAATCACATATGATCTTGTATATGCTGTTGAACATTTCCTGATTTGTTTTAAATAATGAAGAAAAATGGGAAATGCAGATACTATAGCAACGAACAGAATTAATCTTTATTCAATTTTTCATTTTTTTATTTTCTAAGTGCTGATAAGTAAAATAAAATAAGATTCATAAAACCGTTTGCCAAGGAAGGTGAAAAGAAAAGTTTATTCCTTTCTATTTGTTCTGTTCAGCATGATACATCCTTGAGGAGCAACGTGAGAAAGGTGTCATAAGATATAGGATGGTATGAAATTATGTATTCTTTATAAGTGATGATGTTATATTGAGATTCATATATACATCATTCCATGTGAGTAGTATTTGAAATCATGTTGAAACAATGCTTTATCAACAAGTCATTCTATTCTCTCTCTCCTTACTTATTGACGCCATTAGTCTCACTACATACCTATTTCATCTTAATGTGAATTAAAACTTAACCTGTTCCAACTATCGTCTCCCTTTTCAAATAATTAAATACTATTAGTGGGTTCACTGCGCCACYAACACCTACTCCCAATACATAATAAGAACTTTCCATTCAGGGACAGCTTTCTATCTCATTATTAGCTAGCAGATGATGCTATTATTGCAGGAAAATGATTACACATCTTTCTAATTCTAACCTTATTAGTATTGTATTCTCTCCATGTGCCATGCACCAGCTGTTCGTAATTCTACCAAAATAAACATGATATGCCAAATAGTAAACTAGAAGCCAAATTAGCACAAACTTTAATCCCGATCAAGTGTTTATTTTGCAGCCGTCGATTGGGCACTGCATGTAAAACAGAATAAAAATAAGACCAGGTAAAAAGCCTTAAGGCATTTTACTCACTCTTGTTTTGATTTGTTTGTTTCTTTTCATTTTTCTCTCGGGTGTATTATTTGAAGGATAAGCATATTAGAAAGAGTTATTAAGAGTCTATAAAACTATTTGCAGTGCCTTGTAACAGGTTAAATCGTGGCGGTTTCCGGCAAAACTATCATTATTGCGTCGTTTGTATATTACAACAAACAAAGGGGAACCAACCATTTATCTTTCAATTTAAATAAGAACGAAAGCAGAACAAGTTAAATAGTATTGGAACAAAAAGCATCCAGACCCTATTCAAGAACTTCCAGAAATAAGGAAAAGTGCTCTCATTTTAACATTCAGCACTCAACTACTTTTCCTGTGTTCATTATTCAACCTCCATCAAAACAAGTTACCCCCATATAATGGCTGAAGGCTTATCAATCGGTAACCTTAGCTTTCTCACTTTTCAAGCAGTAGCTCAAGTTGTTGTGATATGTGTGTGCGGATTTTGGGCAGCTAAATCTGGAATTTTATCCCCAGAAGGACAAAAGCATGTTTCACGCATTAACGTTGATTTGTTCACACCAGCATTGATCTTCTCTAAACTTGCACCTTCATTGTCAATACAGAAGTTGGTTCAAGTTTCTATCATTCCTATGTTCTATGCTGTGACAACAGGCGTGTCATATGTTGCATCTATTATCACTTCTAAATTTCTGGGATTGAATGAACCAGAAACGAATTTTGTCACAGCTATGGCTGTGTTTGGTAATTCGAACTCTTTACCAGTCTCTTTGACCATCTCACTTTCTTATACACTTCCCGATCTATTATGGGATGACGTGGAAAACGATACTCCTGATAAGGTAGCATCTCGTGGTGTATTATACCTTCTGATTTTCCAGCAGTTAGGACAAATGTTGAGATGGTCATGGGGTTATAATAAGTTGCTTAGAAAGCTCACTCCGGAAGAAAAATTAGCAATTAATGCTGCTGATGGCCTTTACGATGAGGAACATGTTCCTGAATTCGTTGAATCAATGAACGGCGAAAGAGTAGCACGAATTACTGAAACTACATCTTTACTAGATCCAAATAGCAAATCTGCCTCTTCTTATCAGAGTAGTACCGAAGGTGATGAGGAGTTCACACCTTCTCCAGCATCTTCTTCTTCTTCGTCAATCACATCTATGAATCAAGCGGATACGATAGCGGGTAAGAACATCAATAAGGGCGATAAGGTTGATAACGATGGTTCATTTGAAGAAATCACCAATACTCAATGGTCATCGGACTCCTCATCGTATAATCAGCCTATTACTACTACGCATTTTTCGACACCTGTATGGAAAGTGAAGCTATATAGCTTTTACAAAGGCTTCATGGAATTTATGAATCCTCCATTATATGCAATGATTGTTTCCATAATAATTGCATCTATTCCAAGTCTACAGTTTGAATTTTTCGAAAAAGGAGGTTTTGTTCAAAACACTGTTTCCTCTGCCATCAAGCAGCTAGGATCTGTTTCTATTCCTTTAGTGCTTGTAGTATTGGGATCAAACTTGGTGGTTGAAGATGTGGCGCCACCTTCAAAAAGGTACAACAGAATTGTATTTGGTTCATTGGTGTCAAGAATGATTATTCCATCAATGATCCTTTTGCCTGCAGTATCTTTTTGTGTTAAGTATCTAGACATTTCAGTGTTCAATGACCCTATTTTCTTGATTGTTGCTTTCTTACTGACGATGTCACCACCTGCTATTCAATTATCTCAAATTTGTCAGCTGAATGAGCTCTATGAACAGGAAATGGCGGGTGTTTTGTTCTGGGGTTACGTTGTACTTACTTTACCCTCAACCATTGCTATTGTTGTTGCATCATTAAAGGTTCTGGATTGGTCCATGTGAGGATGTGGGATGTCATTTGCATATATTTCATAAGGTCCCAGTTTATTCCTTGGGGGGTTTTTTATGGTGATAGTAAATACTGATTTTATTAGAATTCGTCGAGCAGGTATTTTCATCATCTTTTACTGGTTAGTTTTTTCTTTCTACTTTGAAACAAATTCATTATAAAGCACTCAGACGGATGAGCAGGTATTTGGGCAGAGACGGTTGGTCATTTGATTGTCTTGACTGCTCGATTTCATCCATATAGAAAGCAGTTTCTATGCATTCTGTTTACACTTGATCATTTACATGCTATATATTTATTTTGATACGCATTTTTATTCACTCTTTTACATGACCATTATTGATGTTCAGAGTTTTTTGTCATTTATGATGACAAATAGAAACATTAGTTTATGTTCAATTACATAAGTTAGCCATTGCAACCCTTTTATTTCCTATTCTATATTTATTTCCTTTTCTTTTCCATTCATCTATTTATTCTATTCTTGTTCTCAGCATGGCCTTCTTCTTTCTACTTTGGCTGGTTCCGGATCTGAACGAAGTTCAGAAGACTATTGAGCTAGTCTTTACCTCAAGTTATTTGTTATACTTATTTTGTTCACACTTAGTGTTAGACAGTAGCCTCAGGTTCAATTGCATGTTAATGTTTTACTCCCACTTTTTACTTTTTTGTCGTAGTGCTAATGCTCCGCTATATGATACGATATGGTATGATATGATATGATATGATATGAGCGCCCTATGTTATTATATTTGCAAGCAGTAATGAATGTGCAAGTTTATTCGAATCTATGAACAATATGATATGTATTATATATACAAGAAATGGTAATTCATAGTTGATCAGGCATAAGCATTTGATGCTTGAGACAMACATAACCAACCATGTGATGATTGTGGCTAATTGAAAATATGAGGACAGTAAAGATACTGATGAAAACGATGTTACCATTTAATTTATTTCTTGAGCAAGAAGTTATTTTGCTTGATTTTGATTTTGTTAGCCTTCTTGACTTGCTTCCTTCTCCATCTAAGGTAATCATCCTTCAGTTCTTGTTCTTGTACTTCTTTGTCCAGTAAAGTCCAGAGCCAGTCAGGATATTCACTATCTTCTAATGCTAAAACGTCTTTACCTGATTTCTTGATATTGAGATTCAAATTTGTTCCAGCCGGACAGCTAGAAGCATATCTGACTTGAGAAGAGAATAACAAGRCTCCTGTGCTTCTAGTAGCTCTTCTGAATGTATTTCGTAGCATTTTGAAGATTTTCGTTGTGTATATATCTATCTAATCTTGCAAGTGGTTTGTTCAAAAGCGTTGAACTATATATTCTGTATTCCCTTGGTTTCCTGATGTCCACTATACCCCTGTAGTAACTCCTAAAACCCAACTTTTAGCGAAAAAAAAATTACTGGTGAAACCTCGTTTGTTCATAAGCTGTAAGTTATCGATTCAGATTAAATGTTCTGATCTGTTATTCTCTATCTCTGCCTATTTGAATAACAAAAGCAACCTGAATTTCTGTTCCATCCAATCACGTAGTATAGACTTCAAAAGCGAAAATTTTTGAGTTTTCTCTCTGAATAAACAAATAAAGAGACTATTGATTTCAATATACTACACTAATATCATCTATGATGATTTATCATAATTGCGGCTATACTCTATTTTCCTCTCCCGTTGATGAGCAACTTTCACCAATCCTTTTTCTTTACAGAATACAAAAAAACGCTACGCTACTATTTCCAAGCCCCGCACCCGTTCACCTCTGATCTGACATCCTGACATTAGTTCGCTTTTATATATCAACTCATGTCCCATAACTAAACTACCTTATTTTCCCGACATCATGTCTCCCCATAAATCATGCTCTTGTCCCAACACTAGTCCCAAAGAAATAAAAATGTTAATAACTTGTAAAAGAATGCTATTTGAGATCAATACAAATAGCAGCACAATACTATAACTTGTGTTATTGCAGTGGCATATCAATTGATTATTGACAGGAGGAAATAGATGAATGTGCTTTGAATTATCAAATGGACTAGAAATAAAGACATTGAATAAATTGTCTATATTCTGATCTGTTGAGGCTTGARAACAATAATAATATCCAAACGAAAAATCAGTAGCTAACCTGAAGTGTGTAGTGTATACCAAGCATCACACCACAGGCAGTTCAATTACATTTCATCAATTACTTGCATTAATATAGAAGTTGATTGCAGTCCTGCTAATCCGTCAAGTTGCATTTGATGTCAATGGTAATCTCGATAACGTACGATTGGAGTTCTAAGGTTACGAGCAAGCTCTTTTGTTATTGATAAATCTCCCTTCACACGACACACTTATTCATATTCATATTCCTATACTATGACGTTTGATTTCTCAGACGTGAAGATCCCCGCAATTGACAAATCGACGTCAAGTGAGCCCAGAAACCTGATATCCATACGCAACGGTTCCCAGTTGTGTATTTTCAGTAATGGAAAGATATATATAACAGATTTGAGAAAGTCATGGTCGAAAGTTTTATCACTAACGGTTAATTTCGATGTGCGAGAAGTTCTGATCAATTCTGCAGAATCCTTAATAGCTGTAGTTGGATTGGATCAAGTTACGATTGTTCATGTGCCTAATATACAGCTGAGCAAGAAGCAATCTGAATATTTTCCCAAGCAACAAAATATCAAATTTGATCCGGCAAGAATTGTGAAATGTTTATGGGACCCCAGTAGTATTTATAATGCTCAACTTCTGGTACTCACTGATGATTCAATAATAACATCGTATAATGTACTGGAAAGCACAATAGATGAATACGACTTTTCTATTGAAGAACATTTAGATATGGACTTCAGAATTGTTTCTATGACTTTTGGTTGTCCCGCAACTGTCCATGGTCCTTTGGTCTTATTCATCCTTACGAAGGAATCTAATATATACGCTGTATATCCGTTTGTTTCTAGCAAATTTGCGATTAAGGAGGAGAATATTGAAGCTTTACTCAAACAAGCCATTGTACACACAGAAAACAATCCTGTACCAGCTAATTTGATCCAACTATCCTTTATATCAAGGATTTATGATGATCTGACAAGCAGGGTTCCAAAGTATGAGCTCAGATTCACTGATAATGGAGGATATGATAAGTACCTACATTTGACAGGTGGGATCAGAGGCAAGTTGCAAGGTCCTTTCAGGATTGCTCCATTTCCTGACGATATCGATGATATGTCAGGTGTTGATATATCAAGTCTTTTATCTAGTGACTTACTAGCATTGACTGCTGAAGGCTTCACTATGCTATTATATAAAGACAGTTTAACGATGAAATGGGATATTTCAGATGATGAAGATAGACCGGTCAAAGAAGATGATCCGAGTGATGGCCCATTGGTAAAAGCAGAAGATACTGATGCCTTCTCGTTGATAAATCAACAGAAGTTCGGTGGTAAGATATTGGCTGTATCAGATTATTCATATTTGGTATACGATCAAACATCTAAATCTACCAAAATGATCACCTTTGTTAAAGGCGAAGACTTTTCCAAGTTACTTCTTTATGGAGCTAGTAGTGATGAGATTGTCCAAGATAATGATGATATTTCATTTGAATCTGAAGAAGATTTTCGCTGTGAAGTTTCCAGTTTGCCTTTAAAGGAGCAACTGAATGGATATCTCTGTTTAAGCCAATATGACGGTAAAAGTCTGATATTGGAGTCTTTCCTATTGTTAGCTACTTTTCTTATTACGATAGACTTACGAAACAATCCTTCTGTTGCGGTTGAGCATGAGGAATGGAGTGGCCAAACAGAATCGCAACTCTCTCCTTCAAGAATTGATGAACTACATGGCGGTGATTTTCCAATTCTCAAGGCCTCTACTTTGAAAGATTTCACAGTAAAGTTTAGAACCCTACTGCCAAAGATTGAAGGTGTGAAAGTGGAGTATAACTCTAGTGTGTTGAAGCAATTACAAGAAACAGTAGATGTTGTTCTAGACACAATTTACGAACTTGATGAAAATTCATTCCGAATATATCAAATGGGTGCCAATAAGCTGGCGGAGTTGCACAGACAGGCTTTAGACCTGGATTCCATTCTTGGTACAATAGATATGCTAGTTGATCAAGATGATGAATTAAGTGAAAACATGAGTCACGAGGAAAAGGATGAAGTCCTGTGTGAGATTCAGGCAAAGAATGATCAGCTGGAGGAAAGGCTCGCCAAACTTAGTTTGAAGATTTCCTCCTGTAAGCTTCCTCTAACGGTGCAAGAGCAGGCGGTTTACGATAAGCTGATAGGTACTGAAAAACAGTTGGAAAATATGTCATCAAAACTTACAACGGTGTCAGCTACTGTCGACAGTTTGGAAAGTAAACTCTCTGAAGGAAAACATGTTCAAAATTCAAATTCACGTTCACGTTCTATATCTACTTATTTCGGTAAAGATTGGGATCGTATAAAATTATTATTGGATGAACTTTYTCGACTCTCTTCTTCTTTGAAAGAGCAGGAAGAGCGTATTCCCGTGTGATTTTGATGTGCCGTGATTTTGTTGCTTACGCAATTGACTCGATTTTGTTCCATACCACTACATCATGATGACGATATATTCTATCATGTAAAATAAATAATATAAAAATAAAATAACCATTCACGTCTGCCTTCTGGCGACACTATAATTCTTTCATATATACTAATCTAAACAAATGTAAATAATCATTAGTTCCAGTTTCCATTATCTATACAACTATCCAACCAACCCTAGAGTGTTCAATGCCTTTTATCTGTGCCTCTCTAAAAGTCAGTCACTCTGCCATTGAACGAATAATCACCATGACGCAAAGGATCTTGTTTAGGTCCACCTCTTTCGCCAGTTTTTGGATTCACATCACCTTCGAATTCAGGAATGGTTCCGATGTAGTCAGGGTGAAACCCACCGACATCGTTCTTGGAGAGAATGGGGGCAAAGGGCTCACTGTCATCATTGTCTTTATCTTTGATTTGACTGTTGTATTCCCTTATGATTCCCTGTGTATTTGCAGCATGTTGTAGCTGCTCAAACTCTTCCTGGTCCTCTTTTGGCAGTTTTGGTGGGCCTGCCATAGTACCAAATCTGTCGGAATAGAATCTCATGCCAACAAGATTATTTTGAGAGTATGTCTTGATAGCCTTAGCTGTTTGTCTCCAGCTTCTGTTCACAAAAGTTCGTTCAAGCATTATTATGATGTAACTTAAGGGATATTTACTGAATCTCTTGCTCCTTGAAGATGTAATATATGCAGTATAGAATAATAGCGATACTCCCCTAGCTCTCCCATGGGATGATCGTTCCTATACATTAGTTGAAAATTCAATGTCAGTAAGATCATATCTCTCATTGATCATTTTCAGGGGATGGAGATGGCCACTTTAGTAGATTGGGACCTCATATATGAATCATTATATCACGTGATCTGTGTTTGTCCTATAGCACTAAATTTTGTCTTAAGACAATTAAGTATGACATTAGTATTTCACTTGCTTGACTTCCAAATACTCACTGCCATATGTTGCCGAAGAGTATTGGTTTGTTAACATTAGTCCTGAAAGAGTACTGATAACAATCAAAAAGGAAATTAAAAGTYTAATATTTAGAAATAAAGTAACCGAAAACATTCATAGAGATAAAAAGTAGAAAAACTAGAGTATTTACTTCTATTCTTGCTGACTCTTAGATACTTAACCAATGAATAAGTAAAATCTCGAATACACAAATTCTTCAGAGCAAAGCAAATTTACCTACTGCAAGTCAAGGCAAAAAATATCCTACAGAAGATTTCCGGGCAAGCAATGAAAATTACTCAAAACTCCCTTTCATATCAATAAATATGTTAACTATTCATATCCCATATCCATACAAAGCTTGCTCGTGTGGTAATCAGTACACATCCTCCGCTGATTTCACGTGACAGTAAAGTTTGGCCGTTGATTACTCAAAGTGAGTGAATGACAAATTCAATTATTATCCCCAGTCGAGCTCAACTCATATATTACCAGGTTCAAATACTAGAGACGAAAACATATATAAAGGATGGTAAGTCTTGTACTTGAAGAGAAAGAGGCACTGAAAGATAAGAAAATAAACAGAAAACATTATTAGAGACAGGGTTAGTTCTGTTGGTTACCTTTTATTGTAGAGATAGTTCCACAGCAGGTGACTTACGCTTAGATCGATATTCTTTGATTCAAATTCGATAACAAAGAATTAGCTATTCTAACGCAACGAATAGTGAAAAACGTTCATATCATTAAGCCAGAACGACGAATATATGTTATTCACCACTTGTCTGAAATTCACAGTTAACTCAATTAGGATATTGTCTAAACCAACTGGAAAAGTCATCAGTACTAGTATCCCTAGTTGTACAAGAACAATGTCAACCAACGGAAAAACTGCATTTAAACCTTTACCAAAACCATCCAAAAAGTTTGAGAAATCAACAAAGGATGTATGGTCTTTGATCAACGAGGCTGCACATGCAGCTGAAGTAGAGAAGGGCGAGAAAGTAGTAAACTTGGGTCAAGGATTCTTCTCATACAGTCCTCCAAAGTTTGCCATTGAAGCAGCCAAGAAAGCTTTAGATAATCCCATGTGCAATCAATATTCTCACACCAAGGGTCGTCCATCATTGTTAAACGCATTGGCCAAATCATATTCGCCCTTACTGAAAAGAGACCTAGATATCAGTGAAATTGTCGTAACAGCTGGTGCAAACGAAGGKATGTTCAGTATTTTCACTGCATTTTTGAACGAAGGTGACGAGGTCATCGTATTTGAGCCATTTTTTGATCAATACATTTCCAATATCGAACTTCCTGGTGGGAAAGTTGTTTATGTTCCTCTTCATCCTCCTAAGGATTTTGACAAAAGAACCATATCTGCTTCAGAATGGGCAATCAACTTTGATGAGTTGAAAGCTGCTATTACCCCAAGGACAAAGATGATTGTATTGAACACCCCTCAAAACCCGGTTGGCAAGGTTTTCACCAAAGAAGAGCTTCTCAAGATCGGTGATTTAGCCAACGAGAATAACCTTTTGATCATTTCTGATGAAGTTTACGACAGACTCTACTACGTTGACTTTGTTCGTATTGCTACCCTATCACCGGAGCTTAGCAGACTCACTTTGACCGTCGGTTCTGCCGGCAAAACATTTGCTGCCACCGGATGGAGAGTGGGCTGGGTTATCGGCCACCCTGACTTGATCAAATACGTAACTTCTGCTCACACCAGAATCTGTTTCACTGTAAACAGTCCTTTACAAGAAGCAACAGCTCAAGCATTTATTACTGCCGACAAGTCTGATTATTTTGAGAGGACTGTTGCAGAATTCAAGCATAAGTACAAGATTCTGAATGCTGTATGGGAAGAGTTGGGTATTCCATATACAATTGCTGAAGGTGGTTACTTTGTTTTGGCTAACTTCTCAAAACTAAAGATCCCTGGTCCCGAGGACTACCCTTATCCGGAAGATATCAAATCTCGTGCTAAGGATTTCAGACTTGCTTATTGGCTGATTAGAGAGATTGGCGTTGTAGCAATTCCACCTACTGAGTTTTATATTCCAGAGCACGAAAAGATTGCTCAAGATTGTCTTAGATTCGCTGTTTGCAAGGATGACGAGATGCTAGAGGAAGCAGTTGTAAGACTACGAAAGTTAAAGGATTACCTTTAATCGTGATCAAAGATTTGGAAGAAGGACTGATAGTATGAAAGACACAACGTTGGATTCATTTAGTTAAATATATATTTTTAGATCTGATGACAATAAAAAATCAACCTATACAAATGTGGCCAAATGATCGTAAGTCGAGGCACTGGTAACGGAGACACCTCACGTCAGTATGAATTTCCTCTCTTCGTTATGTAGAACCTATTGAATAGATACTAATAATTGCTTTTAAACTGAGCAACTATATCAGAACATATTCACAGTCTAACTGCCGGGATAACCCAAACATCACCATTCGTTGCTTTTTCAGTGTGCTCTCTATAACAGCTTCGTATAAATTCAGCTCCATCTCCTCCTTCATCAGTTGACTGACATTCACATGTCTCATATCCCATATGCTTAACAATTGGTAAAAACTATCTACTGATTTACCCTTTTCAGTATACTTTTGAGTCACTGCTTTTTATCCTTATCAGATCACGATTGAAATTGAGTGAGTGGTTTAATTATGTATCAACCCAACTATCAGATGAAGGGATGGATATAAGACGAATCAACATAGCTCTTGTTTAACAAGTAAACAAATGTCTTTACAGTGGCCCTGGAAATTTGTATAGACTTACAACAATATAAACTGATCTCTTTATCGAATGAGTAACTTTAATTGTCTTTTTTTTTTATAGCATATTTAACTTGATTCACTGAAGAGCTCGAATTGAATATATCAACACACTGGTATCGTTGATTTGAAGATTAATTAGATTAACATCGAATTCCCTAAGAGATACTTCTAGCGGCATATTATTTGGGGATACTTACTAATATCATATTTGGATGCGATCTTTTGAAAATGATTAAATTAACTACTCAAGCAAGAACATTCATATCATTCTGGATCTTTGGCCTGATAAACAATGTGTTGTACGTGGTTATTCTATCAGCAGCAGTTGACCTTGTTGGACCATTAGTACCAAAAGCTACAGTACTTCTGGCGGATGTTTTACCATCGTTCTTGGTTAAGCTTTCAGCTCCCTTTTATATCCATTTAATTCCTTACAAGTAAGTTACTTCTTCGTGAGTATCAAGAAGGACTTTTTTGTGTCGATAGGATAATTGATCGCCAGATGTAAAGCTAGATAATACTAACACACTATATAGAACGCGACTGGCCCTTTTGATTGCCCTTTCAGCCGGAGGGATGATTATAATAGCACTCGCGTCATCAATAGGACCAAGGATATTTGGCATTGCTCTTGCATCACTAAGCTCAGGATTAGGAGAACTCACGTTCCTACAGCTAACTCATCATTATGGTGATTCAAGCTTGAATGGATTTAGTTCAGGTACTGGTGGGGCAGGACTAGTTGGTAGTAGGTGTTCTAATGTTTGTTCGATCTTCTCTATATTTATATTTCATATCATCACCTGCCTTAAATTCAACCTCAAAGATACTAACAGCGCAGGTTTTACATACTTAGTTTTAACCACGTGGATTGGGCTTTTACCAGCAACCGCTTTAATCGTGTTTAGCGTAAGTGTTCAACATAGAATACTCATTAGCAATACTGTTGCATAGTCATTCGCTAACATTCAAAGGTTGTGCCATTTGGCTTTATTGCAACGTTTGCATTCCTTTTACCAAAATTCTCTCAAACAAGCTCTCCAAGTACATCAGAATCCTTTCTTGCATACGAAAGCGTACCAACAGATGAAGTCGAGTATGTCGAAGAACCAGCGAAACCTAATATAACACTTGCATCCATAGTTGAAAGTATAAAACAGGGAAATACCGATATTGTAAGAGAGCATGTTCTTCATACAATTGGGAAGCTGAAAATACTTCTTGTTCCCTATATGTATGTATAAAAATATCATTGTCGTGCTGTTATGTCTGAAAGTAATGTTAATGCAGCGTTGAATTTTATTAACACTTTTGCTTGATAAATAGGTTACCTTTGATGACTGTATATATTGCTGAATACATAATCAATCAAGGGGTATCACCAACTCTTCTTTTCCCTTTGGAAGAAATGCCCTTCGATAARTTTAGAGATGCTTATGTCACTTATGGAACATTATACCAACGTAAGTTCTTATTCACTTTTTTAGGGTGCTTCATGGGGCTCATATCGGAATATTAACATTGGTTTATTAGTGGGAGTTTTTATCTCACGATCTTCAGGTGCATTCATAAGAATAGAGAATCTCTATATGCTTAGCGTCTTACAATGTATAAACCTGGCAGTATGTCTAATTCAAGCATTGTACATGATTATACCCAATATTTATTGGATGTTCGTATTGATATTCTATGAAGGTAAGTGTGTTCTAGCTGAGAGTAATCGTTTTGAATAAAAACCAGTATCAAGAAACACACATTAACTAACGATTTCAGGTTTATTAGGAGGAGCATCTTATATTAATACCTTCATGAAAGTATCAGAGAAAGTACCCTTGAATGACAGAGAGTTTTCCATGGGTGCTGTTGGCATAAGTGATTCAGCAGGTATAGTTATTGCTGGTGGAATTTGCATGTGGCTTGAAAAATGGATTTGCCAATTCCAAAAGAGTACAGGAAGGCCCTGGTGTGAGCTGCCATAATAAAAAGAGAGGCCAGCTATCTTCTATTGTTGATGTTATACTTTCGTCTCCAAATGGGATTCAAGCTCCCTTCTTTACTATTTCATTCATACCATGTCATAAGAATACCAGACTATATTATATCAGCATTTCTATAAATGATAGACTCCAGCATTCTTTGGTACTCATCGTTTGATTGAATAGAAACCAATAAATAGAAAAGTTGTCTCGCTCTTTTGACTATAATATCGTCTTGGCTCCATAGCATAGAAGAGAGAAAGGCTAGTAAATGTTAGTATTATCGAAGGTAAATAAGATTTTTGGGAGATAAAGAGCTATGTCCCAAACTTAAAATATATAATCATACCTAGCGCTCGTTCATTATGTTGAGAAAAAGGTACAACCAATCTATCTCGAAATTGACAAAGAAGTAATCTATTTGTTGATAAATTGTCTATATGTTCACTAGAGTAAGACCAATATGAACTTCCTTTCTCGCTTCCGGCTGCATTCTCAAATTCCAATTGAAGTGGCAATAGTATTCCTTCTAGATATGGCATAGCTTTATCATAGAACGTGATCCAAGAATTGATTAATGAAGAGTCTAATCCACTATGAATCTCTTGTTTCTGTATATAGTCTTTCAATACTTTATTGCTATCAACCAAAGCTCTCAAACCTCGCTGTATAAGTTCGTTAAATCTGTTGAGAAGAACTTGAGCAGGAATACCATCTTTTATCTGCTGCCTTATATATACACTGTAGCATTGTAACTCAGTTAGTAATCAAAAAGCAATTCAAAAAATTTCTATACGTACTCCAGAAGATGACAAGGATAAAAAAAGATAAGAAATATCAACAACAGAACAGAACTTACGCCACTACCTGATTCAGGTCTTCAACAGGTACCCTCAAAGTCTTATCTTTACATAAAAGTTCTACCTTTTCTCCAAGTAAGCCCCACGATGTATCAATTCTTCTTCTAAATTCGTCCTTCAAAGAAATATTTGATTCTGCTGCGCTTTCTATCGAGTAGAACTCCTGTGAGACATCGAGTCCTGGGCTACTAGGATGAAAAGAGTATATACTACCAGATACAACCATTGAGTTAGAAGCACTTGAGGACAGCGCTTTAGATGAATCTTTTTTATCTTTTCTATTTCTGATTTTGAGATGGTGATGATGGTGTGTTGATTGTCCAGATAGTATACCTTCAGTACCCAATATTGGCGACACGGGTGATTCTACCAAAGTAGCAGGTAGCTCTTTTGATTTCTCCGTTTTCTGTCGTCTTATAGACTGTGAGAACATTCTCGACTTTTTCGGCCGCCCTTCATCTTTCGTTTTAGACTTCATCGAGGCCGCTGAAAGACTAGTCATACTGCTCAGAGATGTATTGCTCAACTTTGACAGCTTGTTTGAACTGTGGGTAGACTTTCTGGCCTTTGATGCCAAACTACGGGCTTTTGCTAAATAATTTTCTCTAGATTTAGATGCAAAAGCTGCAGCTGAAGCAGCTACTGAACTTGGCCTAGGTCTTTCATGTTCAATATCAGGCTTCCCGGAAAGGGATAATCTATGAACTGAAGTTGCCAATGGTGAAAACCCCACATTAGAAACACTGAAGATTACTGGCTGCATGGGCCTTATGCTGAAGTCTCGATCTGATTTTCTCGCTGCTGCGATAGAATCAGCATTTTTTTCTGACACCACCTTGTTTGCTGGTGGCATGACGACAACCTTGGTTGTTTGAGCTAATCTTTCATTGAAGTGTAATACCTATACCAAGTAAGATAAACTCTCTAAACGTGTAAGAATGAATGTGTCTTTCTGTGATTGATTATTCCACTAATGTATGACTAACTACAACAAGCAGAGCTTATTACACAACTTTAAAGCAAACCATCAAACAATTGTTCATTTGATTTGCTAGATTCGAACCTCACAGCTAATAACCAATGGTAAAAGTGAAAGAGTATTGACATGGCTCTAACCCATTATATAACTAACTCTAAGAGAAGTAACCGATGAATCTACATGGGGGTAAAATAAGGTTTATGCAAAGCGAATGTAAAGTTAAACGTAATCTCGATTAACTATATCTTCACATCATTTGACTTGCTTTCATTTTCCTGCAACAAGGAGTAAAATCTACTTAATCTGTTAATTAACTATGAATACAATAAAGTAGCTGTGTGTGAAATTCTTGGTATATCCTTATCGTTGTGACTCTTTGCTTTGTTTTTAATATTTGCTAATTATTCGGTAATTTGAGTTTGACATTCCTTAATAGTAACCATAAGTAAACTCTAAGTGGCTAGGATTATCAACAGCCCTGATTTGAGACCAGTTGCTATCTCTTGGAGAACCATGTCAACAGATAGATCTCTTTGTCCAACCAATTGACGTCAATGATGGCATAGAAACGAGTACACTTCAAACGAACAAGTATGAAAAATAAAAATATTCTACGGTTGGTCATTAGAATTGATGTATATACTTAGGTCTTCTTGCTTTGAATCCCATGGCGATTGAAAGCAATCTCTGACAGACTTCTTATCAATCGCGCATCATATATATCATCAGTATCTCAGAGAAACGATCACATGCTACTATTTGAATACTTCGTTCACATTAACAGCAAACTAGTAGCAGAACTCGTTTTGGGTACTAAGGAAGGAGAAAGTAAAGTTTGGACCGAAATATTTTCATGAATATGTTTTTGATTGGCATATTCATAGTATTTGCATAATTCCCTTGACTAGTGGTGATAAAGCAAAAAACCAACTGTGAGGTGACTTCGGCCCGGTAAATCCTCACTATGAAAGACATTGTAGAACAGTATATTGAACCAAACCTCAGAGATATTCCAATACATCCATTTCAGCCGTTACCAGCACATGCAACTACTGGTATAACTCAAACCACAGTAACAGTTGAAGAAGAACGAGCTGAGTTTGATCAACATGATGATGTCTTTCAAGAGCATTCATTCTATAACGACGATGATGAGCCAACCTCACCAGAACAGATATCAAGAACTTCTAAGCCTACGTTGACTGTTTTTACTGAAAGTGGGAATAGTAAAGATATGATGGAGACACTATCAGAAGCAATCGAAGATGGTAATGATGGTGCAGAATTTTCTAATAGTCATACTTTGAAGTCAGAATTCTCTTCATCACCATTTGATGAGGTTATGCTTGAGGCGGATATTGAAATAGAAGCGCCAGATGATGGTGATGGTACGTTAGAAATTTGATACTGATACTACTTTATATAAGTGACATTTGGACTAACAAGCATTTTGCTAATGTATACAGATACCCAGGAGTTTCTCAAGCGGCAGAAACAATATTTTATACTATCTTCTGCTGGAAAACCAATATATTCAACACATGGGTCGGATCAAGTGATATCTGCGTATATGGGGGTAATACAAACCGTGGTAGCTTATTTTGAATCACCTGAAGAGGGTGAAGATACAATACAGTAAGTATTCTAATATTTACAAATCTGAATGGCTAGATAAAACATAGTGTTTTTATACTAATCGCCTTCTTTTAGATGTGTTCGAGCTGGCTCAACTATTTTTGTTTTTCAGCATAAGCCTTATATTATTTTACTAGCTATCTCATCGATTGGAGAAACAGAAAGACAATTAATACAGCAACTTGACATGCTCTACAGCTATCTTCTATCAACACTCTCCAAACCTCAAATATCTCGTGTTTTTCAGAATCGTGATAATTTTGACTTGAGAAGACTTTTGGGTAAAGCAGATACAGCTTGCCTGGATGCTCTCAGTGTGGATATGGGTACTATAGGAAATACTGGAATTACTCTTGGTGCTCTTGAATGTCTTTATTTACAGAAAAGTGTCAGGGAGAGAATTCATAACTTGATGCTAGAGAAGAGATCTAAGACATTGTTGTATGGAATAATTGTTGCCCCTCGCGGAAGACTTATTAGCGTCTTAAGGCCTAAGCGACATAAACTACACACAGCAGATTTACAGTTACTATTTTCCATGGTGTTCAACACTAACATTTTTAATCAACATGACTCGTTGATCTCATCAGACACAACTTCCGTTGACAAAAACGACAATGAAGAATACTGGGTACCCATATGTTTGCCAAAATTCAACGCCAATGGATTTGTCTATTGTTACGTTAGTTTTCTTGACTCTTCTGTTAGAGTTCCCCATGAATTCAATGAATTGGATGGTTACCCAAAAGTTGACAAAACAGCGATGGTACTAATAAGTGCCGAGAAAGACTCATTTTTCGAAATGAAGGAAATAAAGTCTAAGATATACGAGCGACTTGTGAAAGAAAACATAATGAAAGCTATAAACGACTCACTAGCAAAAGGAAGATTTTCCCCTCTAGATATTCCTATACCTTTGGTAAGACACTTCATATACAAGAACAAAAGTAACTTACAATTCATTTCTTCTTCTTTTAAGCCTCATTTCGAGTCTTTAAAATCAAGACGTGTACTGAACATACTTTACTCTAAATTGCATGATTTGACTCACAATGCAAAAAAATTAGGTTCTAATGCAGTTCAATCTCGTGCTGCCTATGCAAAGTGGAGGGGGAAAGTGAAGGGAGGAGGCCTTTCAGGATTGGCATGGGTGACACCAAAGTTTGAACTATATTTAATAACAGGAAGTTTGGTACGGAAAGATATGTTAGCTCAGAGTGCTCGTTCAATCACCGAATGGGTAAATAAATATGAGCAAAGAATATTTGTAACAAATGGAGCAATCTTCTGAATAATAGAGTCCACTGATATAGGGAAATTAAAATAGGAAAAATGATGAGCTGAATAACAAAAGGTGTTATTGCTATAGATTATGTTTACGGCATTTGTTGAGAATGAAGAAGTATTTGTATATTTGTATAATCTCATTAAAAACTATGTATGATATGATGGAAAATGAAATATATCTCCTTTGGTAATATCTTCTGTTCATGAAAGGAAAAAGTACTTTGGCGTGGTGAGAACGAAGAACTAAGACCTTCTGGGTGTTTTGTAAACAATGTTTCTATTAACTGCTGTCGATCTCCTCTTCTTAGCACCCTTAATGTTATCATATTCTTTATCAACAGTCCTCCTATTAGGTTTAGACTTCCTTTTGAGAGACTTCTCGTTCAGTAGAATCTTATCCTCATAGACAACTGCGTCTTTCAACTCAGAAGATATGTTTTCTGAAGATTCACTGATATCCATTGTTTCTGCAACCATTTCTCCGACGGTTTTATTTGTTCCACGTTTCCTAATAATAACCGGTCCAGTTACGCTAGGCTTTTCATTATCATCAATTTTACCAACTCCAACAGTTGACTCTTCTGTTGGTGAAATGAATGGATTCTGCATTAACTTCGAATTTATTATATTCAAAGTTGACAACTTTTGAAGTGCACTCACTGTTGCTCTATCAACTTCTGCTGATGAATCATTCGTACTATACACTTTACCCTTATCTTCTGAAACGTTAATCAAACATTCAATTTGAACAGATGGATAGCTTTTCGGTTCAGACCGTAAAAAAAATAATGAACTAGACTTTAGGAAGTTGCTAACAGAAACAACTACGTTATTTCTAGAATCTGAATGTTTAGAGTTCATGTCTTCCTTGATATCTATGTCCTCTTCAATAGCTTTCTCTCCAAACGCTCTGATGAGCGACGCAATCTCTTTACTATAACGCCGAACATGAGCGGTGATATTATTACTCACAGATAACACACCTGAAACATCAACAGGCATAGATGACACTAACGACACCAGTAGTTGATTTGGCATCACATATCTAACAGACTCATCATCTTTCCTTGCCCTTGAGTCTCTCCATTCAACCAGTTCTTTCACAAGCTGTGTCTTAGATTTAGGTATGTTATACTGATACGATAGACGCAACCATGAATCACCAGAAGTCTCAAAACTATTCTGCCTGGTATTTTGAAATTCACTTTGATATTTCTTGAATTCAGTGTACTCAAATCTCTTTAATGCTACTCCTCTAGAATCGTAAAGCACATCTTGTAGCTTTTTCTTAAGTATCAATTCATTCCTCATACAGTCGTAGATATATAACAGAAAATGAGTATCTGATCGGGCATAGCTCATCATTTTTTCAGGCAAGGGCCTAATTCTCCAATCTGCCAGTTGATACTTTTTGGATGTTTTGAATCTCACATAATGTTCTAATAGGTAAGCTAAACTAAACTTAGGTAAACCCAAAGCCTTAGATGCATGAAATGTATCGAATAAACTAACAACATAAATACCCAAATCCCTTTGTAACCAAACAATATCCATAAATGCACCGTGAAAAACTTTGACAATACTGGGATCAGTAAACACCTCGTTCAGTATATGCAGTTCATCTCTAAGGCTAAGTGTGTCGACAATATAATCCTGTGTTCTTGAACTGATTTGCATTAAACAGACTATCCCATAGTAACTTCTATAATCATGATGTTCTAAATCAACAGCTATTTCTGTTTCTTTCTTTAAATCAGTTAACATGGACTCTAGAAGTGAAGAATCATTCACCCATATAGCCGATGTATTTTCCCACCGTTGAGATTTCACTGGTTTTTCCTGCTGGAATATTGATTCTGGATAAGGTTGATTCTTGATTTCCATTGAGTAAGGATGAGGAAAATATGGGTGATTGTTGTGATCCACATCAACAAGTTTCACACTCTCTTCAAAAGGTATTAGTGCATGTCGTTTGGAAGTAATCAGTGGCTTAAAAGGATGTTGGTCATTGTTATCAAGCCTGCTCTTGAACTTTAGTTGCGGTTTCTCCATCTTTTCATGAATAACTGCTTTATCATCACTCCCTGTATCAAGGTAGGTATAGGATGTATCATTGCTAGAACCTCCTGATTTTCTCTTCTTATATTGATCCAGAGCTATATCTGAAGCTTCGAAAAGTCCGTCTAGCGTTTCATTTATCTTTGGCCAAGAACTCTCAAGCCCTCCATCTGAGATTCTCAATACTCCCTTATCGGTACTTCCTAATTCATGTGAGCTTTTAGCATTATTGATCAAGGTATTTGCTAGATCTAAGATACCATTCGCACACACGTCAATATTTTCAGCTGTGTCAGGATCAATCTGTTTGAGAAACTTAACATCTTGAGATGCCAATGCACTTGAGGCTCTAACTGTTGTCATGAGCCCCATTAGAAGAGGTTTCAATTTTTCATCCATTCTCAAAGACTAGAACAAAACTGATGTTCTCTTCTCAATATCAAGTATGTTACAGTCGTGACAATGTGGAAAGTAATTCACAGTTGAGTATTTGTATTCGCTTTCCTTTCTTTACGTTTCTATCCCACAGCTACTTTCTTTCCAATTCATGCCATATTCAGTCAATTTATAACCTCAGCAACAAAGTCAATTAAAGACTTATAGATCTTCCTCAGGTTTTCAACAATAATATATTACTTGATTTCAATATGAAAAAGTACTTTTTTTCCTCAACTACCTTTTACTTTACAACAGAAAGCTTTCTATCTGCCTGGAAACGTAAGTGCCTAATAGAAATAACTTTTGTTCATGTTACCCGGAACTACACTGAAGTGAGATGTAATGGTTCGAATTCAAGTCAGGAGAATAATTTTTTTTTTTTTTTGGGTGGGCGTCCAACAAGATACCACCAACTGTTTCTTTTCCGGCTATTCTAACAGTGCACTAATCAAAAATATAATAGGGTACGTGCAAAAAGGCGTCTGTTCTCTGATAATGCAAGCTATCTCTATTTTCTCGGGATTATCAATAACAAGCCAACTAACTCTTTGAGTCGATATTCAGTATGACGCGAATTGATAAGAAAGAAGTAAACGAAGAGTTTCCTATTTGAGCTGTGTGAAGTCCCATAATGACATGTAGAGATTGAAGATAGTTGGTTGTTGGGTCAGATAAATGTTGGAATGGAGGAATATGCTAAAGATTTTTTAAGAGAAAGATATATATGAAGATGATATTTGAGAAGTAGTTCAATAAAATCCAGAAAGTGAGAGTAAATTTTGGGACCGAAAACTTTTCCTTTTGAGTCAATTGAATGGAATTTAAAACCAACCAACCAATTGAATCTTCTAATGGTGAGAGTAATGGAGTAAGGGTCTCTTAAAATCGTATTGCTATGACGAGCGATTTATCGACATCTCAATCAGTAGAAACATTTGACGGGGCTTCAATTAATATAAAGCACCGGAGAAGCCCTAGTACAACAGCATGTAATAACGAGACTGAAAGATCGACTTTGCTGTCTAAAACAGTAGTAAGTAGAATATGCAAGCTCTCTATGCCACTGAACACCACGTGGAAGAGACGATATTTCTTCGAGTGGTGATGATAGATCAGGAATCATTAATTAACATGATGAATTTAGCACAAATTTGAAGAAAAATTGATTCATACCTGGCACGAAATTCCCGTGTGGCAACAAGATAATCACTATATATTATCAGGCTATATAAAGGAAACTAAAAGCTTCAAAAAGTGTATTCACTCTTTACTATTCTTGCACAATGAAACGGGTATGTAACGTTATATACTATCTTGAGTTTTCAATTCAAAAGATTTACTGACACATAATAGGCAACATTTACTCGCATTTGATACCGTCTCTCGTTTACCTTGGATGTGCTGTTCTTGGGTGGAACTTTCTGGTTGAAAAGTACCCTACTACTTCTTTTGAGGACTTCATGATGTACTTTTTTTTTTTTTCGGGCGCTGCGKTGTGTCTAGGTTGTAGTAGCGCTTTTCATTGTTTCAAATGTCATTCAGAACATGTATCAAAGATTGGAAATAAGCTCGATTACCTGGGAATAGTCTTTCTGATAGTTGGTTCTTCAATCGGTATAATTTATTATGGATTCATCAATGAGCCAAAATACCAAATATTCTTCATGGGGCTAACTATAAGCTTGGGTGGTGTATGCGCTGTAGTGAGTCTCAATAGTATGTTTTCCCATCATACGTGGAGACCTTTCAGAGCCGCCATGTTTATTTTGTTCGGGCTTTCAGCAGTATTTCCTGTGATTACTGGCATATGTTTGTATGGAGTATGTGAAAATTTGAGTATTAACTTCACTTTCTGATTGCACAGCTAACATTGATTGTTATTTTAGTACGAGGAGTCCAGAAAAAGAGCCCAACTTCCTTACGTTTTTGCAGAGGGTGTTCTATACATATCTGGAGCATTACTGTATGCTTTAAGAATACCAGAGAGGTTCAAGCCAGGAAGTAAGTATATTCTATGTGACAACATCTATTTCATAATAAGAATTACTAACATTTCGGCAGGATTTGATTTCTGGGGTCATTCGCATCAGCTTTTTCATGTACTAGTAGTTGCAGCAAGTATATCGCATATGTTAGCGCTTCTTTTTGCTTATCAGTATGCACATGAGACTTCTCTTAACGCAATTGACAGTCTAGATTGATTATGGCTGAAAGAGTGACCAGTCTAAGTCTGAATCGAAAAAGAACAAGTAATACAATTATCCTGACGATAGACCATAATTCAGCCAAAGGGATAGACGTTTCTGTTATCCAAACATTTGAGTGCTCAACTGTTCCAAAGGCTTAGTACAATCTGCTCAACATGTGGTATGTTTATACTGGAAAAGTCGATGCTCGGTGCTAACAGGTGTCACTAAATAGGTTTGACTTGAAAATAGAAGCATTAGTTTTATTCGTGTAACTGAATTTATAAATTCTTCGTCGAGCGATGATGAACTCAACTTCGAATCAAGCACCAACGGAGAAAATGAATATAAATGGAATAATCCTTCAATATGATCATATCATGTTCAATCCCTTCATAAAACTATTTAATTTATCTATATTGCATAGAAGCTTCACTATCCATATAGCGACTTTACTTATAGTAAGATATATAGATCAAGAGGTCCCTATATTATACTGGTTAGAAGAATTTAAATAAAGTGTCCCATGAATCGGGCCTAATAATATGAATTACTATCAAAATGACTATTATGACATAAATGTAAGCACGAACCTATAAGTGATTTGATCTCCCTGAGTGGTCTTCAACGAAATACGATATTGTTAAGCTTTTGTAAAGCATTTGTAAAGCAAAACCCTTGCACTTCTTCTTGTTGTTCAAACATTCAAATGGAGAACCGGCCAACAATTGACTTCTCAATTTCTTGAGTTTTCAGTTCTTGCAGAAATTTCATATCTCTAGAAGCAAGCATAGGCCAAGTAAGTAAATCTTTACCATAACCTTTGCGTTTCAAATCATAAAACAGAGCAGAGTTCGTTTGAACGTATGAACTCAAGGCGATTGATTGGTATCAAACTGAGGAATTAGCTGCTATCCTCGTCACTTAACTCTATGTATACAATAATTGTCTTACTTACTAATTGATTGGGCCATTCAAATACGATTCCTCAGTTCTCCTGCTTTCCGTATAATGGAGAGCTGGCACTCGAATAAAATGAACACAGTTCAAAAGTTGTTTTTATCAACAAATGTGGATATATATGTAACTGAACTTACAAAAATGTACTAGTTTATCAAATTAGTTAACTGGTCGAATAGAAATTTTTTTGAAATAAATTCATCCCAATAAGAAGCTACTAGACTATGTTTGAGTTTGTACTTCAGTCATTCATTCCTTCATTTTATTAGTATTATTATTAAATTTTTCTTTTTCTTTCCTAGAAATAATTAATTTAAAACAAATTCAAATGAAATCCAGAATTTTCTTTAACTTACAAACTTACATAGTCGGTAGTAGTTTGTTGCCATATATTCAAGATATTTTATTCCCCACCCATATCATCTCATTTGACTTGCCTATTAGTTGCGCTATTTGAGCCTTGAAACTTGAGAGCTAATTAATTCCTCACGGTCCCCTTGAAAACCCTAGCAGCTATGAGAAGCGGATCATATAATTTTGCTGATTTGGAGTTTAAAAAATTGAATGAGACACACGATGATARAGATTAAGGCAGTCTTGTCGAAAAGTAGAATTTGAACTGATAGAACAGAACAGAACATTTTCAAAACATTTAAACAAGTAATTAAGTACAATACGCTACATTTAACTATGAATATGATCAACAACAAATGTACAGCCAGCTTAGCTGCCTCCTGAATCAAACAAGCTATTCTAAAGAGTCAAAGAGAAAGATAGAATGAAAGACTAGAATTTGAACCTAAAAAAAGTCAGTTTACTTTACGGGAAAGTTAACTTGTTCCATCTTTTAGGCATCGTTTCCTGCATCCATAAATTAACCACAAGTCAAAATAAAATATAGGAGTTTGTTAGCGAGATGGTGATGAGGAATAAATAGTCAAATCCTTAACTTCACCATCGACAGGAGTGCAGGGATGCTTGAAGATATGATGACCTTCTATTAATTTCAACTGATCTAGATAGATAGTACATATAGGGCAAGAAGACAGAGAGAAATTGGTAAATTACAAACCGATAAAAAGGTATGTAAATTAGTTCTTGTGGCTAAGGCAATGTCTGGAAATGAGATAAATAAAAAGGAATACTAAGCTGCGGACTCTAYATAAATATTCTAGTAGAATATAGCTGCACATATAATGAAGAGTGTTGTAAATGAATATTCTACTACGTTCTGTGTTAGTTGTAATGGAAGACTTGTTGATGAAATGACCGCGCACCTCCACCTTCATTGCCAGAGAAAATGACTTTTCTGCAGAGAAGCCAGGAGAATGAGCATATAATTTTGCGGAGCTATTAATGTTGCATTTGATGTTATTGAGCGCACAGATGTATTGTTTAGCAGTTGTGAAGGATCAGACCCACCAGTATACCATCATCCAAAAAGTGACAATCAATTACTTTTCACTATCAGGTCCTTCCTAGCTTCCTATATTATACTCATGTTTCCTCTAACGAATGCATGTGTGTCCCATGTGTGTCCGTGTCCATTGATCAAATGAACAAAAACACAGTGGTTGAAAGATGAATCTTAAGGGCTTCCTCATAGCTATGACAAAACATGTACTATTTTCTCTACTTCAGTTTTATGACTAATTTTGATTGTTGCGAGATATATACCTACTGGCAAGTGGAAGGAAACTACTGATTTTATTGCCTCAAGATATTTCTTATCCTCTTTCTCCATTTAATACGTTGTTTGTATGGATACTGCATAGGAGGATTCTAACAGGATTGAAAACCTCTCTAGGAGAGCAAGAACACAATTTGATAGAGTTTTTTAATTCTTTTTCATTTTTTTTTTCATGCACTTCCTTTAATTTTGTATTAAGGACCTCATCAATAAAATTTTGGGCAGAGGCTATACCAAGTTTCAAGAATGTGCTAAAGGGGCAGTATTGAAACTGAATTTGATTATTCATTGTACATTCTTCAAGAAGTTTGTGGCCCATATTTTTGCTAACACTAATCTGACTTATTCTAACTTCTATTTGGTATTGCTAAATAAGTATTCTAAATGCGTGCTGGTGACATTCAAAATATTAATTCTGGCGTTTAAGAAACCTTATAAGGGCAAATGTAGAAGTGCATCCACGGCTATTAAAAAATCCATTGTTTAAAGTTGTCCCAAAAACAGAAGAAATTGTACTGTTAGCATGGCTCTAATTTCTAGAAAAAATATCCTTAAGGCACCTAAAGCACAGAAGAAGCATATTTCAATCTGAGGTGGACGGTGACTTATCACCATGTATCATGTTATGACAGATATTGCATTTGAACTATACAAATAATTTTACCGAGAGATTTAAAGAGCCGCATTTACTGTCGTGCATAGTTATTGCCTGGGCAATTGAGCTGTTGTTGTAGTGGCTGCTGTGATATTTAAAACGCCTTTCTAGAATATCTGTCAAACAGAGTACTTGAATGATTATATCCTTGGACCCTATCCCGGTTGTCGGCCATTTGGTATATTGAAGCCAAAACACTTCTTCACAACACCACTCAGCCCAATAACAATAATGATAATTAGTCTTAGAAATTGGAAAATTTCTCTATCTATATAGTAATATAGATAGATAGCGTTGGAAAATAATCCAACTCTAATAAACAAGTTGTTCTTGCTGAAAATAAAGACTCTGTTGATGATGCTTGTTAATCATCCAGTCTGTTCCTAGATTTGAAATAGTTACTAATAAAATTTGAGAACTAAAGAAGCGGCAAGTTTATAATTTCTTGAAAAGTAGCTGTTGTTCTGTACACCTTAGTTTTTATAATTCCTTGAGTAAATCTTTTATCTTTTTTTATTGTTTGAACCGAAGGGTAGAATTCGTAAAGATTAGACTGGAGTTAGACATGGGTATCTGAATGAATATCTATCTGAATAATGCATTAATTTATGGGTAAGTGAGAAGGATATTGGTGGTTTGGAAGTGAAATACTTGACAGTATTAGATGTGATTGTTTCTTTGCGTATTGGGAAAAGACACGCTTCTGCTTGTAAACAATTCCTTCAGCCCTTTGTATTGGTAGAGCATTAGAACTTGTACACGCTGGTGCTATGTGCCCTTCACTCTAAGGAATGCCAGTGGCCACAAGTAAGCACGGAAGCTTCCTTGACGACTACTCCACCTTTATATATGAAGTTATATTTGTTGAAGTACAAGTTCGAGGCTCTTGAGAGTTCCAAAATGTATGTTGGCGCTGTAGAGCTGTATACCAGCTCCACATTGGAACCTCTATTATTTATTATATTGGAATGAGTGAAATAAGATTTTACAGCTATCCACACAGTTCAGAGGAATGATACATCGAAACGTCTCAATGGAACTTTGAAACATTTAACCAGAGCAAAGCATGATAGACTCTGGTTTGCTAAACATTAATGGTCATTTGTTTTTTGAATTGCGCAGAAACTGCACTGGTACGGTTTAAAAGAGCAAAACTACATTAGCTTCCTGGGATTACTTCCTTTCTGTGCGGCTCAATAGGCAAAGGCGGTTATTGCTCCAACTGAAATACTATAGCTTTCAGCTACTGTGTTCATTCATTATTTGAGAAAGGTTACTTTCACGAATGATAATGATCTTCATTCTAGTACTTTATTGATATTGCTTTTCTTCCAAACATTTAGTGATTTACTGCTGATCGCTTTGCATGTCATTCATGACAAACTTCAACCAAACTCGCACCTAGGGTGCATTTCTGATTTAACATATATCTCCCTAATCTCGGTGAGATGGAGAGATTAATTTAATTCGGTCCGATAAAGTTTAGAACAAAATTACTAGTGTCGGAGTAGTACTATCAAGTACTTTGCAATATTTTTTTTCAACCCAACATCTTGCTCGCCGAAATAAAATTAAAACTATGGATAGCTTAGCTTAGCTTTGCATGCGGTAGTCAAGCTTTGTTTCTATAAGTACCGAAGATCGCAAAGACAAAAGTTCCAATGCAAATCAGTATGTACATTTGTGATGTGATTCGTACTTCGTAGCCGAATGAAATGAGCGTAGACTTACCTACTTACCAACTCGTGGGGATTTGAGAAGAAACAAAGTAATGGAGGCTAAGTAACCAGTCAGTGCTTGTTTTTGTGCTTCTGCTTCTATTTAATGTTAGCTATTAATGTTCTTATTCCCGTATGATATTGAATTATCAATATAGAATTGAAAAAGTTGAATTTGTAAGTGGTGAACTCAGTAGCACTTTGACGTCTCAGAGATAATCTGTCTTAACTACATCCGTCGGGGGACCCCCAATGTTACTATACCAACTAACTTCGGGCCGATACCATCAGAACTTGCTGCTAGTGCGGACCCTGTGCCATTTACTTTTGCTGGCCGGCTGATCGTTTTCACAATTAGAGCCTCGACCCTATTATTGATAACGCAGTTGTTACCATGCGATCTTCATTGATAACATTACATTATACATTATGAACAAAAAACTTCAAAGAATATTGTAATTACTCAAGAACGAGCATAATAATATACGCAACTCGTGGCAATTTTTTCCGTAATAACCGCTAATGCGAACTATATCTGCATGCTATATGATATGGATTTACAGAGCTAAAGTAACTCTGACATATCACTGAACTTTCGTGAAGCACATGTTGTTGGCCAATAATCATCGCCAACTGGTAGTCAGCTGTCTGATCACCTCTAACAGAATATTTGTCATGCAATGTTAGTCATTCGCCCGGTTAGCGTTGCTATTTACTAGAACCTCAAATTCCCATTTATAAAAGTCAGACGAATATTTTGTGCCGAAATAGCCTCCTTTCTTGTTGAAACATGATCTTTCCTAAAACAATCCCAAAGTTGGATGTATCAATTCCTAATCTTATGGCATATATCTTAGTCTACGGCATTAAATATGTTACTCCTGGTGTTTCTGTAGATGGTATGGTATCTTGGTTGCAGTTGGATTCAATTCTAAAGCCACCATCTAGGGTAATGTGATTGATATCTTTACAAGTTTTCAAACAAAGAACTTCATAATGCAACTTGCGTACCAGGAATTGAAATCCACCAAAATGCAACTGGATTCTCCTATTACAAGAAATATTTGAACAGGTTGATCTTCTCGGTGTAATAAATTTGAACTATACCGTTGCGGCCTTATTGAACTCCTCAAGCACAAAACTATTAGCCTATTGTTTCTTTAAGACAATTGATTATCTGACTGTCGATAACCTTACTAGCTAATATTTGATGTGCTTTGTATTTGCCAATAACCTTACGACATTTGATATCGTCCAGCTACTTGGTTTGGTGTTCTACTCCGCTTGCTGCTGAATATAATGAATGATAAGACATTAATTTAACAAGCTCCTCACTTATTGGTCATTCTGATACTCTCCTGGAGATAAATCCATGTAATCTGCCATTGGTTGTTTATTATATTATTATTTTACTCATTTGTGTTCAAGTAAGTATATAGGAGTACACTCTGAGGTTTATCAACTTAGATCGAAATTATTCTTGAACTAGATATTGCACTAGAGAATTCTGGAAATCATAAGGAAAGTTACAAGGATTTATGGCTATATTTGTTTTTGGTTATAGACCGTATCATATCAGATTCTCAGTAACCATCAACTCTCTTGAACATGCCTTGTATTTTTAAAATAAGGAAATTTGGACATATCTGGAATGATAGTCTATATGCCTGAGCTGAACCCTGTAGTTTGTTTGTAGTCAAGAGTGCCGAAAGAAACGTCTTTGTTTCATCAATTTCAGATAACCCGTGCACAACCTGTAGGCTTGAATTTACTTCCGTAATTGATATCTGATCCTCTCCAATAGTAAGTAAATGGAATTTAGATATTCATACTAAATTAGGGATATACCATATCAAGTTCAAAACCTGTATCCATATATTGTACTACAGTTCTCTCGCTACGCTTGATTTGCTGTGATAAGGTTGATACCAAAATCCGACGGAAGCACTCTAGGGATTTTATATTTCCTAACATATAACCTCTAACTGTATCTCCCGCATGTTTCTAATTTATAGAGTAGTACAATTGTCAACGATACAATTGGCAACTACAATCCGACTGCTCAATCAACTTCAACCTCGTCTTAACTCAAGATTGTAAGCTTATCATGCCTACCCCTTCAGGAAATTTTCCTTTCGTTGGCACCAGCTGGCAATGAAGAGGAAGACTTATTATTTCTTAATAAGCTTACCAGATTTCTCATATTGAGTGTATTGAGCCCGATAATTCAAATATACACTTTGTCAGAAATACAATTGAAAGATTCACCTTTTCTTCCATCGTGCTTTATATCTCGAGGCTGCTTTTACATACTACACTGTATACAATAGTATTTTTTCCTTTTTTGGTGGAGTTGTAGATAAGCAAAACACGACAATATTAGATAGTAAGATTATATTTTGCAACTTAACTTGTATAAGCCTCAATACTAACTAAAAAGAAATAAAAGAAAGAAACAACAACTTGAGGAAGCGATTGTCTTATTCTGTTATCTATACCTAATGATCCTGGTAATTATGCCTATTCTCTATGCGTTGTTTTCAAGCTCTACTCAATCAGTGAACAACCAACCAAGTTTAGATCCCTAGTTATTTATTGAATGGGCTAGTAATGTCGTGAAATTTCCCATCGGGTGCTTTAACGCCATCCAGAACATCCTACTGAAAAAATATTAATATTTCTTATAATGAATGATACCTATCAGTAATATTGAATGTTTCTGTTCTGTCTTACTTTTGATTCACGTTCAATTTTCTTTTTACCTAGTGAGCAACTTATTAAACTGAAATTCTGATGCTTATGATGTATATTTATTAGATGTCATATTTCGATATCTGCCTCCTACTAATGGTTGAAATTTCAATTATAAAATGCGAAATTCATTAATTATATCTTGCTGAAATGGATCTTAATGGTCTCTCACAACGGTCACTGTCAACGGACATTAAAAGACAATTGTTGTTTAGGTATCGTATAGCTTTCGGAACTAGTTATGAAATGAGTAGAGTATAGTATACTCATGTGAGAGTATATTATAGGAGTAAGCTGATACATATAATACATCATGCAATATAATTTATTATTTATGATAAGCTAAGAAGAATTGAAAAACATAAAAATATTAGCTTTGATCTCTTCATGCCGTCTGTCATGTCATCTTCATTTCATTTATGGTTATTTTGGGTTTCTTTTTCTTTCACGTATCGTAGCAAAACTATGGAGCGAAATTACACGTCAAATACTCAGATCAAAGTGTTCATTTGTAACTATCTTCTTCTTGAGTCTCAAAAATAAGTGACTCCTACACCCTATCTGCCTCGATGTTGGAGTTAGGCTATAACTATGACCTTGAAATTTTTAGACACACCCATAAGTATTGATTCATTAAGCACGTATATTTTCTGCTAGTGAATTTAATGATATCATAAGTTTTTCTTTCCCTTCAGGAAAAAGGAGAACTCTCTAGTTCATAGCTTCAAGACATAGCAAATATGAACAAATCTAGAGTCAGCGGATTTGGTATACCTCCTCTTCTACTCTAGATAATATAATGTGAAAAGTTCCCCATCTCTCTCCATTTTATTCAGTATCATTAAGCAATCACGTGCTTCGCGTACGAATGATTTATTTAATAAAAGGACCACTACCGCAAAACGCTTACATTGCTCAAAGACACAACATAAGTTTCAACAGGTCACCTAACGAGGATTTGAAGCTACTTACTTAACTTAGAAAGTATTGAGATCTCATTAATCTATCTAAATTTCTCTCATTTTCATTAATTCCTAAAACCACATGGAGTTCCTTCTTCGCCTCAACTCAGCTTTTGTTAGCAACAACACCTTTGCTAACAAGAATTGGTACTTCTCAATGGCCAGAGGAAGCATCACCATCATCTATCTGCTAGTGGTCAAATGAGTGAGCTCCTCTGCTGCCAGCTACTATCACAACTCATTCTGCAACTCTTTGAAAATAAACTTGATTTTCCAGCCGAATCCTGAAACACTGCACTAATTCTAATTACGTCGTGAAGTACTTTCATCACAATTAGATAAATTAAGTGATAAATCTTGTTCGGAAGGCACGGATTATTTGATTATTGTTTTATACAGTCATATTAACATTAATTCCAAAAGCAATTGCCCGCTCGACAGAGATGCTTAGTTCAAATCTTCGAAGTCGGAGAGAGGTGCAATTATTCTGGCTAAGTCAACAGGTTGTGAGAAAAAATTGACAGAGCAACGTTAACTTGAACATTATTGCAAAAAAAGTGTAGTATGATGTCCTCAGATCGCGATGCCATCCATATAAACTATGACATTTATTTGAGGAAGCAAAAGATGAATCAAAATTGGAATTTAGGATGTTTTCATATGTTACAATATGACTGTTTATCCTGGTAAGACAATTTTTGGGGCATAATTGCATGCTAATCTATGTTTAATTATTCTTATTGCATTCTTTTGAAATGTTGAGAATGATTTTTCAGTTGTACTGTTATCGAGTTATAATAAGTCACATGACTATTTGATACTGGTAACAAGTTTCTATATATTGACTGACTACGTGTTATGGGACTATTGGAATGTGCAAACATTCGAAATTGGTACATCTATTTTTTATTACTATATAAGGAAAATTCCAAATCTTTAATACGCGTTTTAGTATAGCTTGAACTTCGAGTTTAAGCCTGTTTTGTTTTCCAGCTCTACCAGTGTAGTGGAAGTAGTACCTGATTTCCAGGGGCATCTGCCTCCTACTATGGGGAATCTTATTTGTAACAAGAAATTAGCCGATTTCATGATTCTAGTAATATTGTCTTCGTTTGTTGATGTCCTTTTTTCATTTTGTTATGTTCCTGGACAAGATTTTGTACCCAACGATTTTTCAGTTGAATTCATTTGCAAATCACTGATCCACCATAGCATTTAATGCAAATCATTCCTGTATCCATCAGGGTCTTGGAGGAGAAGAAAGTACTCTTGCATAAATGTACCTATGTCAATCTCTGCATCGAAATACTTCACGCGTAGTTTCTGTAGTTTTCTCTTAGTGATTGGTGTTATCATTCAAAATCATCGTATTCATTAATTAATGCAAGACGTTGAAAATAATACTACCCTTTTGTGTAATTCAACAAAATATTCATGAATCAAAACATTAATGCAAATATATTGTAAGCACCAAAGTCTTCTCCTCCTTTGATTGATACTCCCAAAGATTCAAGATAGCATACATCTAAGAATTTAAAGTTCAAGAGTAGTCGCGTTCGACATGAAACCTTGTTTCAAAATCGTTTGAGCTTAGCTGCAATAGATACGATTGTATTGAGTGCTCAAAAGAAAATCATTTTTGTTCGTTCGTGTTGCAATGGAGGGAGATATTCTTTTTTTGTTCTTCACTGATTTCTCAAAAGCCATCGAAAATGAGTCTCGAAAAAGTGTCCAAAAGTCAAAATAAAAAATAAAAAATAAAAAAAAAAAGGAAAAAATTGATGATTAAAAAGAGTTCAATCAATATTGAATCTAGTAAACAGTCAATGCAAGAAATTCAGTGTCGATCTTGTTTGTTTTCTTTGTACAATTCAAAGAAGTGAAAATTACAAGATTGAAAGAGCAAACAAATAGAAAGCAGAAGTTGTAGTTTCTTTGTAAACAGCACTGAGCTATCTTATTTTGCCACAGGATGTCATATATTGGTGCTGTAGCCGTTGGGCATATCCCTGATACTGCGTTTACAAAAATCAGACCAGCACCTAGACCACCGGGATACAAGGGAAACATAATCGTTCAGAACTCTCAAGATGCATCCAATACTGACGTACCGAGCACTTCACCCCAATCGAATGAGAGATTTTTAGAAGCAAACAAAGGAGACGTTTCACAAAGCCATCAAATCWGTCATTCAAATAACTCATCGTCATCTTCAATTGGCAGTTCGGGTTTTGGTTTAGATTTTACAAATGCTACAAAACAGAAAGTTCGAAACTCCAATTCCTTTGATAGAACTGATAATGTTACAACGAGTAAACCAGTAGATTTACCAGCTTTGAGAACAAGTAATTTACCATCTTCGAGTGGCCCATCTTCGGCTGGTTCAAAAATGAAGAAAGAAGGATGGGTTTATATCAGAGACGAGAACTCATTACTGCCAACTTGGAATAAACGTTTCATGGTCCTGAAAGGGTCGGTTCTCTATTTGTTAAAACGTGAACCCTTTGACATAGAAGCTAGTGCTCTGTTTGTTCGCTGGGACGACAATGACTCCGAATTCTATCCTTCACCTCATTTTCAAGAATTGATCTCCGGTAGTATTCAGCTGAATACAGTGATAACTGCTTTCAGAATCGATAAATCATCAAAAAAGAAGAAATTCTCTTTCCAAATGAAGACCATCAAAAAGCCTGTCACTGTTTCTTGCAATACAATGGAAGAAGTCGACGGGTGGATAAATGTGGTCAACTCAAAGTGCTCTGGGTCAACTGTATCTAATCCTTCGAACTTTAGGCACGTAGCTCATGTGGGTTTCAACTCATCAACTAATCAATTTTCTGGATTACCAGAAAATATGGAGAAACTTCTGATAGGTTCAAATATTACTGAAGAAGATATGAAAGAAGATCCGAAAGCAGTTGAAGGTGCTCTCAGATTCTTCAACAATTATATTGAGAACGACAATAACATGGGAATGGTCAAAGTAACTGGTGATAGTACATTACCTACAAATGCTTCTTACACTATTCTCCAAAAAAAGAAGCCTGTAAACCATAACATAATTACCGCAACACCGATCACTCTCAATTCATCACCTTCTTATCTTGCGGCACCTCAAACTGTTGAACTAAAGAGACCATCTGTCCCGGGTGACAGGTCTCAAAAAACATTCTCGCAATCATCTTTTTTGAATTCAACTGCACATACTATAAAATCTCCTGTTGATTTGACAGGTGCTTTTCCTTTCCTTACAAAGGCACCTTGCAAAGGTGGAAATGAAATGAAAAAAGTAACCAGTTTAAATCCCGGACCAAGACCAGTAAATACGAAGAATCATAGCCAAAGTCCGTTAATGAGGCAGCATCCTAACCAGTTTGCTGACGAAAGGAAAAATATAGTAGCTGTTAGGCCGGCTCCTAGAGTACCTGATTTAGGTAAGTCAGCATTGCATCGGCAAGAGCACGGCACTTCCCCTATTAATAGATCGCAACAAAATCAACATATGCAGGAACAGAGGATCAATCAAACCACCTACGCTAATCAATACTCTGGTGTGTATAGCCAAACCGCTAAAAATCCAGAAAGTAATCAAACCCAACATAAGGATCAATTGTCCTTAAAGATTTCAACAAATAATGATCAGCTATATTCTATGTCGAATCCTTACTTGAATTCCCCGTTCAATTCACCATCACCTGGGGAGAGTAAACCTAGTTTTGAATCCTTCAATGGTAAGGAAAACGTTTACTTACAACGTGAGCCTACAAAACCTCTGCAACCTCTTCGTATTGCACCTGCTGTGCCAGCTAGTCATTCGGTTACTCACCAAGGCTCGCCCAAAGAAGCATCACCTCTGGCTATTAGAAGGAATGATGCTGATAATGTCCCTTCTTATTCTCAGAATAATCAAACTCAAGCACTTAAAGTTCATACTGAAGTCAGCAGGACACCAGAAAATCAGACTAATAGAAAAGAAAGTAGTCGATCGGGGTCAAATGATGCTAAAAATATGGCTAATCTACGTGCTTTAGTCAATAGGACTGTATTACCTCAAGATTTCTATCAGAGAAAGCAGAAAATTGGACAAGGTGCCTCTGGGTTAGTTTACGTGGCTGTGACGTTGAAACCTATTAGTATCAATAACACCAAATCTCATTTCAGAGTCGAGAAGCCTGTTGGATCAAAAGTGGCTATTAAACAAATGGACCTTAGCGCTCAGCCTCGCAAAGAACTTATAGTGAATGAAATTTCTGTAATGAAAGAAAGTCAGCATAAGAATATTGTCAATTTCTTGGACTCATTTTTGGTACGAAATGAGAAAGAACTGTGGGTCATTATGGAATATATGGAAGGCGGGTCCTTGACAGATATCATTGAAAATAATCCACCATCTTCTATCTCTGAAAGTCAAATGTCATATATCTGTAGAGAGACTGTTGAAGGATTGCGACATCTACATCATAACAATATTATTCATCGCGATATCAAATCCGATAATGTTCTGTTAGACTCTAATGGAAATGTTAAGATAACAGATTTTGGTTTCTGCGCTAAATTAACAGGGCAAAGATCTAAGAGGGCTACAATGGTTGGAACTCCTTACTGGATGGCACCTGAAGTTATTAGAAGGGACCAATATGATTCTAAAGTTGATGTTTGGTCTCTGGGCATTATGATTATAGAAATGATTCAATCTGAGCCTCCTTATCTCAACGAGGAACCTTTGAAGGCTTTATACATTATTGCAGCCAAAGGAACACCAAAGCTTGAAAAGCCAGAACTACTAAGTATGGCTCTAAAGTCGTTTTTGAGTATATGCTTGTGTGTTGATGTGAAATACAGAGCCTCAACTGATGATCTCATCAAACATGAGTTTTTGAGAAAAGCGTGTGATAGAAGACATTTGGCTCCACTTTTAGAGTGGAAGAATAGAAATGTTGACGACGACGACTTATAATAATTTTATCTGGGTGTGAAAATATATATTTAATGATTTAATTGGGTTTTCTCTATACTCATCAACATTCTGTCGTAGGAGTTTAGTTATTATTATTTATAGTCTAGAAAGAAGAAAAAATCGGACACGAACTAAACCTTCTCAGAGAGAGCAATTGGAAACACTACACCAGATTAGAGTAACTTTCCTAACTCTGCTTCTGCCTTCTCAATCTCTGCCAAAGCAGATTGATGGAATTTCTTCAGAATTCTAATGAAAGTAACTAACAAGTTGACTCCCTCCGCAGGCTCAATAAGTTTCTTCATTAAAGATGTAGCAGCAGCAGTGTGAGACACTAATTCGTCTTCTGCTTCGTCAAGTTTAGGTTGAAACTCCTCAATATTTTCGGACTTTATTGACTTAGATTCAAATCTTAGGGCATCGAATGTGAGTCTTGAATTCTCGACCTTCTTTCTTGCAATTGCTGCTTCATGAAAGGAGCCATCAAGAAGTTGGTGTAAAACATCATTGAACTCTGATTTTATAGAAGCATCTTGGGCCAATCTTGCGTTTCCAAGGTTTTCTTCAAGTTCGGCCAACACAGACAGTGCTTCAGCAAATGGAGATGGATCGGCCTCCTCTTTCTCTTTGTTGCCATTGATAATCACTTCGGATGCCTTTGCGGATCTGCTGATAGCATGATTGAAAGTTTTGTGTTGAACATTAGATGGTGGAGCATTCAAAATTGCTTCAGCTTCAGACGTTGTTGTTGCTAATGATAATCCTTGAACTTTCTCTGTCAAATTCTTGGAGAAGTCGGCCACAGACTCTCTCTGGCTTATTGTTAATGATGATTTCTTACATAAAAATGTTCAAAACATCACATAAATAAATAAATAAAAGACAATAAAGATGACAGGTTGCTAACTTACAAGATTTGCTGGATAGTCGTAAGCCTCGTTCTCATAGTTTGAACTATATTGTATGTTAGTTGATAACTATCTTCCGGCGCTAGTCCCTGTACCGTTCGTATCTTCTCAAACAATCTGGTAACTAAGCAAAAACAAACAGTAACGACTGTTCACTTACGTGAGAGACAGAAGCTTTTTGTATACTGATCTCAAAGAATCGACCTCTCTTTCAAGATCAATGTATTCTTGAGGTAACTGGCTCTAGACATATGATATTATCGGTTAGTACTGATTCTCCTCTTGCCCTTTCTCTCTAAAGTTACAATAAAATCAACAACTTACAACATCATCTGCGTTCCCTAATTTCTCCTGAATTAATCTTGAAGTTCTCTTAGCAAACGGAGTTACACTGGCTCCTAAGCCTTGGATTTCTTTGAATCCTTCATTTAAACCAGTTTGGAAATTATCAGCAATTGACTGAAGTGATTTGGGAAAGCTAAATGTTGACATGTTTCTAGCGTACTTTTTCTTTCAAATTACAATTAATTTTTCACAGTATTATGGTTCTATCAAATGAGAGAGAAACCTATATCAGTATAATATTCATTGTTTATATTCTCTTTGTCATTTTGTTATTTCATCTTCTCAACATCCATAACATACATGCTTCCTTTTCCTCCTTCTCCTTATCTCGGATTTTAATTGAGACGGTCTGAATTTTACCTGCTCAGCAACATCTTGAATTCTCAGGGCCTTCTGCTGTAGTACGAAGAAAAAGGAGCCCCCGTGAAGGGTCTGTCTTGTTCTGCCACTTTTCTATGCACTAATGAACTAGAGATGAGATGTACTTCCAAAAAACCATCATGTGCCTCTCTGGGTGTTGTAGTTTGACGACTAGTACAATTTGTCTTCCAAATACTTAAAATTGAAGTTATATGTATGAATGAACATTTTGGGCTTATCTAAAAACCTACCTAAAAAGAAAGAGTGCAGGAGTCTGAATTACAGAAAATTTGATATTAATTAAATAAATGCACATGATAATTCATTAAATCTATAAAAGCCAAAAGAAAAATTTAATAAAAGAATAACACCGTCGAACAAAATTAATGCAACATAATAAGGATATTAATTGATTGGCAACTTGAATTAGGGATGATGAAAAAATATTAATGAAAGTTGCTTGAATGCAAAGGAAAGCTGATAAGACTTATTTATTATGTCCTAACTTTTGCTAATAGATGCAACTAATCTGCATATTCATCTTTGGACAATTTGGCTCTGATATGAGGACCATATCTGTAGAAAGCAAATGGAATCAATACCATAGCCAAAGAGACGAAGGCTAAGAACCAACTTGCCCACTGTTTGCCCATTGCATGATACATTTGGGTCGTAAACAAAGGGAAAGCGGCACCACCAGCTGAACGAACAAAAACTTTAGCGGCTAAAGCAGAAGCAGCAAACTTAGCATAGGCATCAATAATATAGTTATTTACCGAGTAGTAAACCATAACCATACCATAACCGAAAGAAAGTCCAGCAGATGCAGGTCCGACCCAGATGATGTGCTTGTATGAGGTTGCACCTAAAATAAACAAGGCAATTGGAATGAAAGGAGCACCGATCATGGCACCAATCAAACGGTCTTCAGGAATAGGCTTTCTTCTCTTACATAAAAGAGCGTACTTCCTTTCGACAATTGGTGTAGTGCACAGAGCAAACATGGCACCAATCAAAATAGGAATAAACATTAACCCGATTATACCGTCATTGTATCCATAAAGTTCACCGAAAATAACTGGATATGCAAAGAAGAAAGCATATAACAAAGAGTAAATTAGAACCACATAAAAGTTCATTAGATCTAACACAGGTTCTGTGGCAATCAAGTACAAAGGTCTAATCAAAACAGATTGTAACAACTCTTTGAATGATAGCTTCTTCGCTTCTTGTTCTGTCATGATCTTTTCATTACCTGTTTCTTTTCTCAATCTCTTGGCTCTCTTCTTCAAAATAACTGGAGCGTAAGTTTCGGGAATTAAACTAACTAAAATCGTAATAACACCAGCAAATGCCATGTTAACCCAGAAAAATAAATCTAAACGACCTGAACCGATATTAATCCAACCGCAAACAATTGGTCCTACAACTGGACCACAATAAGGAGCTGCTGCAAAGAAAGCAATGGCCAGACCACGCTCTTCTTTCGAGAAAATATCAGCAATTGTACCACCGACCAAACTAAGACCTGAACTGGCGAAAACACCGCATAAGAAACGTGAAACCAAAAGGCCACCAATGTTTGGTGATAGAGCGCATGGAATGTTAAAAATTGTGTATAACGACAAAGAAATGATATAAACAGGACGTCTACCAACTTGCTCTGAAAGGGGTGACCACACAAGAGGACCAACAGCAAAGCCTAAGACCATCAAAGAGCATGTTAGAATGGCAACTTCCAACGATACATTGTATTTTTCAGAAATCAAACCTAGACCACCAGTTACATTGGATGATCCAAATGCAACAGCAACTACTAGCATTGAAACAACACCAGTATAATACCACTTCAGCGTTGTTGACCAATTTTGTGGATTCTCTGGATCTTTCAGAAGGAATGTAACAAATTCAACTTCATTGTCTATTGGTTTCTGTTCACCTTGTTCTGCTGCTGGAACTGGTTTACCAGTTACCACTCTTCTGATTGAGCTTGTACGACCAAGAGACCTTAATGTTGCAACCGGAACTAAACCTGTTTCAGTTTCTAATGTATATTCTTCTGGGAATAATGGATCTTGCACCATAGTGGGAGCAGAAAGGTCTGGTAAAGGCCTTTTTTGACTTACACCTGCGCTTTGTAATGTTTTCACAGTTTCTGCTGGTCTTAAAGAACTCATTCCGCTATAATTACTGTAGATACTCTGTAATTCATTTCCCCTGAATGCGTTCACATCGTCGGCTGTATCTGATGGTAAAAGTTCTTGAGGGTTGAAATCGTCTGGGCGTTGGAGCTTTTCTTGCTCAACCTCATCGCCGATTGAGGCTCTTTCTGTCGAAGAGTCACTATCTGACATGGTTGTGAATTATTTATAAAATTTAATTTTGGAATTCTTTTGTTCTCACCACTTCTAATATAATTATAAATGGTTATATTTCTTGTTGTATGTACGTTTGTAGTTTTTTCAATAAGTAATTGTATGTAGTTTTCACAACACCTGGTACTTTCTAATAAATCAGAACTAATAATGTGTTTTCTATTGTCAACACCTAGTATTAATGGCGGGGCCCTCTTTATATATGCAATTTGACTATTTCAAATATTAAACCCTTGTGAGTGCTATTCTTAAAGTTTGACCAAGAAGGTCATTAAGGTATGGTCAAATTCTTGATTTTGTAACCGAGAATGTTAATAATTTTTCTTACTTCATCGCTTTCAAATTGATTTTCTGAATTGTACGCAAGATATTTTCAGATTGCTAAATTTATTTTCGGATGGAAGAGAGATTTTTCCAGATTTTGAACTTTATTGCTATGGTAAATCTTTAGAGTTGGCATGAGATTCTGCGTAAGTTCAGTGACTATGTGTACTAAAGTTTGTATTTAGCTACTTTTTCGAAGCTTAGAATCTAAAGTTAAATAGTTAAATATAGCGGGACAGGGTTTAGAGATGTTGCGAGTCTAATAAGGTGGATGTTAGATGCCGACATATTGTAAAATAATAAACGCTAGAATTAATCAATGTTGGTGGTTTCGGTTATTTATAGTATTTGTTTCACTGAAAATACTCGCATAAGTAACCTCAAGTTCAAGTAAGGTTCAATAGGCATAATCAACTCTCTTCAATTGACTTTCCCTCTTCTATGCCATTTGATTTTCCACAGTGAAAGGTGTTTTTAAACATTGTCATGAAATTAATTCCTAAAACTTTCTGTATTCCTTCTTTTTCTTTCCAGTTGTGTAGATCTCCCAAACATAGCCGCACGGTTGACTTACATCTCCCATAGAAAGTTGGTTCTCAGGGCTTACCTGACGAACTTACTGCGACCGAACTTTGAGAACAGAGATAATCCATTGAATTGCTGATTCTATTAGGAGCACCATTATCTCATCCTAYCGGCACCTTGTTTTCGATATAAAGGTTGTGAGTTCGATTTTTCACGTTTCAATGGCATTCATTGATTCATGTTTAACTTGGACTATTAATRTTGCTTCGTTGTGTGTTAAAACCAAAGTCCATATCCTACCAATTTTCTGAGAGCTGGTGGAACTATGATTGTAATTACTTGCAACGGTTCCCAATTGTCTGTCGGCTGTTAGGCTTCTAGTAATCTAGCTTCTATTCTTGGCTCTTGGCCACTTAGGTTCCGTGGAGATCCGAAAATGACTTATACCAGATTGAATAAAGTTCACCATGAGCCACCACATAAGCTTTTTTTTCGATTCCGTATAAGAACTCATAAAAAGAAATTTGCGCGGGCCGAATTTTCATACTCAATTGATAGAATAAAATTTGTAGAGTATATTCTTCATTCATTCCTTATTGTGGATGGAAAAAAGTAAAAACAAAAAAAAAAAAAAAAAAAAAAGAAAAGACAAAAAGTGTGTCTTCCGTATGTAACTTTTTGAAGTGATGTCTATTTACTAAACTGATCTATAGGTACGACGACGGACAGTAAAGGTTTGGGGAGAATGCTTTAAAGGGGTGCATCAGATAAGGAGTAGAATGGGTTCGGTAGATTATATTGTAAAAACAATATATTAGACCTACATACTAGAGTCCATATAGAACATCCTGGTTAAATTCCTGGTTATTTGTTCCTTTCTTGGTCTCAGGGGTTAATTTTGCAACGATATTGACTCCAGTAAGGGGTTCATACGATAAGGAAGAGTTCAAGCGGATTGATTRCTGTAATTTGCGGATTCAACGATCTGCAAGACTATAGCGATCGTAAACCCTGATTTTATATTCAAGCCTATTGAACTAACGTCATTGCCCGTTGTCAATTGAGTTTTAATATGGAGGTTTCAAGGTAACTCTGTTTATCATAGACGATTCAGTTGAAATCCTTTTAGTCCTCCCTCAATTGCCTCCAACTTTGTATTTAATTGCTCTGTTCATTTGCTCTGATTAGAGTTCTTCTTAACTCAACATTATATTTATATATACATATATTCGACAATCAGCTCCTGTTCTATGTTGTTAAAGCAAACGTTATATGATCTTACATAGATGATATTTCGATTTCATTAAGAAGGAAGTGGTATGCTCTCTTGGTTCCATTCCTGGGTCCATTGTTGGTGTTTTTGAGATATTCTCATGATGTCGGAAGTAAGTTCCATTTTCGCCTAATATTGTCAATCATTAGGAGTTATTGTACTTGGTTTATTGAAATAATGTCCTTTGTTTGTCTGATCTCATCTGGGCAGTTTAACTGCTTGTCTATAACTACCCGCAATCAATTTGCAATTGACTTCGTCGATTGACTTCAGTTCCAGTCTTGCAACAATTTGTTTTCTTGCTTTGCATGTGAAAATACTCCTTTGAATACATAATACCTTATATTATCAAGCCTTACTTTTGCCGCCAGTGAAGTACAGCCTATATATTTTCAACTTTCACCTCAGCAATTCACCCAGCAAGTCTTTCATTCACTTCTACCTCCGTCCAAGGTCATTGTTATTATTGGGAGCAGCATGATTTAAGCTTTGCTACTTTCCCTGCATTGAGGATAAAGTTTATTTGTACTCAACCCCAAGGTGAAATTGACTAACTTATGAAGTTACCATATCGGTCCTTGGTCTTTATCCATCTATTCATTTTACTCAACTATTTCGTATTTGGTCCTTTAAAATTCTGTTCCTGAAAAAAATGGCTCTTAGCGGATCATGTTGCTCGTGAGAGAAATATATGATTCTTTTCTTTATCACTTTGACATCACTCTGACATATTGCTCTCTACTTGGTTTCAATGTGAAAGCTTACTCTCTCTATGTATTGCAGGGGGAGCCCCTGCAGAGATTTTTTCTGTCCTTTTCAAGTTCTCAAAACAAGGTATTCAGGCTCTTTTTTAGACAAACTCAGCCTTACCTGGCAGTTTTTTTGTCTATTTTTGTTGGTACGGTATTTTATCGACAGGTGCTCGTATTCCCAAAGCATGCCCACATTTTGGAGGCTCTGCCAAAGTTAACTTTTCTAGCATTGGGTCCCAGTTCACGGCTGCTTTACCTGACGTCAATTATTTGTTCAAGGACCCTTCCTGTAGTTAACCCGGTGATAATATGATCAACATGAGAACTGAGAAGATACACTTTTATGTTTCCTACGATGTGGCAATTTCTAACGACTACTAGCTGTATTGTTTCAAGTAGGTCACTTTTGTCTACTCGGCTACCCAGCGGTTTCTCCACGGCATGTTCCTGATTGTAGGCTCTCCGTTTGAATCTAGTAGACCTTTTCGAATTTAGACCTCCTGAAACTATATGCACATATATGTATTGAGTATATAGTAGTGCTTTGTTTTCTTGTGTGTCCGTCCAACAACAAATGATATAGATATTTATCTTCTGTCTTCAAGCAATTTGCTTTGATTCATCCTTCCTAACCAACCATAGGTATTGTCGAACAATTATTGACCATATAAATATATATAGTATGAAGTTTGCTTCCCAGAGGCTCCCATTCAAATCTGCTCCCCCTGTACATAACTGGAAATCATGATCACCTAAATTGGAGAGAACCTGTGCATATGTTCTGCATGTAATTTTATTCTTATTTTCACAATTTGAAACGGAATTTGTATCAAGTGTGTGAACTGCACTATCTATCTGCTAAAGAACATAGTGAAAGGATAATTACCTCTCTTCTTTATTGCTTTTTAATTTTGGCTATTAGTATGATATAATTTACTAATCCTTCTCTAAGGCTACAAAAAGAGCACAAATGCTTCTCCTGCATATTTAGATGTTCCTGCAGCTTTTATGTATGCTGGTCGAAACTTTTCTCCTAGTCTRTCTCCAACCAAAAAAGTATAGCATATGTATGCAATGTACTATAATCTGGAACCAGATTACTCCCTGACTCAATTAAAAGCTTGTTGTAGCAACAAAATTTAGAAATTCATCAATATTAGTAATTGATTTTGCTCTTGGGACTCAAAAAACAAAGTTGCAGAAAGATTGACGAGATCTGGAGTTTTTTTTTTTCCCACTTAGCATCAACAGAATATACTAATACCTAGATACATATATACTTGAATTGTCAAAGCCCTTTATCTGCATCACGCAGTCTCTATACTTAACGAATAATAAAGCTGTTCAACAAGGGCAATCAGACATCTGTCTGTCGTTAGTTGGGTTTTCATTTCACTTTTTTTTTTTTTTGAACACCAGATCGAACCAAGAATCAATTGCTCACGTCACAATCTTCAATCATCACTATGGGCATCAGCTTCAAAAGGAAAAGTGCTACCTTTAATCAAGTACACGCTTTGACATCAGGTAAAACATCTGCATTTGCAAGTATTGCTTCGTTGGCGGAAATCAGCTCATACACGTACGAGAAGAAGAAAAGAGAAGAAGTGTTCAAAGCAATCTCTTACAGACTTGAAGAATCAGAAGACAACTCAATACAGCTAGATAAAACACTGCGATTATTACACTATATAATTCTCAACGGCCATAATGCATGTGTTCYATTTGCTACTAAGTTCCTCAACTCAAAAATAAGACCCATATCATGGGATCCAACTACAAAACCCTCGATAAAGCAGTTTGCCTCTGATATAGTGACTTTGCTAGAATCACCAGAAGAACTGAAAATCCAAAAAGACAACATCAGAAAAGGTAGGCCATTGAATGCTCCTCCTCCAAATGCTAATGCTGGACCGGTACCTAGCCAAAGCAACGCACAATATACACCGATTCTGCCAACCAGACCCGTAGGGACAAGCGGGGGTTATAACGAAAGTGGAAATGTCGTAAACGCCTTCGGAGGCCTTCGATTAGAGGAAGAGAGCCTGAACAGTTTTATCCCTGCTCGAAGTTACCAGAATTCATTTGCTGAGGACGAGGAAGACGAGCAATTAAGGGCAGCAATCGAAGCRTCAAAAAATACATACGAACAGGAGCAGAGAACTCATCTTAGCTATTCGCCAGAATTAGCTTACGATGCCAGTAACAATGAGCCTGAACTAGACGAAGACGAGGAATTAAGAAAAGCCATTGAAGAATCTAAGAAAACGGCAGAAGAAGATGCCAAGGCGAGAGAATCAAGATTAAAAGAAGACGAACTAGCTATACAATATCTTCTGAAAACCAGCGAAGAAAAGAAACCGAAGATAGCCTATATAAATGACAAACAACAAGAACTTGGAAGTATAATGAATTCGGCAACGCCAGCCAGTACGTTTGAAAACAATCCATTTGTTACCTCATCACCCCAAGGAACCAGTCAAACAGCTCCAAATATAACAGGAATAGTATCATCACCCGTGTTGCATGATGGATCACTGGGCTTCCCAGCTCCACCAACCCAAGCAAATTCTCCCATAAAAAAACCAGTGATTACGGAAACACCTGATTTTCTTTCTGGAACTACTGCCTATGTTCCTCCTGTATCAGGATTTGTTCTTCAACCAAAAAGGAAAACTTCATCCAACGTCTCTCATGCACCACCTTCTGCTAGTGYGGGTAGACCGTATCCAAACTTCACCGAACAAAATTCTAATCCTTTTGCTAACTATCAGCGAAATCCTACTGTCAATGATAGTAAGACCTACCCTCAAAACGTCAACCCTGTATTTACATCACCAGTGAACAATAACTATAATAATAGCAATAACTATACCAACAATCCTGCACAGGTCAATAATCCTTTGAACAAGATTTACTCTGGCTCAACAATGCCTTCAACAGCACCATATCCTATTGATCCTATTTATGACCAGCCATCTAATTTCGCACACACTTCTTCTACAGGGGCCACCAAGAGTAGTTATCCACTACAATCACCCTCACCATCACCGGCACATTCGAGTCAACAATCGACTAAAACGTCAACTGGCATCAGCTCTCCAATAATACCTTCCAATCAACACTATCAATCTCCTTCAGTTCCTTCTATTTCTGATTCCTATTTGTCATCCAAACTCGGTGATACTGACAATTGGTATAGCACTGATGTCCCCAAGGATTCTTGCAAAGGTATGAACCCTGTTGGAGCGGGAAATGAACATGCATCTCCTACATCACCAGGCGGTACTTATACACTGAAACATACACTGAATAAACCTCAATACGACCACTACAACCCTTTTACCAGCTCATTGGACCAAAGTAATAATAACGACAGTAGCATACCTAATAATACAACAGGTTATACTTCAGCATCCAGACCAGAAGAAGTAACGAATCAGATATATAGACAGAATTATCCTGAAGGACCAACTGGTACTTTTAAAGCGAATTCCAACAATAACAATTCCAACTCTCAGGGTACTCACTATGCAAATAACGGTTATCATACAGGAATATATACGGGACCCCCATACTGTGATGACACAAAAGTAGCAGGTCAGATTTTGTCACATACAACAGGACAAAGTCAAAGACAAATCCCAACCAGTAGTATTAGTACTAGTGCTCCTATTGCCGGACGTGTTTCTTCAGAAACAAGAATATCAACAGCAGCAGCACAAGCTTCGGAAAACTACAATGTATTTGCGTCAAATAATAATTCAAGCCTAGACCAAAGTAATAACATCAAATTTGCATCTCCATCATATTTTCCAGCAGAAAGCTTTATTGCTCATCAAGCAATTCAAACAACAGACGCCCCAGGTGCTACAGGATCTCAAGGCACTCAAGCAGGAACATCAATTGCGAGCCTTGCTATTGATATACCTTCTAATTCTGCTCCTTATCCAGTATATTCAAGTAATAATCCTTTTGGTGAGTATATTGATCAGGAACCAGAATATGCCGTTGACAATAACAACAACTCTAGCAGTATGAGTGTGAATGCCACCGGTGGAACGAGCAACATCACAGGTATTGATTACTTATCTCCAGCTACAACAGGCAAACCAATGGATCCTCCTTATCCGGTTTTACCTGATCCTGAGTTTGCAGGTGAGTTTCATAACGAACAAGTGAAAGAGAAATTGAACAATAGTGACAACTAGTGGACAGTAAGTCATTGAATTGTTGTGATTAAAAACTCAGAGTTGATACTTTGGCTGATTCGGTATACTAATTAGTTTGGTACGATGCGGACGATTTTCTTTACATATTCAGTGCGGGGCTTACCGACTACGGTAGATATCTAGAATAATTTCTTGATCCTGAATTGATCCAATAACTATAGTGTACTGGAAAAATGGAAATGGATTGTTTCATCCAACTGGACCATCTTCGCTATGCTACTTCCGTTGTTTCTGCCGTCATTATTTCCAATAACTGTTGCGATTTCATCCTTATCCCCTGACATGGACCCAGTTTCAGGTCCCCGTCAGCGAGAGCTATAGGTGGTATATCAACTATTCATTATACGTTAGTAGTTAGACTCTTCTTGAGAGCTCATATACTTATTTTGTGTAATATCGTCAAAGGGATCTTACAGTAAAGCTCTTCTGTTTGTTCGTAATACAAACAGACAATACCTACAGTACAAGAATCAAATTCATTGATGAAAATCATTTATACTGGGAACATTACAACATTCATGAGATATCTTTCAATAGTTGGTTGCTTTTGGGAACATGCCATTGAATATGCAGACAAGTCGTTAGATGGCTTATTATTTTTTCAATGTGTTGATCTTGTTTTATTATATATCTTTTCTAAAATGGATCGAATGGTATCAATCTAGCGAACGTTTTTAATTGGAATTTGTTAAAAATACACCGTTTCGATTTGTCGTAATGTTTCCTTAGATACAGTCTCTCGTTCTATCGTTGTATGGTTTTGTTTTCTAATAATAACAGATGAATACCGAGTAATAATATTTTGTTTAATCGGAACTGCTTTGTTTCTGGTTTGCTTCAAGAAGTAGTTCCTCCTGTAATTTTCTAAGCGAACTTAGGACTTGAACTTTTCAGATTAACTAACACACACGCAGATGACGACCATTATGATACAGCCTCTCAATCATTTGGATCAATTAAATAAACTACGCATTTCAACAAATTACTTTCCTTATGTAGTAATTATGTAGTAATTGTACTATTATTTTATCGTATGGGAAGAAGCACCTATGTTTATATATACATTTTTACTACTATTGCTCTACTATTGATCATACTCTATACGCCATAGTCTTTCTTACACTGTTTCACTTATCTCAACGGGAAATTCATTAATATACATTCTATCAACATCAAAACCATAAAACTCCATCTGTATTGTTGCTAGGAGGTTGATTTATTCAATAACCGATAGGATTTATATTATTATTTATACCTCAATGAACTAATTGAAAGAAAATTTGCTAGAAGAAACCATTTAGGTATTGTTTGAGAGAAACTTTCACTCACGTACAGTTTGGGAACGAGGGCTTATGTCCTATTGGGTATTTGATCGGATTTATTAAAATAATAATTAGGATAATTTAAATATCTTTTAATAGATGTTTGATTATATTCATTATATTAACAAAGTGCTGTGTTTTTTGTTTAGTAAACAGTTGTACAACCTTTTTATTAATATATATTAACATTATAATAACTATTTATTTATTTTAATTATAATTCCAATTAAACCAAAAGAAAGGTATTTTAATTTTAAATCACCTAAACAAAAACCATGAATAAATAAAAAAAATAATAGTAGTAAAATTACGTTTACATTGTTGAAAATAATACATTATCTAAATTAGGCTGATTTAATTTAATTAATTCTATCTTAACTGTTTTATTATATAATTTTTCTAATCAACACCAAAGGATCAGCTTACCAAGAACACGCTAATGCATCTTTCATGAGTACCCGTCTCTACCATGTAGAATATAAACATTTCATCCACTCTTTCCTATCAGTCCAATAACGAGCACATTTACCATAATATATAGCAGGAAAAGCCAAGAGCATTACAAATAATTGAACACCTCCATAAGTTAAAAACGCAGTTCGGGGACCTCGAGCAGATATAAACGAATTGTTGAAAATAGAAAAAATAAATCCAGTTACGTTCTTTGCTAAATTTAAAGAAACGAGGGTTTCTGAAGCAAACACTTTATAACTATCAACAGAATACGTAATTGCAGTTGTTGAAGCAAAGCAACACCCAAACGATAATATTCCAAAAAATATAACTGGTACGATCCAATGATCACCATCCTCTATTGACCATCCAAATCCCATCAAACCAAGAGCTATAAGAACACTAGCAGGAAATACCATTAGTAATCTGAATTCTGGTTCATATACACCATTATTATGCTTGATCAKTATTTTGACTAGTGAATCTGATATTCTTCCTGCACTTAAAGATCCTAAGATGCCACCAGTGAAAGGTGAAACGTAAAATAAACCAATAGTGTCTTGAGAAAAACCATAAGGCGTAGCTTCGAATAGATGCGAAATGCACTCAGAGATAACAATGAGCCATACTACTGCAAAAGTGTATATTAGTGATGCATATGAGATAGAAGGATATACTGCTATCAAAACGAATGGTCTTAATAACACTTTCCACCAGGAGTCGCTTGATAATCTGCCAACGTATAGTTTTGAGGATTCCATGAAACTTTTCATTGGAATGTTAGATGAGCTTGCAGAGAGAATTGATTCTCTCCTTAGAGAAGGTTTTCTATTAGCTGTGGATGTGCCCATATTCTGTGCACTATTAGTATTGTTGATGAAGGAGTTTTCCTCTGGATTTTCATTGTTGGCTACACTGCTGCTCGGGGTGCTAGTCTTTTCACTAGCACTGTAGTATTCACTATTTCTATGATGGTCACCTATGCTCTTTCCGATACCAACAGCCATATGACTCTCATCAATAGATCTATTAGTTAGAGCATTACAGACTTTCAAACTCTTATGAGAATAATCATCTCTACTCACAGATTGAACTAGACGAGGATCAGCAAAAGAGTTCGCTCTATGTGAATTCAACGATGGTGTTCTAATTATATCTGCTTCTCTTGCTAACTCAGTTTCTTTCAATGACTCTTTATTGGGCACTGGAGTTCTATCGAAAAACGTCTCTGGAACAAATAAAAATAGAAGAATAATCAAAAGACCAAGGAACATCGATAGGATCCAATATAGCCATGACAAAGTTAAGTACTGAAATATCAAACCAGATAGTAAGGGGACGATGTTTTTACCACCAAGTAACAGCATTGTATAAATTCCAATTCTATAAGCTCGTTCGTGAGCAAAATAAATCTCAGCAATAGTTGAAGAAGGTAAAGATTCACATGGTGAAGCACCAATAGCCATGAGAACTCTTGCTCCCATGAGAGATCCAAAAGAGTGAGTATTGGCTCCCCAGATAGCTCCTAGCAAGAATACTCCTGACCATAGTAAATACACTATTCGTTTTCCGTATAAAACAGCAGTTGGTGATGCTAACAGTGCACCAAAACCAAGAGCAAGCATGAAACCTCCAACAAGATAAGAAACTGTTGAAGGGGATGTATGGAATTCCACAGTCAACGATGACAATGCAGCAGCAAGAATTGGTGTTTGACCTCCTCCCAGGAATGATAGAAACCCTACAATGAGAAGTTCTAAATCTCTTCTCCAGATTGGCCAATTTAGWGGATCATTAGGGTTATTTCTAGGCTGTGGAAAAAGAATAATGCCGCCTTTTGTCCTCTTTAGTTCAGTATTGGTGTGACCGTTCTTGTTATAGGAAATTGTACGGCTGTTATTCTCAAACTCCACTTGCTTAATTCTGGTTGGAGAAGTCGTGGTTTCATCAGTATTAGTATTATTATTGATTCTGGTTTTGATGTTACTAATACTATCACTATTGTTGACACTATCAACTTTTAAGTTTCTAGTTGCATTTTCTCCAGGTCCAATATCAGTGTCAGCATTAATATCAATATTATGACCATTGTATTTATTTTTAGCTGACTTCATCCTATCTTCTATCCTACCATCTAGCGCGCCATCTTTTGGTCCAACTTCACTATTATCATTTGAGAGAATTGGTGTCATATCATTAAAGGAACTAGAAGCTATTGCATGATTTGCAATAATGCCACTTGACAAATTTCGGTCGCTATCATTAGCATTGGCATTATCCTTACCCTTATCCTCATCCTTCTTCTTATCATTACGATTTATGCTGTTGTTTGAAGTTAAAGGGGTTGGAGTACTAGTTGTTAACGTTCTATGTAATCCAGACAGCATTACTACTGTCCCAGTGACAAATTCTTGTGTACCTGGCTGTTTGATCCATTTCGTTCTCATGGTTGGTTTGATAGAATTGGGCTGTTGATTACATATAATGAATAAGGGTGCTTGATCATTTTGTTAGTATCATTTGATACTTTATGATTGATTGACTGTATGTTTACTTTGCTATCGGGAAATCTATCGTCGGTTTGTCCTAACTGGAATATAAAGCTGCGTGATAGAAACAAAAAGCCTTCCGGTCATTCCTCATGCAATCTCTCTTTTATAATACAGTCCCTTTGCCTATACACAAACATCTAATGGAAATCTCTCAAAATGCGTTCCATTTACAATCTTATTCACTACTTTCTACTGTCAGCCTTCCAAAAACTAGATTTCTTCAAATGGAATCCAATCTTTATCTCCTTTGTCAAATCCATTTCTCCATTAAGAATCATGTACTAAGACAAGAAATTTAATGATCAATTCTCATATACTCTTCGATGCCCTCCTGTTCCCAGTACTGTTAAGCAAATGTCCCATAACATAGAGCCGTCTCAAACCCTGTTACACAATCTCCTTGATATCATTAAAGGGGACAATTATAGATGACATTATCAAAAATGCTGCAATGCCTCAACTTTTGCTGTAAAATTGTCCATAAACAGCATGTATATCCCAATTAGGGAGCGCCCAGTTTTAAGAATTTCAATCAAATCACAAAACGGTAACTTTCAAAAAGTACAAACCCCAAACGTATATGGTACAAACCCCATTGAATTAAAGAAAGAATTTTGTAAACAAGCGAAGAAGTCAATAAGGATGTATTTATTAGCATTATCATAGAAAAAGAAAGAAAAAAAGGTATTAAATAAATATAAAGAGCTCGAAAAGACCACAACTAAGGACATTRAAAAAGTAACGCGTGAAAGAAAGAAATCAAGGGATGTAATAATATACGTAGTTTCTTGATCCTTTTTGTTTGCTAATATTACCACTTTGTCTCGTTGCCAGCGTTACGCTAAGTTAGGTTACGAGTAGTCGCAAGAAAGCCTGACAGAAACAGTACAGCGGGAGGTTGATCTACTAGACGAATAGAAGACTGGTCGCGTTAGTTTGCTTTGATCTGATTTGAACAATAACGGAAACAGAAGCAGTTGGTTATAGTCTTTTTGAAGTACAAGTGAATGATAAGGAGAATAAGTTCTGATTTATCAGATCTCAGTTGAACTACAAATTAGTATTGATGAAAAAAGCTTAGACAGTTGGAAGTGGGCTCCCCAGTAAAAAAAAGACATTTCAAATTAATTTGATTGAGATTCCAGGTCAGATTTCAACAATTGAAGAATGGAAATGAATAGAAAAGAGTGAAATAAATAACAAATCAAGGACAAAACAAAATATAATCGAGCATTCTAAACCGTTCAAACGAGGATTCAAAAAACCCAGCATAGAGGAAGGGTATCATCAAGAATCGATGAGAAACAAGCAAAACAGATCATTATTATCATAAAAGTTCATTTAGTTAACTTATTTACCCACGCGTTTATTGATCTGTTGTTGTTATACTCTGTCTCACAACAACAACAAACACACATAAAAGCATACATCTGAGTTTTATTTTTGTTTAACCTATTTGACAAAACTCACTAGCGTTGCACGATGGGAGTTTTCACCACCAAGGGTGGATCCAAACGATTCTCTCTGAATAGTCAACACAGCGTGGAGATTAGCAGAGAACGAGAAACTTCAGGCTCAGGTTTACCGCCGCCAGAAGATCTGGGCCCAGAATTGAACCCAATCGTTACTCTGTTGAACTGCCAAAACAGCAGAAAATACTTTTCAGGTTATTTCATGCTCTTGTGCGATCTCAACGCAGACGGCCAACCTGCTGAAAGGAAATGGAATGAAGTGTATGGCGTGCTGACAGGCACTCAACTAGCTTATTGGAACACCGGAAGTATTGGATCTAAGGAAAGATTTGATGCTTCTAAACCAAACTACATCAATTTCACCGATTCTAGTTTCAAACCTATTGAAGTGTTGCCGTCTCCGAACGGTGATTTGCACAACCTAATTGTCGTATCTACTACATTGAAGAATAGATTTTTGTTGCAGTATTCCAATGTGGAAGATTTCACCACTTGGTACGCTGCTTTCCGTTTGTCAATTTTTGAACTCACATCCCTACAGGAAGCATATTCAGCTGCATTGCTTTCGGCAAGAGGCACACGATTGAAAGACATCAGGGTCATTCTTGCTGAGACTAAATTCAGACGCGAAGAATGGGTTTCTGTTAGATTTGGCTCGGGAATGCCTTGGAAAAGATGCTATGCTGTAATAACACCTTCAGAACATAAAAGAAATCCAAAGAAACAATTAAAGAAGAAACACTACGGTACGATTCAGTTCTACGAGGACGAAAAGAAGTCCAAGAAGAATTCTATGGCTCAAATTACTAGTGCTACATCTTGTGTAGCTATCTATCCACAATCACCAGTACTCATTGACCAATCAACACTGCTGAAAATTAAAGGCGATATTTGCTTTGGAAAATCCAAAGAGCCAAAAGAGGCATCTATATTCTTAATGCCAGAACAGCATCCTTCTGTTGCAGGATTTGAAACACTTATTCGTTTTTTAGTGCCAGTGTTGGACATTTTCCATTTATACGGTCGTCCAACACGATTGATCTCAGATAAAACTAACCCAGAGTCCTTACTTTTTGCCTTGCCAGTATTACCAAAATGTCATTATCTTACACTTGAAGATACTAAGGATCTATGCAAACGTCAAGGATATCAAAATTGGTCATCTTCTCAATGGGATGAAGCATTCAAACAAATTCTTTCCTCGAAGCTTCAAACAGGCTACGAAGGTTGTGGTAGTCTTTCTTCTTTTGGTGCTACCATCCGTAACCGAGCTTTAGGAGCTGCAAGCCCTTCGCCAGTGGGTCATCCTGACGCGGTGTCTAATCTAATGAGAGTTCAGAATGAAGCTTTACAACAGGGAAACGGAAATGGTCTTCACAGCGGTGCTCCAGTTACTAGAGTGTTAAGCAATGGCCAGGCAAGTATCAGCACTGGCTCATCATCAAGTCTCTCAGAATTAAACCAAGCCAACAACTCCAAGCAATTAAGATACGCAGCCTCACCTTTGAGACAGCAGTTTTCATCAAATGATGATATCGATGAAAAAAGAGCAGCAGGCAGAGGTGCACCATATTCTGGTAGTAATAACAGTAGCAGGTCTTTAGGTTCTGTTGAGGACTCTATGGTAGCTTTGAGCTTCACCAATGATAATAATAGTGCTAGCAGCAACTACAGACAGCAAACTGCAAGTGCTGGAGACAATAGCAAATTAGGAGCACTAGGAACCCCACCATATCCTATCAATGGAGGTATAGGTGTTGGTCCTCTTGCAGCTGTTGCTGGCTCTAAACAGCTGAACCCTTCAAAATCAAACGAAAGCTCCAACTACAGAAATAGACAGCAATTTCAACAACAAGGCAATAGAGACGCGGAGGCTTCTTCAGGTGCTATAGGGAGTCCTATACCTAGTAACAGTGAACAGAGGAATCCATATGCCCACTCAGCAGGCAAATCACAGTATTCAGAAGAACCAGTAACACGAGGTGCAACAGTAGCAACTGCATCTTTAGGCGGACCTCTAAGTGGACCAGAGGATATGGGTTCTCAGTCTCAAGATCTATCTGGAGGGACATACGGACAACCTCAAGGTCAATATTCATCGCCAACTGAATCTGAGTATGTAAGGAATCAGACTGTTGCCAGCCATAAACCAATGGGTCAGCAGCAGCAACAGGATAGACCAGAATACCGGAACAATGGTGCCAACAACATTAGCAGTTCTAATGGGAGACCCCTATACAATGCTGATGGATATAATACTGATATGAATATGCCTGCTCCTAAACGGGGTCCCCTGCAACCAGGACAACCGCCACCGCAAAGAAATCAATCTTATGAAATATATGTTACCCCCACCCCTACTACGAACGTCAATAATGTTCCTTATAGCAACACACATGCATCTCAACAACAGCAACAATCAGTGCTACCAAAGCATCAGCAGCAGGCTGAAGGTTCATATCCACATAACCAACCAATTCAACTCCAACCTCAGCAAACTCAGCAACGAGGACCTTTCCAACACGAATATCGTCAGAACCAATTAAAGCAGCCTCAAGGTGCGTACAACAACATTAAAAAGCTGGCGACTCCACCTAAAATCTCCACGAAACCATCGCAAAGTCCTCCACCGCAAGCAGATATGCATGTTCCTGTGCCCATGCAGCAACCCGCTTATCAAACAGGTTATCCCTCTGGCGATATGAACTATGGATACTCTAACGAAGGCTCACGACCCCCAGGTCAAGGATACCATGGACATCCAGGAAAGGGTCCTCAAGGATTTACTTCCCTTCAGCAGCCAAGGTTTGTTGAGAGACCACCAGGAGCAGGACCTTATGGTTCATCTTCAGGGCAATACAACAACAGCTCGCAATCTTCGTTACCTATGAAACCTGGATACACGAAGAATAGCTCTTTCTCAAAAGCCCAAGGACATCCAGGCCAATTCCAACAGCCACCCCAACAACAGCTACCKTATCAACAGGTAAAGCAATACCCTCAACCTAGTCCTGGTGCTGGTCCTCAAGGAATTCCTATGCCGAACTCCCGCCAAGATTCTTACAGTAATCCAAACATTCCTAGACAGCAAAATGGTCCTCCAATTGATCATGGTGCCTCTGGCTACGAACAATATCCCCCACAACGAAGGGCTCCTCAGGGGCATAGCTATCAAAACCAACCCATTCCACCCGGAGATATTGGCTACCCTTCGCCATCTTTAAGTCAGCACCAAAGAAGGCCACCGCTTAACAGTGGGTTAGGGTCTAGCTCAGGCTCAAATTTTGGATATATCTCAACTTCCCATGGAAGTTTCGGATCATATGATCAAAAGGGGGTTCCTGTGGGACCAGCATCAGCAGTTCCGAATAGTCCATATGCAGTTGCAGCTCAAGCTTCAGGGCAGAATAAAATGAGTAAGAATCAATCAAGGCGAAACAATCTGTTGGGTGGATGATATTGAGGTCAAAATGATGCATGATGTACATATTGCTAGATCCTTGGCTGATCTTGAATAGTTTACCATGCGCTCCGGTTGCTCTGGTATTTCTCTTCTTTGGATATAATCCCGACACCTGTGTCAGGATGTATGTACAGAGAATAGAGAAGACGTTGGCCGTCACTGTTTGCTCTTCCAATTAAGTATAGAACACCATCGGTAATGAATGAATAAGTGAGCTGAGGTAGAGTGCACTTCAAAAGGCAGTTCAAAAGGTAGCTATTGCAAGACTGACTATCACGAATTATTTATGAAACTATATTTTGCTTCCTTTTTCATTTGACGTTATGAACAGTAATTAGTGGCCTCTTAACATGTGATTTTATTGGCTATTGATTCAGTGCTGTTGTACTATAGTGTACTCTATTGTACTATGCTTCCAATTCACTATATATTCTACTGTTTTGAATTTCATTGTATCTATACTATTACAGTTGAGTTGGCTTAATCTTGATTTATTTTGGTATATTTCAGTTTATTTTAATTTATTGGAATTCGTTTCATTTTCTTTCCTTTCGTTCCCTTTTGATATAATCTCTTGTATTACTAGTCTGAGTTTTGTTTCATGATGTATGTATGTCTGTATAATAACTAATACACTTGTAATATATATAAATGTGATGAACAAGCTAAGCTGGTTTATTAAAGTAGCATGAATACTTCAAAAGAGAAAAAAGAGAAATGGATCACTTATCTATTGATTCATCTACTATCAATTCATTTACAGTATTTAGGAATTTGTTGTATTGTTCGTTTTCAATTGAAAGTCTGTTAACAAACTGGTAAAATGTATGCAAGAAATTAAATAAAAATATCATTTGATGTTCATTTAATCTAGACTATCATAGTCTTAGTCACTGAAGTTTGATTATATAATGTACTAAATGTATCTAGCTTCACTTCACATCTAAATAAATCAGCAAATTTGCATTGTAAATTCTACAATTTGGAGTATTTATGGACAATAGGATGTTGTGTTGATTAATTACTATCACATCACTTGAAAAAGATGTAACTGTACTCAAATCTCACATTCAATCTAGCCTCTTGCTTATTCGATGACCAGTAAATGTTTGACATCAAAAAGCATCCAGCTCAAGGTCAGCTATGAAAACGTTTGACCGAGCGAGGAACAAGGCATTAAGGAACAGAAAAAAAAGAAATAATGAAAAATAAAATAAAGGTGAAAGGTAGGCGATGGACTGAACAATTCAAATGCGAGACTATGAACCAAGTTATATCATTAGTTCCTTGCTACGATTAGACTTGACAGCTTTAAAATTGTTTGTTAGTATTGAGTGATTTCCATTATTCAAACGTTAGTGCTACCTTTAGAGTGGCTAACTATTCAGTGGTTTCTCCATTCCGTTGTTCAAGTTTACTTCTATTCCAGGTGTTGCAAGTACTTTGAATCAGTAAGAAAAAAGCAATTTCGAAAGGTGCGATTCTTATAAAGAGTGCAATTCATCTTCATGACAAATATAATACAAATGCGACATAGTACTATGCATGGATAGATGCGTGATTATTTTTGATCATATGACAGTTAAGCCAATGTTCTTTCTATAATGCACCAGCCAGGCTTCATTATGTTATTACGTCCGTTGGTTTCACAGATACGATATCTTTGTGTGAATATTGGCCGAATATTTTGATTGGAATCCATCTTTCAGCATAGTTCACGCTATTGTTATCGTACCTCGCACAAAAAATCAATGATTCGAGCTTTTCATGCTTGCCTTGGCTTTTCATGACATTATCCCGTTATATGTGATGATAACATACTTATCAAACAGTTATGTCATTGATTGGGCCAATGAATTGCTAACTCTTCATCTAATAAAAAGAAAAAAATACCCTCAACCAATCATCAGCAAACTAGCCATCATACAGAGGGTAGCTTACAGTTCTCTTGTTGAAATCACCAAAATCTACACAGTATCAACTGCTCTCCTCAGAAACCCAACTATTCTTGCTGTATCGACATTAACAGGATCACTTTCCACTGCCTGAACTAAACCTTCTAATAGTCCATCTACCTGATCCTCTGCCACACCAGTGCATAAACTGACAACTTTCCTAAACTTGGCCTCTAATTCAGCAGATCTCATTTTCAGATCGTCTTTCAGCTTCACAAGTCCTGCCTGGTTCTGCTTGTATGCTTCTACTCGAGCTTTTAGTATTCTAACAGGAGGTAAATCAGGATAGGAAGCCAGCGAACCTGAGAGCTCGATATAACCAGTGTTTGTTGACTGACCAGATAGAATTGCTTCATGTTGCATTGCAACATGATTATAAATAGACCAAACTCTGAAAGGTTCATCTGCGTCAATTTCAATCTTGGCATTAGGATTTTCATTTTCATTGTTGTTGTTACTACTGCTATTCATGTATGAGGAAGAACTAGGTAGATCCTTTACTGATGCCATTGAAATATCAGCATCGGTGTCAGCACCTGCACCTGCGCCTGTGCCTGCATTATCACTATTATCACCATTATTACTGTTATTACCGTGTTTATTCCCAGAAGTACTAGTATTTCTATCAGTAGTATTAGCCACGCTAGCATTAATATTACCTTCAGTAGTATCATGACCTCCATTCAGTAGAGCAAACTTGCGAGATTCCTCTTGAATGGCACGATCAAGATTCTGAGACCGTTGTTGCAATTCCATGAGTTCTATGCTTAAAGCCTTTAAGTTCTCGTATTTTTTTCGTGACTCTGCTATTTTCCCTGATGATACAACTAACTGTTCTCTCATCTCTTTAATAACTTCTTCTTTGCTTGCGAGTTCGGATTGGAAGTCTCCCGAAAGTGAATCCAGCATTGTTTTCATTGATTTGAGCATATCCTGCGATTTCTGTACTTTGTCAAATGGATTATGGGCAAACGCTCGCTTTTTACTCTCATTGGCACTGCTGCTTCGCCGTTCTGATGCTATTGATAAAGAATTACTTTTGCTCAATTGCCTAGAAACACTATCAATGCCAACTCTCACCCCATCGAAAAGACCAGAAGGGCGGAAATTAGATATATCTTCGCCATTAATAACAATGCCAAAATCAATTGGCTTTAACCCAGCTCGGTTAGGTATTCCTGTGTCAGCACCTACTTCCAAGAGTTGTTGAACAATGGACTTGTTGCCAACAATAGCTGCCAGATTCAAACTCGTATCTCCATTTTTATCCTGGTAATTCACAACTTCGTTCATGAACTTAGTGAAGTTGAAAGGGGTTCTTTCTATTGTGGGCCCTCTGGTGACAATCCATTCAAGAAGAGATGAAAGATAGTATCTTGAAGCATCTGATCTACCCTTAATACCTGAAGTAACAGCAATGTGATGGAGCACTGTTCTTCCCATTTGGTCAACCAGATTGATATTAGGATATAAAAGGTCTAACAATTGAGGAAATGTACATTGGTCTAGATTATTTGTTACTAGCACAGCTTTTACCAAAGGCGTTTCACCCACAAAGTTACATCTTAGTCTGTTGGCACCATGCCTGACTAATTCTTCTACCAGGGAGATTCTACCTAAGGCCGCAGCCCAGTGTAAAGCAGTATGACCAAGGTCGTCAATAGGGATATCAAAGTTAATCGCTGAGATTTTATCCTCAGAATGAAAGATATCTATCAAACGGTCTTTGTCGTTGGTCATGAATATTTTGGTGATCATCTCTTTAGAATGGTAAAAGTTTTCGACAGAATCCGGGTTCAATGGTTCTAAGCCATAAGGAAAATATGGGTTGTCCATGTCATGATCAAATACTGGTACTGGATAAGTAAGAGTACTAGTGCTCTGCAGATGTTGTGATGATATAATCTCAGGTTTGGACGAAATGCCAGTAGCATTATTATTGGTGGTATCATTGTTTGGATCATCGGTAGGTGTTTTGGAACCATCCACTAAGTGATCATTAGCTGAAGTAGTAGAGCTCTTCAGAGTGTCCATTCTGGAGGACGCCAATGGTTGGTAGGATTGATAAGATTCTTGGTTGTTCTCAGAATGATTGGTACTGGTGAATTTAACACTGGGATCGGAATTTCTTGAAGCAGCAGACATCGAATCAGATGACATCTGCTGAGATACATCTCTACCTTCGGACATAAGAGCTGTGTTGACTGTAGCAGAAGGTATAGAATCAACAGTGCTAGTATTGTTGTTACTGTTATTATTAATGTTGCTACCTTCATTTCTTGCGAGCGCTATCAAACCACTTTGTTTCTCAGATAGACTCTTTCTTTTCTTAGAACCTACTATTTGCTCTTTAATAGGTGTCTTTGTCGAATGGTTGTTCTCATCATAGTGTAACAATGGTGAGATCAAATCAAAGACTTTATAGTGCTGAGCTATTTCAACACCACGTTCCAATGGTACCCATGTTCCTTGATATTTACCATATCCACCTTGGATCTTTTCGTAAGGTGTTGTTCTAATTTCTCTCTCAATAATGCGGGTTCTTTTTGTTTTGTCCAAACCAGCAGCCTTGAGAATTTGAGTGACATTAACCGTATTATCGGACACTCTTTTCATAACAGTAGCACTACTGACAGCCATTTCGTATACTTCAATGCCTGAATAGATAGCCTTATATATTCTTCCAGGAATTTGGTTTGCGTCTGAGGACTCTTCGTTTAGATTGGATCCTATCGATGAATCTTCTGACAGAGCACCAAATGAGTTAGTAGAAGACGCACTTGGAGAGGGATTATTTCCTGGTATTAATTCACCGTTATTGTACATTTCTTTTAGGACGTTGAACTGGCCTTGAACATGTCGTACTTGGTTTTCATTGGCTGTGGAAGAGTTTGAAGTAATATGATCTTGAGGTGTGCCGTTATTGAGGGTGTTTGCTTGCATGTTTATGCTTGAGTGCCTGCTATGCAAGTGTCGCTGCTGCGGCTGTGGTTGTGGCTGATATTTATTACCTCCAATTGAGGTGGCTTGAGCCAACTGATCATGAATATCAGACATTGATAAACTAGCTTTCATTGATGGTTCCTTTGGAAAGTTCTTCCTTTCAATTTCGTGGGAATCATCCATAATTAGATTATTATCTTCATTATACCCGCCAGAACCAGTATTGGACATTTGATTATCTCCTGTGTTGTATGTGGAGTTAATATAACCAGAATTTGTGTCAGAGGTATGGTCATTTATCTTTAATGATGACATTTATTCTCAATTATTGTTTGTTATTGCTGCTAATATGTAATGAAATTTATGTTAAAGAGAGGGTGAGGTAGTTGGGAGATACATATGACGTAATCATTAACTATTCCTCGCTTGTCAATTAATGGTGAATGGCTGATATGGTTAGACTGATGAGAAAAAATAGTATGGAAGTRAGCCAAATGGTTGTCCATACAAGTTAGTGAATCAAGTGCAATTTGAAAGTTATGAAGGGTATTAAGAGCCTGTTCAATCAAGTATTACAATTGACATGTACTATACAACTCTTGTGATAGTGCAGCTCATTCACTACAATACAATACAATATAGAACAATGACAATGAAAATGAAAATGAGAATGAGAATGATAGTTTCCTCAAGTTATTCAATCAATCAATAAGAATATCTGGAATAACAAGTCAATTGTGTATCTATTTCAATTTATTTCCAACTCTATCATTCGCTATTTTTCCTTTTCCTATTATCACCTTCCATGCTCGCGATTCTCTCCGTCCCTCGCACAATAATGGGCACGAGGGAGGAAAAGCAAGCAAAATGAGAGTGAAAACTGCGAACGGGAAAGAAAGTGGTGTATGTCCTACAGAAGTAAATTGTCCTGGACCTTAATGGGAGGACAAAGTGGACAGAAGGATGTTAGTGTTAAAGGGGTAGGTAGAGAGAAAGTCCTTGATTGACATTATAAGGGAGAACTAGTTATAAAGCTGATATAAACAGTGATATTTAATTGAGCATCTTTTTTTCATTTTGTTTGAAATGATTTCGAATTTCGAGTACAGTACCGTGGACGAAGTGAAGACTGGCGGGCAGATTGCATAGGAAGAGATCAATTATTGTCCGGTAACACAAGATAATAGGTGAGAAAGTGAAACGGAAATGATAAGAGTAAAATGATGAAACAGTATGAGTGGGTTATGTAAATAATCTGTATAATTAATTGATATTTGTTGGAGAATTGTGCCATGAAGTAGCCTATTACGCTTTTTGATTACAATGAAGACTTTAGTTCTGGATTCACTTAGGCAAGATGCGGTAAGGGTAATGAAAAGTTTAACTATATCGGAAATGATATCAAAATTTTGGGTTCCCTTTCCGATAAAACACAACTCAATTGATGTATGACTAAGATATCTCCAAACGGACAATCATTTACTCCTGCTCAAAGTTTTATGGCTTCTTGCAGAGATTCTGTATGAAATTTTAATGATTAATTCGAGATTTACCCCATCTCCATCTATAATCGGAATGAAGTTTATCGCTTTCGATCTGTTCTGGGTCTATTTGGAAGAATCGCGACATATGGTAATTTTGTCCGCTCAGCATAATGATCATTCTTCATAACTGCAACTGACTCTAAAAAGACTAAAAGCAACTATTTTGTAGTCCTTATCTTATTGTTTCTAAAAGGTTCATCTAATCAATCATCAAACTCAAGAATATTGGATTTTTTTGATTCATTCATTGAGTAGTAAAACGTATAGCCGTCCCTTGGAGTCTTATCAACGTCCGGTGTTTCGATTTTCACTGTCCCTTACCTATCCGATAACGGCACTAGAAACCTTCATTCTATGCGGTATCTCATCCTAGTGTGACATGATGATATGTTCATAATTAATTGATTCTAAATCTGACTTGCTTGTAGCAATTGAGATAGCAACTAGTCCTCAGCTGATCAATCATATATCAGTAGTCTTCCTGGGGTGATTGATAGAAACGAAAACATTGGTGTGTTTTGTTGTTATCAATCAAGAACAGAATCGTAGTAATCATGTCAGAGCTCCCTTCAACTCCAGGTGAATTGAAGTTCATTCAACCATATATTGCAAGAAGTAAGGAGGTAGAGAAGGCAAATCCTATTATATCATATTTCTGTAAATTATTTGCAGTTCAACAAATTCTGAACAAAAGTTTGCATTTGAAATCTCAAGAGATTGCTAGCTATGCCGGAGCTTTGCTTGATAACATTGAATATCTAAAGAATAATGAACCCAGCTTAACAAGTGAATATGGCAAAGAAATTTTGAATGATGATTTATCAGCGTTTGTTTATATAGAGAATTTTGCTCAATCAGTATTTGGAAAAGCCGATAAAGATATAAGGAATCATGATTGTTCAAAGTAAGTATATGTGCTTTTGAAGATATCTAATCGATTGGATAGATGATTGCAATATATTAACAATGTGACTCATAGACAAACTGCAGCTGCTCTTTTTGCTGCATCGATATTCTACAGTTTAACGGCACTGTTTCCAATTGAAAACTCTGAGTCTTCGCTAGAGGAAGTAAACTCAAAAATCAAATATGCTAAATACCATGCAGCTCGAATTTTAAAAGCTATCAAAGAAGGAACAGATCCCAATGACTATGAGTTACCAGAAGAAGAGGAAGAAAAACAAGCAGAAGCAGAATTAGAACACGGCAATAATGTTAAGGATAACAATGATCTAGAAGATGCTACAAATGAGTCCGTAGAATCATATGGCTCGAAACCAAAGGAAGAACAAGTGTCAAAAGCTGAGATTAACCAAGTTATAGACGAAGCAATTAAAGGATCATTTAAGCCTGGTATGACTATTTATGATATAGAGGATGATGCTACGGTTGCTATCAATAGTCTCTCAATTGATAACTCAGTTCCTACGGTGTTACCATCATTCCCAGCGCCACCAAGCTCTGTAGATGGTAACAACCCTGAACTATGGGTATCAGATTCAAGTTCTCAACCTCAATCACCTAAGCTACCTCATGTCCCTCGAGCTCCATCAGTCCCAACGACAGCCCCTACGACGCCTCCCCCTGTGTCAAAAGCTAAACCTTCGTCAGAGATCCATATAACTAAGGAGAATGTTCAACGCATTGTTGATGAATCTGAATTATACTCAACTGTTCAAAAGCATGCCAAGTTTGCCATCTCAGCATTAAACTATGAAGATGTTCCTACAGCCAAGAAGGAGCTTTTAACTGCTTTGGCCCTGTTGGAAAAGAACGCTCAGTTCTGATTATGTAATATTATATTACGTGACATGAAATATTATAGTGTTTCGTAAGTTCATGACCAAGACTGTGTTATTGAGCTCGTCTGTTGGTTAATAGTAATGTATATTACTGAATAAAAGCTCCTTCTCTATGAATATATATTTACCTTTTCAATTTGCTGTACAGTTACATTTACTTGTCTTTGTATCAAGCTTTGTTAAATACTTTCTCTCTCACCTAACCACGCTTCTCTATATTTGATGATTACGTAATCTTTGGTTTTTGTCTTCCCTGTTTGCCCTTCTACCACTTCGCCCAGAGCATATCAAGATATAATGACTATATTTACCTACTCAAGTAATTATCAGAATGAAATTTAAACCCGTGAAAAATTTTAATATTCCACATGAATAAAGTACAACACAACCGCATGAGAAGACTCATTCGATCAGTGAGAGGAACAACATATTATGACCATTAGGAAACAAAGCTTATTGTTTTGCATAAAGCTAGTCAAATATTCTGATTGGTAGAATAATTGCTTGTTGAAAGCTGCAGTTGTGGAATTACTACAAAAAGTGTGTCACCAACCAAGCGAATCAAAGAATCTTTAATAAACATGAGCACAACTAGTTGTCGATTTTACGAGAACAAATTCCCAGAGGTCAATGACCTAGTAATGGTCAACGTTCAGCAAATTGCTGATATGGGAGCCTACGTGAAGTTGCTTGAATATGATGGAATTGAAGGTATGATTCTGTTGTCAGAGTTGTCCAGACGTCGTATTAGAAGTATTCAAAAGTTAATCAGAGTTGGACGTAATGAAGTTGTGATTGTCCTTAGAGTTGACAAGGAAAAAGGATATATTGATTTAAGTAAACGACGTGTGTCACCAGAAGAAGCTGTGAAGTGTGAAGAAAAATATAACAAGAGTAAAGCAGTGCATTCGATTCTCCGTCATGTTGCCGAAAAGCATAACGTTCCTCTTGAAACATTGTACCAAACCATCGGATGGCCATTGAGCCGGAAGTATGGACATGCTTATGATGCCTTCAAGATTGCTATAACTGATCCTGAGACCGTTTTTGAAGGAATTGAACCACCTTCTAAGGCCATTTTAGACGATTTACTTGTGTATATTTCCAGAAGATTGACACCGCAACCAACCAAAATTAGAGCTGATGTTGAAGTCACTTGTTTTGGCTATGAAGGTATTGATGCCGTGAAAAAAGCTTTGGCTGCTGCTGAAGATGTTCCCAACTCATTAAACGCCACTGTGAAGGTGAAGTTGGTCGCAGCTCCTTTATATGTCTTGACATGCTCTTGTTTAGATAAGCAAAAGGGTATTGAGATTTTGGAAGAATCAATCAAGAAGCTCACTGAAGAAATCACGTCATCTAGTGGTACTTGTAATGTTACTATGGCACCCAAGGCTGTCACTGCAACTGATGATGCTGAATTACAAGCACTGATGGATAAGAAGGAGATGGAAACTCGACAAGTTGATGGTGATGATGATGATGACGACGAAATTGGATCAGGTGAAGAATTATAAATTATTACTCAATGAACTCATAGAAAGACACTTACATTCTACAGCTCCTCATATTACCCTTATAACTACTTACTCTTGGCGTGTTCCTTTATTTCTATGTGTAAGTGAAACAAATACAAATAAAAGTTAACGCATGGAAACCTCGTAAAGATTATAGTAATTTAATTATTGTCGTTGTTCTATTTGTTCTTTATTCTTGATACTAACAAATTTGATTTGCGATACTCCTGCATGTCGCATCGTCACTTGTTGCCCTTCAAATGTTCCCTGTAGTACCACCTTGTGTAATTCATCATATGCCTCATAGATATCTATGAGATCGTAATCTTTACAGCTGGGGAAGTGCTGAGGGAAAGAACACACTAAAGAATCTGAGGATTCATTTAAGCTGTGTTTAGATGAGTTCGATGGGGTTCTATGTATCCTCACTTCTGGGTCGCTTTTAGGTAGTGATGAAGAAGAGGAGGATTTGTTGATTATTCTTTTGAAATTCATATTGAATTAAATGTGCGTTAGTTGTTGGATAAGTCGTGAACAGTAGAGGTATATGTGCGTATGTGTTCAATGTATAAAGCTGGATGGTAAAGCAGTCTTTTCGTTGCTGATCGTTTCTTTTAGCTCCATTTTTTTTTGTGCTCTTTGCTATCGAGTGGATCATTTCCTATTTATTAACTAATATCTAGGTAATGGTTCTATGGTGTTCGTCGTTCAAATATTATCCTATCGAGTGGAAAGCTTTATTGGATACATCAGTAAAGACAATTAGTTCCTTTTATATAATCCCAGACACTAGACTTGTGTCAAGTATGTTATAAGATAGAAGCAACTTTGTCCGATTGTAATGAATAGACAACAATATCTCAAAAGAAAAATAGCAAAACTAGCTGTAAAAATAAACCCCTCTCCTTATCCTCATATTTATCTATAATTAAGATATCTCTGACTACAGCGTTTTAGCATTGTATTATCTAGGTCTCAGGTACCATATGATGCCAATTATGGGATGAGCCCAGCCACAAATCACTACAGATAATATCACTAGTAGAAAAAATTACGGTCCGGTTACATCACTTTCTCGATTGCTATTTTGTACTATAATGTATAGCAATTTTCATTTTGTTATATACATATATCCATACATTTGCATTGTGATCTCTTTTCTGTTGTATCATTGATTCGTTGGACTGATTTCACAGATTACTTGATATAATGCAAAAAAATCTGTACCTGTTTCACAGAAGTGCTGAGTTTGTTTGTAGTGAAGAACAAATTGAGTTTTCTCAGAGTCCAAATGTGGGTGGTTTTGTGATAAAGTTTGTTGCATGTGAAAATAGAAAAAGTACAAAAATGCTGGGATTCGATGGAATGCGATAATGAGAAAATAAGCCTAGGAATGAGATTTCGATAATAATAAAAGGGTAGATAAATACACCTATTTAAACGCCCGATTAAAATCGAATTATGAATTTTGATGGATACTGGGACAGTATGCTGCCGTTCCAAAAATAGAGCTTACGTAGACTGAGAGGGGGTTTTCACAGTATAGGCGGTTCTGGGAGCATCATAAAAGCGTGAGGAAGCTCATCAAGAGGGGGCAAATACTATAGCGTATCTTATGATGCTTCTATTATGGAATAAAAGTAAACCATACGAATCAAGAGGCTGAAAAGATACGAAGGTTCAGGCTGACATTAATGGAACTAGAGTACAGGAACAAGAAGTGACTAAGAAAGGAAAATAAACAGACATTACAGAAATCAACAAGATATACACTGAAAAGAGACCAGATACTAGTTATTCAAACGTGAAATCGAACGACGACTATAATAATTAAATATGGAATTGAACATGGAATTGAATACAGGATTGAATACGGAAGTATTCAAAGGATATACTTATGGATAATAAATAATTCAATTGACTTCTTAACAGCAGTAAATCTCAGCAATCTTCCTATCGTACTTTTAACGATCTTTCCAGCCTCTCAAAGGCAATTACCATAAAATAATCAATGTCGTCGCTGAGGACCTTTAGGACGACTAAACCTGAGACTAGATTTTGATAAACCTGAAGAATGAGCACTGGCAGAGTCTGAACCTCCGGTATCAGAAACACCAGACTTGGCCGCCAGATCACTAAAATCAAGATCAGTTCCATCATGTGCTTCCATCTACGGCGACCTATAGTTAGTATGATAAACTGAACAAGAAACAGATACCAATCTTCATCATGACACTTAAATAAATGAATGAACAAATGTAAGACATACCTCCTTAGTAACATCAATACCTAGTGATTTCAAGGTATTCACAACATGGATCCTGTTGGTTGCATACACCATTCTTTCCTTAACTTTTGCTCCTGATGGACAACTATAAACAAACACTACATACTAGTAGTTAGCAACAGGCATTCAACATCCATTGAAATTGAAACTACTTTACCCACCAGAAGATCAAAATGTAACATACCAGAAAAACTAGGTTCTTTATAGACTGTATATATAGGGGAGTCGTCAGGGATCTTACTGGACAATTCAGAGGCAGAACTAAGAGATTCAGATCTAAATAATGAAATGACCTCTTCCGGGAGTGTAATCTTGAATTGTAGAAGCTCCGATCCACTTGACTGAGCCAACGACTGAATAGCATCTTTCAATTTATCTTCGAAATCAAAACCAACTCCGTTATGATCAGAAACAATAACACGAGTTCTCGCGGAAGATGTCCCTAACATTGAAACTACTTCATCCTCCTTAACGTGCTGTAAACTCTTCTCTTCAGCGGTCAAAGGTGCAGCTATAGCTTCATGAGCTTGAAATTGGTCCCAACCTTCTTTACTGACCTCGTCTAAGTCTGTCAAAAACAATTCAGTATGAAATCTAGAAGACCCTCCCAATTCTCTAATCAAGGTGATTCTAGATGATGCGTATAACATTTTGCTCCGGACTGGAGCAGAATCAGGAACAAAAGAAATAAAGGCAATCTCTTCCGGACCATTAAGTTTATAAAGTATGTATCTAGCTTCATCCTTCTTCAAAAGTGTTTTTACAACAACAAAATCTTCTTCATAATTAGATCCACCTTCTACTATCTTATGAGGAACCATTGTTTCTACGCACTTGTTAGTGAACGTTCCTGTGATATAAGATGATATGACGGAATGGTCCAGAGGTATAAGGGAAACAAGGACCATAGTCAATTGAACCGAATTCCTATGGTAATTGAAGAGATATCATATGAAAAAGAATCACAAGGAACTAACCGAGATTTTGCTATTATTCATCTTGTTTAATCACGGACATACCATTTTCAATTTTCACGAGCAATGCTCTGCTTTTTCCATTGAGAAATTCTTTGAAAGAGCTTAAAAGCTCATCAGAAGCTGAATTAAGAATATGTTAACATCATCCTCAACTGTCACAGAAAAACACACAAACAATCTATAAATAAATACCTTTGATACCTGATTGATTAGACATAACGAAGGAAACAATTTCTATYTCCTGTGACAACCCTTGCAAACTATCTACCTCTATATGCCTCATCAGATGCAACAACGTTCAAGTAAGTGTTCAAACTCAAGAACCAATAGCAGCAAAGTAACTAAAAAGTGCCAACCTCAATTCCACACACTCTCAAATTTACCAGTTACTGAAAAAGACCTCTCGAACTATGACCACTCGTTTATCCACCATCCAAATCATCCATATCTGCCTAAAACTCCTTGCTCCGAGCCTTTTCCATTATCACAAAACCAATGTCCCAAAACACATACCTAACTATGTAACTTTTTTTCTTTCTTTTTCCGTGGCACCCCCGTCTCAAAATAGGTATGATGAACACTCACAAAAAATTCCAATCATCACAAAAGCTTCCTATTTCGGCACAACATAAATATCTTCCCTTTTTAGATATACTAGTGATCTAATGGAGTTTTTTCGATATTGCAAGCAAGTGATGGATGGGGATAGTATAAGCAACTTGTAATTAAGGCGAGGATCAGAGGGAGACAGGGATCGGAGAGAAGGAAAGATGATGGAAATAAGATAAGAAAAGATTTTGAGTTGTCTTGGATGTAATCGGGATATTTTATAGGCAGAAGTTAATGGGATTTGTAGGATTTGCTTTTGATAGGAAAGTATAGGGCCCCTTGATAAGAGATATACTATAACGGATCAACAACAGCAAGGAGTCGAATACAAGAATATTTGTCCGTTAATTGTGCTGGTATTGCAAAGAGTGTGATAAGCTGCAGGTATCAAAGATTGAAATAAAAAAGAACGGACTGTTCTATTTCAACAACTCTATGCTTCGTTGATCTATTGATCCATTGAAATATCTACCTACTTATTCAAAACCGCACCTGCTTTTTGGGCTGAAATTGAAAACAAAGTTACTTTATTTGCTTACTATCCGTGTTAACCAAACAGATTACCAGGTAATAAAAGTTATGTTATTAGCAATCAAAAATACATCAATGAACAACATAGAATAGAACCTCTTTAGAACCACACACATACTATGGATCAATCAATTAAAATAGGGCAAAGAAAAGCCAAATTCAAAGCCAAAGAAATTAGAGACATAGAATTGAACTCCGCTTGTTTACTGATTTCAAAACTCAGGTTTGGTTCTTATCGTGTTGATCAGTTTGATAGTAATGGATTCATAATACCCGATATTCAAAGGGAGCAAGAACACCAACATTTACATCAACATCAGGAGAAACCGGCCAAACAGTCAAATGAGCAAGAGAAAGAAAACGAACAGACAGAATCAAACGATGTATACATTGAAACACAATCAATCACTAGTTATTTAGACGTCTCTACGAGCCAACTTCTTATTCATATGACAAGTGAATCATGTTTAGATTTCACCCTGATGAATGATTTTTTCTTAACATATAGAAACTTCACTACTAGTAAAGAAGTATGGGATCTCCTTGGAAGCAAACTATGCTGGGGTTTCATTCAAATAAACACCTGCAAGAATAGCAAAACTCAAACAATGGCTAGCAGAATCTGCATAAGGACTTTTACTGTAATTCGTCATTGGATTACCAATTTTTTCTCAGACGATTGGCTGAGCAACAAAAGGCTTAGAAAATCATTCACAAGTACTGTTGATTTATTATGGTCGCTATGCGCAATTGCAAGATCTAACAATAAAAAGCTTATGAAGTTCATACTAGTACACTTGAAAAGACAATGGTTAGATCAAATCCAGCTTTACTACGGCGAGAGGGTATCAATGGAATCTGATACATTAGCTTATGGTGCTGCTTGTAAGACAATCTTAGTTCCTCGGGAATCGTTCATTGAAAATGATGAAATAAGAAGTGGAAACGAGAACAGTCAATCAAATAATCAGTTACTATACAAATATCTTGACGATCTGTTAAATATTGGCTCTCAGTGTCATTTGGTTGACGGGAAATTCCCTTGTATGCAATCATCTAATGTCAAGGTGTCTTTGGTTGAAACTGAAGACGGGTATAAAATGATTGAGAGTATACCAGAAGGCGATAAAGTTAGTGGCAGTAATGTTGACAAAAGTAATAAGACAACTAGTATCAGGAAAGGGGCCAGAGGAAAGACAATTGACTATTTAGTTGAATTGGCTATTGATGAGTTCAATAGATTGGAAAAGATAGTGAAAGCAAGACCAAGAGAAAGAGAAAGGCAGAAAGTGATCAATGATAGTATTGCTAGTGATGATGAAAGAAGCATGATTGCTGGGAATAATACTAGTTACAATATTACTAGTAATAGGATTAATTCTAATAGCAATGACCAAACAACAGAATATACAGTTAACACTGCTACTTCTGAAAGCATTCACTTATCAGATATTCCGTCCTTTGTTGACGTTAGTTATAACGACCTTGATATACATATGGGCTCTAATTATTCCGCAAATAATGCTGCATATAATAGTTCTGATAATAGGAACAACCTATTGAGAAAGCCAGCCATCAACAATCTAAACCAAATAAACACCAGTTCCAACAGTATCAACAGTATGGGCAGAAGCAAAAATAATAATAGTATTGGATTCGATATATATACAGATTTTACTTTTGATATATCTCTTGATGGTATACATCACCAGACATTTGCTAGTCATGATGATAGTAATAAAAGCCATTTGATCAATAAAACACATTCGATACATTCGACTGATGTTTCGTACCAAAATCAGCTGTCAATACATGAAGATGAAGGTGAGAATATCGTTGAATGTACTAGGAAATGTTCTAATGCGGATTACAACAATAAGAGTTGTAGTTTAAATGGCTCATCCGACTTTATACTTGGTCCTGATGGTGAACTCTATGAAATGTTTCCTGAACCAAACAGTACCAGTAACAGCAACAATTCTTTTGACTCATTAAAATCCGGTGACACAACTGAATCAATGGTAGAAACAAGCCCAAGGAAAGGAAGTGTTGGTGCTGACTTGATTGGTGATATGTCAATAAAGGAATTGGAAAGGTTGAGTGAATTCCCAAGTATTCATTATGAGAACAAAGAGATCGCAGTCTCTGAGACTTTGAAACTACTAGAAGGTAAAGTGAAGGATGTTTTCACCAATAATTTGATAGCAGATGGGTTTTCCAATAGTAGCATCGGATATAATATGAGTGGTGATAGTTATACTATGGACATGAGTGGTACTGGTACTAGTGTTACTTGTCCTTTGATGTCTTGTAGACCCCTGCCTCCAATCCCTGTGGAGGGAAATGAAGATACTAGCGAGAGAAATGGTACACCTACTAGTATTAATTCAGAGTCAAACACTTCTATCTCAGATTGTGATATGGTTGTTAGTAATGGAAACGAGAACAGTGAAGAAGGTAGCTTGGTTACAAATATGTCTGATATTGAGGATATGGATATGATTATTCCAATGTCTACTCGTGATGAAGTTCACAGGAGTAGCGATTTGATGAGGTCGTTCAATTCTGTTTCCGATGAAATGGGTGATTTGGGCAGTAGTTTAGAGATGTCGATACGAGAGAAAGAATATAAAAAGAATGATAACAAGCAATCAGTTAACGTTCAAGAAAGCATCCGGGGAAATATTCAGGAAAACAATCAAGAAAATACACAACAAAACTACAAGGAATCTAACATTGTCAACTATTCATATCGAAGAAACAACTCTTCTGAAACTTCCAGTRCTCATTCGTTCTCAACCTCTGTCTCTAATCTATCAAGATCAACTGCATTTAGCCACGAGGTTGCTACTAATATTTCTTCTAATTCAAAAACTCATGTGCACGTTCCGTTTATTATGGAATACCCTCCAGACCATATAGTTCATGTGCTATCATTGTTAGAGAAAGAAAGCTTTCTCTCTATCCAATGGACAGAATTTTGTAATTTGAAAGCCGAAAAAATCTCCTCGCACCCAGTTAGAAGCTGGCTTGAATGGTATTTCATCCAAAAGGACCACTGGAAAGCAGATTTGAAGAAAAACGGCATTTCCGTATATATCTCACGATTCAATTTGATGGTCAATTGGGTGATATCTCAAATCCTATTAACCAAAAATAACACCATTCGTGAGCAGGTGATCAAGCGTTTTATTGAAATAGCAGAGAAATCCTTTGAACGTCAGAATTATTCAACATTTGCTCAAATCACACTGGCATTAAACTCAGAGTCCATTCTAACGCTCAATTATCAGAAGCATCAGATCGAAGGTATAACTAAGCTCATAGAGATAATGTCACCTACGAACAATTTCAAAAAGATGAGAAGAGTTATGCAGAATGCAGATAGAAAGAAAGGAATAATTCCGTTTTTAGGGATATATTTGAAGGATTTGGTTCAAACGGAAGAAACTGGCGGTATGAATGGAAGTAATATTACTCTTGGAAGTATTAACTTTACGGCTCAAAGGGCAACCGCAAAAATAATTACAGTTATCAGAGAATATATGAGTAGTTGTGAGAATTACGACAATAACTATAGGAAGCAAAGGCTTGGCGAAGGAATAGAAGTCGCTGATGAATGTATTAGCATGGACTTAAAAGCTAAGTGTATTTATATTAAGAGTCTTACTGATGAAGCAATGGAGGAAAAGTTGAGTGAGATATTAGCATGAGGATGGGTAGGACAATGAGAGGAGATAAACGAGATGGATTTTACCAGGGATTTCATATCAGTAGATAGGTAATTAGTAGAAAATATCTATGGAATAACAAGGAATGGATAGAGTAGATATCAGAAAACTCTCTATCACTTGAGAGTTTTCTAATTTTTATTATAGCGAGAGAGTCCCATAAATTACTTGAACAAAAATTCATAGTTCAATGTCTTCAATATTCGGTGAGTCATCTACGAAATAATTTTAACTGCATATTCCATTGATTACTATGCTTGTCAATTATTTCAAATCGCCGATCAAAGCTTTTCATGCGAAAGATTCAAAATTGATTCCAAAAAAACTGCATCATTATATTCAATTTACATTCAATTGTAGCTACTATAGTTAATTTTGGCTACCTCTGATGCTAAATGTTATTAAGACACTAATGGCTTTATACAGCCAATATCGAATTGCAGATTGTATTTTGGTATGAGAATCGAACATTTATAGAGTATCAATCATGGTTGAATAAATACATTACTACAGATCATAAGTTAGAATTGTTTATCATATCCCGAATTACTGGAATTGCACTAATAATCCATTATCTCATCATTTCTACCAATTCCTCCATTATTATTGCTTCTATCATTTCGATCAAAAGAACCTCTGAATGCTTCATTATATGGTGGATTCCTTCTTTCAGTAGTTAAAACCCTATCGCTATTATTGTCATTATATATTCTGTTTTCTTGATCAACAATTGCATCATTATTATCATTATTACTATCGTTATCAGTATAGATATTTTTGTCATCATCAATATTTTCGATGTCAACTGAGTTTCTTCGATATCCATGATCACTAGAGGGTTTATCTGCATTAACTGCATCAACTACATCAACAGAGATAGCGTCTAAATCCCTATTTTCATAATTCTTACTATGACCATTCAATTGATTTTCTATTGTTTCTTCTTGATCAATATCTAGTTTGATAGGTAAATAATAGATTACTGGTTTAGTAGATGTGTGAAGCAGCTCCTCTTTCCTTCTCTCAGGTGCTTGCGAGAGAAAATCTTCTGAACCATATGAATGATCTTCTCTACTTCTGTTACTTCCTTTAAAGGAGTCGTTATCATCATAAGACCTACTTCTGCTTCTGGAGCTATTTATTGGTCTACTCCCTCTTCTTTTGTCTCTACTATCAGGGAACCAAATATCATGATCTCTTGTTGGGTCAAAACTCCTGCTTCTATTCCCATTTCTACCTCCGTTGATGCTTCCTCTTCCTCTTCCCCTTTCTCCGTTATCTCTATACCTTCTAGGGTTAGAGAAAGGATTTGGTATATCTCGAGCTTGTTCTTCCATTAGCTTCTTTCTAGCTTCTACTCTTTCTTCTATTATCCTTCTTTTTTCCAACACTGATATTTCATTACTGACATCACCATTATTATTACTATTACTGTTTCTAACGTCTTTCGATTCATTCAATGAGTTGATCAAATTACCAAACAAACGAGCTCCTCTTCCTCGCTCCGCTCTTTTCACATTCTCACGAGCTTTTCTTAGAGTATCGTCGGAAGATCTTTCATTGCGAGAACTGTCAGCAAAGGCCCTTTTTGGAGCCCCTGGTATGCCTGAATTGCCATTAGATTCTGCATCCATGTTGTATACATATATTAGGCTATTATTATGTTGAGATGTGAATGTGGCTGCAGTGGTAGGGTAGGTAGTAAGTACTAGGGAATATCACAGAACCTAGGAAGTTTGGTTATCGTGTCTTTAATTGTAAGTTCAGTATTAAATAGTCAACGCTTGATACTTTGTTTCTGACTGATTGTACTTTGCTGATACAAAATCTAAGCCTTTCTATGGTGATCTATTGTATTCTGTCATTTCCTGTAATTTAGTGCATTATTCCCCAGTAATCACCTACAATCCATATCTTATATATCTTCCCGTATTATGCACAGTTTATATCTGACGAAACAGCTAATTACACTTCTTCTATTCATTAATCAAGCTACTAATTCCCAGCAAAACTCATGAAGACGATTTGTTGATATACCATTTATTCCTTCCTTCTTTCTGTCTTTTGATTAGAAGCTGTGGCACAAACACTACTAAGGCCAAAAACTCTGTAATAGGAATTTTTGACATATTGGGAAATCTATTTCTTAGATGGATATTAAGGTTAAAAGAGTTCACTCTACAGTTATTAAATTATTACATAATCAGTAATCAGAACTTACAATTGTCAGCCTTTCTTTGGCTAAACCTTATATCCTAGTCAGGAAAGCTCATAGTAAGAAAATTTTTGCTAYGAATTCCTATTGCAAGTAACGAAAAAAATGTTTACTGTGAGAAAGAGGATTGAAGATTGATTACAGATGATTAGATGTTTATCTAAAACAATGCTGGTCTATTGTTTTTTGGAGAGAAGAAGGAACAAATAGCGTGTGCAATACATTATTCAAATAATAGGTCATTGAGATCTTGGTTAATTGAAATATTAGAAAGAATTAAATTGTCACAGAAGAACCGGGTGAATATAGATGGTAGTTAAGAGGTATCAGTAGCTAGAATATATTAGCAAAGGAAAATCAAGTGAAAGGTTTTCTGAGAACTCTGAGAAGATTTATACAGAATTTTTTGGGTTAAAGGAAGGGAAATAAAAGGGTCATATAAATTATTCAAGGCACTAGAAGCTATCAAAGAAATAAGAAATAAGCAAGAATGTCTGATGAAGTAAGTACCATTTGAATGAGGTTAGGATAGAATAAGTTAAGTGCTTGTTGATAAGAGCAGAAACTAACCAGGAAACTAGATAATATGGCAAGTAATCAATCAGCAATTTTGTTCGTTTAAGCTGAAAACTACAAAAGAACAAAATTTTTGCAGAAATGAATATAATGTAAGCGGATTGTGTAGTCGTCAATCATGCCCATTGGCTAATTCACGATATGCTACAGTTAGAAACGTTGAAGGAAGACTCTACCTATACATGAAGACCATTGAAAGAGCCCATATGCCTAATAGATTATGGGAAAGAATAAAGCTACCTAAAGAATATTCTAAGGCATTAGAACAAATTGATAAACATTTAATCTATTGGCCAAAGTTTTTAATTCATAAATGTAAGCAGAGACTTACAAGGTTGACACAAGTTGCTATTACAGAAAGACGATTAACCCTCAAAGAGGAAGAACGTCATTATGTTGGTGTGAAGCCAAAGGTGAAACGACGAGAACAAACCAGAGAGAGAAAGGCTTTGGCTGCTGCTAAGATTGAAAAGGCAATTGAGAAGGAACTTTTGGATAGGTTGAAATCTGGCGCTTATGGTGACAAACCGTTGAATGTGGATGAAAAGATTTGGAAGAAGGTTTTGAATGGTGTTGAAGAAACTGAAGGACTTGAAGAAGAAGAGTTAGAGGAAGATTCTGATTTAGAAGACGAAGAATCTGATTATGGTGAAGTTGAATATGTTGAAGCTGATGAAGATGATGAAGAAAACTTAGTTGATTTAGAAGATCTTGAAGCATGGCTTGGTGGTAGCGATTCAGAAGAAAATGCTACTGATAGTTCTGATGAAGACAGTTCAGAAGAAGAATCAGAAGATGACGCTAAAGCTGGAAGTAAAAGAAAATCATCTGGTAAGAAAGCCGGAAAGAATAAGAGACCTAAAGGACCAAGAGTTGAAATTGAGTACGAAGAGGAGAGAGAGCCTATTACAAATTTGCAGGCACTTGCTCAATATTAGTGGGATAACTACACTATATGTATTGGATAAAAGGGGTTTTCATATATACTTAATGTTTTCATATTGCATTGCATTAGAAGAGCTTTCAACGTAGGAGAAAATGGTATTCGCTATATTGCAAAGTAGTTTGGTTCTGAATCTTCGTAGTAATCTTTAGAATGTTCGAGTTAAGTTGTTACTATCTTGAGAAGCATTTTAATTTACTTTGCATTATGAAACAATAGTTTAAAAGCCGTTACAGCAAGGTCAGTAAGGTTGATATGAGATCTTGAAACAAAAAGTATATCTCACGTATCACCAAACCCTCATACTTCGACTTTGGTTGGAAAATATTGAGTAAACTACAGTAATTATCTAAAAGAACGCTACTAAGCAAAGAAATTAAAACTAGATGATTGTTTTCTATGTAATTTTGATGATTAACTAAAGAACTTATATATTGTTTATGCTTCAGCTAATTCTCTGAGACGTCTGATAGTAGATCTGACAGTCGTAGCAGCAGGAGTGCTAATAAAATCGTTAGYAACAATTGAACAAAAAATGTTTACAATCAACTATATAATATTAATTATAACTTACGCTAAAGTATAAGCACCACCAGCGATGGTCTTACCACTGGATTGGTCGTACCAAACACCAACAGCTCTTCTCTTAACGGCATTCTTACCGGTGAAAGGAGACAAGTATCTGGCGTGTTGTTGAACTTCCAACTTCTTACATTGACGTCTTAAGGAAGAACCGTATCTCACACCGTATTTACCGGTGATTCCAACCTTCTTAGTTCTCTTAGTCCTGAGATACTGTTAGCATTAATCCTGCAGGTGAATATTGAACTTATTTTGTAATATTCGTTGTATATTTCTGAACGATCGAATATTGCTGAATATAAAAAACAATCACATATTTAGAAGATATGATTGAATTTCGTTTCTGAGTTTTGAAGGGACAGATCTTGAACAATCTTCGTTATACTTGTGGAACCCAGTACAGTACCGGACTCCGTGCTGCCAAATAAACGTTGAATGTTTACTCTCGTTGTTTATTCCCATAATATCAACACTACAATATAATCAAAAAATCAGTTCTCGTCATTTAGTTAACACTTACATTGTGATCTGGTTTGATGTTAGTAAAGTTGTTCAGATGATGAAATGTTTTGGTAAGTAGCCGAACAAAAACGAATGATAGTAAAACGCAATCAATGAAACAAACGATCTTTGTTGGACAGTTTTAGTTCTATAATTTAATTGAAAATCCCACACAAGCTAGTACTAATTCGCCTTCTAAGAGTTATTCTCTTCACTCAACTATCGTCGCAATATCATTCATTGTTTCAGCCCAATTATATCAATCCCACTTACATAAAATTGTTCTTATATGAATCGTTATAATCACCGAGTTCTGGTTCAACAATAACTACAATTTAAACAAATTTCTCTTAAGAAGAACTTGTAATAATAATAGCTATATGGGAATATGGAAAGCGAAACCAGGAATATTAGAATGGGATAGAATAGAATGCACTAGGATCCTTACTGAGAGTGTGGTGGCTACTGCATCTACTGTTTCTCGACCAAATGTGCGTGGGTGGGTATCAATGAAAATTTACCAATAGTTATCACTCATAGAAATGTTTCTCATTCTTCAGTATAACTATTTCATTATTTCCTAAGTAGGACATCTATTTGATTGACCTTATTATTATATATCGAGTCAAAGCCCTTGAAAACTACACGTGATGAATATTAAATCTCTTTTCTTTCTCAATTTCTATTATTTAATTACATAAGCATTAATACCGTTAGAACACCTACAACGGTGCTTCTCCGACAAGTGGTTTTTGTATGGAGCTCCTTCTGGGCTGTGTCACGTTGATGCACAACAATATTCCAACTCCTTTTGATAGAACGATGGAAATTGTATTGGAGATTTAACTGATTCGAATACGGAGATTAGTAGTTATTATATACTTAAATCCTCTGTATTGTGATATTGATACTCTTTTGCTAATAACGGATGTGTTTTGCAAGAAGGAGCAGAGCAACTATTGGTGCTGATCTCATTACTTTCTATCATATTGACTCTTCAGTGGATGATATTATTATAAGGAACAAAGCATAAACCACAGGCTGAAAGGGAAGGTTCTGTATTTTGTAGGGGTAGCTAAAAGTGTTTTATGTTTTCTTCAATTGTATTTCAATTGTAGCTAGCGGTTGTATCTACCAACGCACTCCGGTACCTATATAAGCGCTCTGGGATATTCATCTCATCCTCATCTTACCTACTGCCTATCAATTGCTTTACAATCCATCTAATAAAAAAGTACAGAGTTACAGAAAGTTGCAATAAGATAACAGAGAGAAAAATTGGGACCGACCTCACCAAGTATTCAGCAGTTAATTACCTCAGATCTCTTTTAATTTGGAACATTCGGTTCGTCTAGTCTAATCAATCCTCCATATCCTCTTACTATGTCAAGAAATAACCCATACGAAGGTGCCAACATAGGGAGAAATCCCTTTGACGGTTCCGACAGCGATGACGAATTTGATTTTGATTTACTCTCGTCTTCAAATGCCAACCAAACAAATAAAACGTCTACGTCTGACAATGATCAGGGGCCTAATGTGGCGTTTGGTTTGACCAAAGAATCAAATAGCAATGTGAATCGCAACCAGGAACCAAACTATGGACAAGGCATGGATTTGAATATAAATGATCCTTATTACCTGGGGAATAATCAATCGTTACGACAGTTTGATAGTATTACTACCAGTGCCAATAATAATGAATTCTTTGATGATTTCGAAGACCCTTTCACCAATAACGCTAATGACTATATAACAGCAGATGATCGTGATGCAGTGCTACATCATGATGGTGATATTTACAACAGACCAAGTGGAGCTAGCACAGGGACTGGAAAAGGAATCTCTGGTTTTTATTCCAACCTGAAATCCAAACTAGGTTTTGGTCACTCTTATGCTGGTGTTGATGTTCCTTTGACAGCTGGGACAACTAGTACAGGAATAGGTGCAGGTGCAGGTACTAGTAGTACCAGTAACCCTTTTACTGATCCAAACACTCCTTCAGAGGAACCATCACAAGATTTCGACATCAGAAGACTGTTTGCTAAAATAACCGGCAAAGAAAATAAATCCTACATGCCTACAGGCCCCAGAGAAATTTATCTTAATAATCCGACATCTAATCACATCCAAGGCTATGGAGACAATCATATCAGTACAACAAAATATAATCTATTCACTTTCCTACCTAAGTTTCTTTTCGAACAGTTCTCCAAGTATGCAAACCTGTTTTTCCTCTTCACAGCAATTATCCAACAGGTCCCTGACGTTTCTCCTACAAATAGATGGACCACATTTATTACCATTTTAGTAGTTCTGGTAGTATCAGCAGTTAAGGAGATAGTAGAAGATGTGAAACGAGCCAATGCTGATAAGGAATTGAACAATTCCATTACTCAAGTGCTTGTTGGAGGTGAGTTTACCCCTAAACGATGGATCAATGTTGCTGTTGGTGATATCCTTAGAGTGAAATCAGAAGATCCTATACCTGCTGATATGATTCTTTTAACCTCTTCTGAACCAGAGGGGCTTTGCTATATTGAAACTGCAAATCTAGACGGTGAAACAAATCTGAAAATCAAACAGGCATCGCCAGATACTTGTCACCTGCTCTCTCCAAGTGAACTAAGCCGTGTGGGAGGTAAAATTCTCTCTGAACAACCAAATAGCAGTTTATATACCTACGAGGGTGCCTTGCAACTTCAGCAAGGCGGAGTTACCAAGGAAATAGCTCTTTCGCCCGAACAAATGATTCTCAGAGGTGCCACATTACGGAATACACCGTGGATTCATGGTATCGTGATATTTACTGGTCATGAGACAAAGCTGATGCGTAATGCAACAGCAGCACCAATCAAACGTACAGCTGTAGAACATCTAATCAATTTACAAGTGGTTTTCCTGTTTTCTATTCTTATCTTGCTGTCACTGGTATCCTCTATGGGCAACGTGATCAAAATCTCTGTATCTAAAGACCATTTGTCTTATCTGGCAGTGGAGGGTAAAAACTTAGCGGGCGTTTTTTTCAAAGACTTACTTACTTATTGGATTTTATACTCAAATCTGGTTCCTATTTCCCTGTTCGTTACTATCGAGGTAATCAAGTTCTATCAAGGATATTTGATAGGGTCAGATCTAGATATGTATTATGCAGAAACTGATACACCCTGTGTATGCAGAACATCTAGTTTGGTAGAAGAGCTAGGACAAATTGAGTATATATTCAGTGATAAAACTGGCACACTGACTAGGAACATTATGGAGTTTAGATGCTGTTCTATAGCCGGTAAATGCTATATTGGTGAGATCCCCGAGGATAGAAAAGCTATTATGGTAGATGGTGTAGAGATGGGCTTCCATACTTTTGAAGAGATGCAACAGGAGCTAAATGGGGATAGTGGCCTGAAAATTGTGTCAGGTGGTAATTCAGATACCGCCCTAGTTATCAATGAATTCTTGACTTTATTGGCAACTTGTCATACAGTTATACCCGAAATCACTGATGAACTGGATCCGAAAATTGTAAACAACGCCCATCCCGATTTTAGAATCAAATACCAAGCAGCTTCTCCTGATGAAGGAGCCCTGGTTCAAGGTGCTGCTGACTTAGGGTATAAGTTCACTACTAGAACTCCACGATTAGTCACCGTTGAAGTAAACAACCAAAAGCTCAATTACGAATTGCTAAATATATGCGAGTTCAATTCCACCAGGAAACGAATGAGCGCTATTTTCAGAACTCCGGATGGTACTATTAAGCTCTACTGCAAAGGTGCTGATACTGTTATCCTAGAGAGATTGGTTCAAGACATTGAAAATCCTTTTATAGAAGCAACAACACGTCATCTAGAGGAATTTGCAGCAGACGGTCTTAGAACTCTTTGCTTGGCTACCAGAATTATCCCAGAGGAAGAATATAGCCATTGGAGTAGGATCTATGAAAAAGCGGCCTTAACATTGAACAATAGAAGCGAAGAGTTAGATAAAGCCGCAGAACTAATAGAAACGGATTTGTTCCTGCTAGGAGCTACAGCAATTGAAGACAAACTTCAAGATGGAGTTCCTGAAACAATCCACACTTTGCAAAACGCTGGAGTCAAAATATGGGTTTTGACTGGTGACAGACAGGAAACAGCTATCAACATTGGACTTAGCTGTAAACTCTTGAGCGAGGAGATGAATTTGTTAATTGTTAACGAAACATCCAAAGAAGATACCAGAAGAAATATTGCCAGTAAACTAGCAGCAATCACCAGCCATCAAATCACGGCAGCAGAAATGGATTCTTTGGCTTTAGTGATTGATGGCAAATCATTAGGATACGCATTAGAACCTGATCTAGAACTAGACCTGTTGAAACTTGGCCAACATTGTAAATCAGTGATCTGCTGCCGAGTCTCACCATTGCAAAAAGCCCTGGTGGTGAAAATGGTGAAAAAACATACAAAATCTTTGCTGTTAGCTATTGGTGACGGTGCTAACGATGTGTCAATGATTCAAGCTGCTCACGTAGGTATTGGTATCTCTGGTATGGAAGGCATGCAGGCTGCGCGTTCTGCAGATGTTAGCATTGGTCAATTCAAGTATTTGAGGAAACTCTTACTTGTTCATGGGCTTTGGAGTTACCAACGACTTTCTGTAGCTATTCTCTACTCATTCTATAAGAACATTGCCCTGTATTTGACCCAGTTTTGGTTTGTCTTTTATAATGTTTTTTCTGGTCAGTCTATCTACGAATCGTGGACAATTACATTCTACAATGTGTTTTTCACTGTTTTACCACCTTTCGTTCTTGGAGTGTTTGATCAATTTGTATCAGCAAGACTATTAGATAGATATCCTCAACTTTACAAGCTAGGTCAGAATTCTACCTTTTTCAACGTCAGGATTTTCTGGGGATGGATTTTGAATGGTGTGTATCATTCCATTATCCTTTTTTTTGGCGCAGCAGGTATCTATCGTTATGGTAACGTTCAAGGCAATGGTCTTGTTTCAGGACAGTACCCTTGGGGTACAGCATTATTTTCAGCATGCGTGTTGACAACGTTAGGCAAAGCTGCCATTGTATCATCTACTTGGACGAAATTCACTCTTGCCAGCATTCCAGGGTCATTTTTGTTCTGGGTAGTCGCCTTTCCTCCATATAGTGTGATTGCACCTTTGATCAATGTTTCTAAAGAATATAAGGGCGTTTTGGTTCAAGTTTACGGGTCCTTGAACTTCTGGGCTATGACACTTGGTCTTCCAGTGTTATGTTTGCTTAGAGATCTTGGTTGGAAGTACTACAGAAGAATGTATAGGCCGTTAGAGTATCATTATGTACAGGAGATTCAGAAATACAACGTGGCAGACTATAGACCTCGAATGGAACAATTTCAGAAGGCTATTAGGAAAGTGCGTCAAGTGCAAAGAATGCGGAAACAAAGAGGATTTGCATTTTCACAAGGTGATGAAGGACAAGAGAAACTGGTCAGGTTGTATGATACCACACAGGCTCGTGGAAAGTATGGTGAATTGAAAGAAGCTACTTAGACTTTAAGTTAGATAGATGGAATGATGTTGCAAATGTGTGCAGATGTGTATAGATTGTTAGCTTGTATGACTGAATGGAAGGTATGAAATACTAGCATTTACTAAATGAACAACGTTTTCATATTTCAGCGATTTGATTGAAGGAGATGGTTCTATGTATGAAACAGAACGTTAACTCCAAAATTACCCAACTGTACCTACACCTTTGGTTCATCTTGCCAACAAGATGATACTCCATTAAGTATGAGAATAAAGAAGCGACGCATGTTCACAAAGTGTTATCAAAGATATTATTCTACAACTGGTAAGACTATTCATCAAAAATACAGTACTAGATAAGCTTTTACTTCCATTAATATGAATGATTGTCTCAATATTAAATTGTTCTACTAAGCATGAATCACAGCATCCCATAACAGAGGGTAAATTCTGTGGGGATTAGAAGCTTAAAAGATGAGATGGTAGGAGACGAGACTCCGTACTATATCACGTGTATTTTATAAGTTTCCCAATGATTGGTATCCATTCCGATAACTCATTGACAGGATATATAACATAACTGGCTTCGGTTGGTAAGATGGAAAATAGTAGTAAGCCTGCCAACAGATTGGATTTATTAGCATTTATATATTTAATTTAGAACACCTCTCTAATTGATGAGGTTCTGGTATAGTAGGCATGCTGCAAGAGGGTTCAAATTAACATAATGAGTAGTAGGCACTCAATGGTATTAGACATACATATCTATGAACCATAATTCATTATTTATCAGCTCTTATTCATCAAATATACTATAACAGCTTCTATAATGAATTTTCCCCTTATTACTATCTTCAGATACATCTTTTAATTGTTATTTTCACTATCCTCCCCATAGGTTCCCGTCATCTCAATTAACCCTTTTATAAATCCAATGAAACATCAGCGGGGTTCAACTGTTCATGTTTGAATTCTTTATCACCACCGGCACCAACGTAATCACCAGCTATTTGTCCAGTGCCCTTCATTATATATTGATAGCCAACTAATCCCTCTAAACCAACAGGGCCTCTAGCATGAATCTTGTTAGTAGAGATTCCTACTTCAGTACCAAAGCCGTATCTGAAACCATCAGCAAATCTAGTAGATGCATTCCAATAGACGCCTGAAGAATCAACACCTTTAAGGAATTGAGCGGCTTTTTCTTTACTTTCAGTGATAATACAATCAGTATGCTTAGATGAATGCCTGTTAATATGTGAAACAGCTTCAGATACTGATGGGATAGTAGTCACAGAGATATCAAGCGACAGGTACTCTTTATCAAAGGCATCATAATCAGCATCAACAACTTTTTCTGCTTCTTCGGAGGTAAGATACTTTGATAGAACAGGTTTCAATTCGGCAGTGACATGAAGAGTTACACCAGCTTTTATCAAAGCTTTAGCTACTGAAGGCAAAACAGTATCCACAGCTTTGCGATTTACTAGAAGCTGCTCTACAGCGTTACAACCGGCAGGGTAATTGGTCTTAGCATCAACGACAATTCTTTCGGCCATAGAAACATCAGCATCTTCTTCAACATAAATAGAACAGATCCCGTCAGCATGGCCTAAGACTGGGATCTTGGTATTGGATTTAATATTTCTTACCAGAGCATTGGAGCCTCTGGGGATCACTAAATCAATGAATTTATCTTGAGATAATAAAGCACCTACTTCTTCTCTAGTAGCAACCAGCTGAATAGCCTTAGCAGGAACAGCTGTAGAAGCCAATGACCTGCTTACAACAGAAGCCATAGCTTGGAAAGTGTGAAGAGATTCTTTACCGCCTTTTAGGATAGCAGCATTACCTGATTTAATAGCCAATGCAGTAATATTGGCGATAACCTCTGGACGAGACTCGAAAATCACCAATAGAACTCCTACAGGGCAAGTGACACGATAAAGATCAAGGCCATCGTCAATTTTAGTTGCCAATGTAATCTTTCCAATAGGATCTTCTAGCTCAGCAACATCAAGTATACCTTTAAGCATAGTTTCGTATTTATCACCTTTTGAAAGATCCAACCGTTTTATTAATGAAGAACTAAGGTTATCTGATTCTGCTGCTTTCATATCAAGCAAATTTGCAGCTATAATCTCATCTTTGGCTTCACTAAGTCCTTCATAGACAGCTTTTAGAGCATTTGTTCTCTCATCATTAGACAGTGTCTTAAGAATTGTGGAGGCTATGTGCGCATCCTGGGCAATTTGTTCAGCGTTTGTCATCCTGATTTTTCTTTTTCTTTTCTTTTATTCTATTTGATAAACTTTTGTTAATATACAGTAAAATATATGCATAAATATATTTAATATATCTAACATTGTTTGTCCTATTTACTACCTGTAGCTATGTATGTAATGAAAAGGAATCTCAAAGGCTTTGCTTATAAGGATTTTTAGGTAGTCAGTCATCTTGAAGAATTGTTCCTTAAGAATTTGGTTTGAATCATTTATAGTGAACAAGTTTTCTTTCGAACTGAGCAACTTGATATCACGTGATCGGATTAATGATTGGTTAATATAGAATAGAGGGAAATAAAAGAGATAAATAACGATTAATAGAGAGCTAAACATAAATATATTAGGGTCAGAGTACTGGAGAACTAGTGACTTTGTTATTCTTATGAAGGGCCAATTTTAAAGACCAAGAATGAAGAAATTGGTTGATATCTAAGAAGTGAAAGTGTGATAGTTATGTTGGATGATGGATGATGGATAGTAGTCCAACTCTACAAGGTGAGGCTAGATGTAGAGATGTAGAGCTCTAAATGGTATAGAAGTTGTTAAATTTTCAAGAGACATTGAAATAAACTACTCCAAACATTTAGTTCATATTGAAATTGCTTGTAGTTTCATTATTCTCATCATTTCTAGTTTCATTTCTAGTTTCATGTCTAACTCTCCAAAACATGTGACCATATCAACCTAAAATCTAAGTCACATGTCATTAATTTTAACACGTGACTTCCCCATATCTGTGCCATCTTCATTTCCATCATTGTCAGAATCACCAACAGCTCTTTCTTATCATCAACTGCCTCAACAGCATCAGTAGCTATTTAAAAACATATTTAGCTCACTTCTATTAACGCTTATATTTGAGTTCTCAACAGCATTCAACGCCATTATTAATTTGATGCCAAAAGGGCCACCATCTCAGAAGTATGGACCAACTTATCACACTCCTCCAGGCAGGCGAAATCACTCAGCTAAAAAGCCAAATAGAACAACTGAATTATCAGCAGCTATGGGCGCTTTTATCTCATGTCCGACTGAGGAACCCATCCTGGACGTTTATTATTTCCCAAATGGTGAGGCAAGATGTCAATGGGGCATTCTTATTTGACTCTTTGACGCCAGTAATGGAGGATTATCTGTACTATATTAACATTGATGAGATCCCACAAGTTAAAGAACAATGTAAGTTTGATGAGAATGTGAATGATGAGAATTCATGCATAAAAGGAGCAAATACTAACAAACAATATTAGTTGCATTAATAATAAGAACCTATGGCCAACTAGGTATTACCTGGAATAAACATGATATAGTATCAGCTATCTATAGAAAATTCCTTCGACGGATCCCTCACAGTACTACAAGACTGAACCCTCTTCATAGGTTTTCAGGAGTTCCAGAGATTTCAGAGGCTGATGCTATAGTAGAAATAGCTCCAGAATACGGAACAAATGCTCAAGACGCATACTGCTATTTCTACCAACTAGGGATTATGGGTATCACTAACGAGCTTCCTGCATGCATAGGTCTACAAAGCATGGAAATAGCAGTGCAGTTTGCATACAGAGGTACCGGAAGCACAGTACAGTATGATTCTATGAGACTGATAGAAGCATATGTGTTGAATTGGCTTCTGGCTGGGTGTGATGGCATAGACACTGAGACTGATAAAATGGTGAAAGCCATATGCAAGTATTCTGGTGTGAAAGATTCAGTAGGAGTTGATCTGATTCAAAAATATCTTTCTGATGATGTCTCGGGTCTAATAAGAGTCTATGGAAATGCAGAAGGGCAAGTACTAGGAAATGTACCGTTGAGAAATCTAGTTAGGAGGGTAATAGCAAGAATGAGACTGAAGGCCATCAATGTTCTCTCCCGGGTTTATACGAGTGTTTCTATGGAAGAGTTATTAAACGACGAGAAACTGAGCCCATTTGAAGGTTTAGAAGGTCTTCCCGGGCTTGAAGAACTGTTTGGTGATGTAGAAATTGTCGATTTCAGTAGTGCAGATCTTCGTAAAAGACTACAGCTGAATAGAATACGAAATATGGATGATATGAGACGGAGTATAGGCAATCTTCTTGGCGGGGTAGACCATTTGAATCTCAGGAGTGAGAAAAGGGGAGATACAATTCGGAAGGGAAGTGTATTAAATGAAGAGGTCTCACAGGGTGAGGAAGACGATGAAGATGAAGAGGCTGAGACTGAAGAAGATGACTATCAGAGTGAAATGAGCCAACGACAGTTAGACGATGAGCTTGATTGAGGTGACGGTAGAAACTGAATCAATAATGAACAATTGAATTTCAATTACATATACTGATAAGATGGTAACATATGAATACAACTATTGGGATAGTGTGCAAAATGATGCCTAGTAATTGAATAAGGATCACGTCCCTAATAGTACGTTGAACAGAGCCTATTAGTAACTGTTGAATCGACTTCGATTGATGATGTGAACAACTCGTTGATGTAATTGTTCTAGTTGAACTTTAGATTACACAATGTAATCAAAATGTAATCACTAAAGCTATACAGATAACAAGCAGTAAAACAACTTCCTCACTGATCTTACTGATGTTACGATAAAGCAAATCCAAATGCTAGTTCTCTTTGGTCATTCGAAAACCAGACATGTAAATCCTCGGGCAACTGAATGAAATCAATAGCAATAACTAGGACTACTATACTGGATAACTTTCCTTCATGAAACCATAAGGAAGAAACAGTGTATCATGAGAGGAATAGTGTTTCAGCAATACTGTTAATACTAGTACTATTATTGACCCTACTATTGATCTTATTCTTATCGTTTTATTATTTTTCTTGCTATTTATACCCTGGCAGTATCAATAGACACCAACTAAAATGATAGCATGTATTATTAATGAAGATGGAGTTTTTCAGGATAACTTAGTATGGCTTATATGCTAGTTTGTTCTTGCTTGGACATCTGAATGGCACATACGAGCGGATAGATCTAGATGTATGCCAAACCAGCAAGAACAAGGAGAACAATGTGAGAAAGTTAGAATTAGCAAGAATAAGACATGCGGTAAATAATTTATGGTAAAATCTGTTTATTGATGATTATTATAATTAAATTAATATAGATTATTTTAGTATGATCAACAACCAGACCCTTTTGCCGGATGCTGAATAATACTGTCATCTTGGTCATCGGAACAACCGATCGGAACCTGCCGGATCACTATCTATGCTTGATAGTATAAGTAGGCTGTGTTTCCCGAGTTGTCAGCCCCATAAGGTAGTAGCTTTCACCTTTCTTATGAACATGAAGAAACGAACCGTTAGTTTATCCGAAAGTTTAATCAGAGTTTAGCCATTCCGAAAAAGTATAGATCACGCGGCTTCCCCCTAGTGAGTCTCTAATGTGGGGTTCCATTCCAAACCCGGATTAATTATGTTAGGGATCACTGTGTGGAATAAAGCCGAGAAAACCTGAATTGAGACGTGAATTGGGGAATATGAGCAAATAAATGAACATATAAGAGACAGATAGTTATGATAGATTATGATGTTACTCAGATGGTTATTTACATGTTTGATTAGACGATCTAATTACCAGACAAGTTAATGAATGGAGGAAAGCAAGCGCTGTGCTGTAGATAAATATGATAACTATGGTTCATCAAACGTGAATGAAATGGAAAAGAAGGCTTTGATTCTTTTTAAGGCTATTCAATCGTCTCATCATTCAATGAACATGTATATTGAAAGTACGGTAATCAAATTGTATAAAGGCAAACTAATTCCCAACTAGCAGAGCACTTCAACATAATAAACTGACCCGTTTTCTCATCGTTTTCGACAAGTAAAAGTAATACAACCACCTATATATACTTGGGTGATATGAAGGGCCATTTGATCCCCCACGAAAGTAACTAGCCGGATAACTGTAGAGTAAATGTGTGGGAATAATAGTCCCGATGAGATACTAGATTGAGACTCAAAGTGTGTAAAGAGTCTTTGTGGGAAAAACCCGGAAATAATGATACGAAGAGTTGAGGGACTGGTTGGTACCCCGATGGTCTATTTCGGGTCAATGTGGTCCCTTGAAGGTGAGATATCATATGAAATTGAAGAGATTGTATGCATTGAATGAAGAAGTAATCAATGATTAATCATTTCGGTTGAATAAAATCGAAAAAAATACGGAAAACATAGGTTTARCTTAGTGACTCTACTTAACTACGTAATAGTGGCAGAGTTGGTTTCAGTATGCAAATCTGTTAAGATTGAAAGTAGTATATAAATGTCGCATTGATTATAATGAGTGATGTAAGTGAGGTCCTACCTAACGATGGACCCCACATCAAGGGTCTGGATTGGTTTCATTAGGCCTTGAGTAAAGAATGAGGATCTAGGGAATCTAGTCCCTTACCCCAAATGCTCTCTCGAGAGTCTATTTGAAGCATTTCTTTTCAACCGTTTTTCTTTTAACGAGGTTTCCCTCACCATTGCTAATTTCATCATTATTTAAAACGTAATTCATCAGAGATTCTATAGTTTTATATTGTCTATATTTACAACATTGGATATTATCATATCAAGACAAAAATTTCAGCATAAGGTCAACGGCTCACTTTATTTATATGCAATTTACTCTTTCACTGATGCAACCTTTTCTCAAGTACAAAAGGCAATACCAGTGAGACTAGCAGAAGCCTGAGCCCACAATCTACTATGCGATAATACATTTAATGGTTACACCAATCATATAAATAAGGTAACCTTTGTTCACAATTAATCATCAAGTTCTTGAATTCCACTTCTTTAGTTATAACTTCTCTTCTTCTCTCTATCAATAATTATCTATCAATTTATGCCTCATACTTTATATGTATTGTACTACTCATTATTGATTATTTTCTCTCAGACCCTCTTCATTACTCATCCTCATCTCAACAAAAAAACAGACCCTCATATTAATACGCCTAGAGAATTAAAGTATAAAATTTTCCATCCTTTCTCACTTTTATGCCGGGGTACCAAAGGAGGTTCTTTTTCTTTTATCCTTAGGAGGTTATGATTTAATTATTATATATAATGGAAAAGGTTCACTTATTTTTAGTAGAATTCGAGTTTTTTCCCGTGAAATCAAACAAATAAAGAGATTTTCTTTTATTTTTGTTGATTGATTGTTTATTTGGTTAGACAACTATCTGCCTTGAACTATATTGTAGATAGGATAAATATCATCATATGAGAATTAGCCCAGGGATTGGTAATTCTGTTACAAGTAGATTAAGAAGATTTTATACAACAATGTCTTTCACTGAAGTTGATTTAAAGGCAGTGAATACCATTCGTCTTTTGGCTGTAAGTATTCAGATTTTAGTGAACTTAGACGAAGGAAATATGATGTTAATAGAGAGAAGACGACATAAAGAAAAATGTGGTTGCAATTGAGTGAGTCTATGGGGAAGCATGGCGAATGGAATGGCAAGAACAAGAGCTGGAACAGGTAGGAAAACGGACGTTTTCAGTAGAAGAATAGAAGATTAGAAGAATAGACGAATTGGAGACAATCTGATGGTACAATAGTTGATATTCTTAGTAGTTGTATTGGATTACCATCTTCAATCAATCAATCAATAGTTGTACATTAGAAGTTCACGCAATCGGATAGCATTATATTTATAATGTATGAACTTGCGTGATCATTCATAGCTAGATTGACAACCATTTTATCATTTATGTTCATTTCAAATGTTAGTTTTCTTTCGTCTCCACTGTATAGATTATTGAAAGCCGCCTATTGCTACTGCTATGATATCACCAAGATCTAGCCATGACTTTCTACGATTGCCATGATTTTGTTACCTTTGATATTCATCACTATTTCCCTAATGATAATTAATACTGATTGAACCAATTACTAACTGCTAAAACTTACAGGCTGATGCCACCGCTAAGGCTAATTCAGGTCATCCTGGTGCCCCCATGGGTCTAGCACCTGCTGCCCATGTGTTGTTTAACAACTACCTTAGGTTCAACCCAAAGAACCCTGAATGGTTAAACAGAGATAGATTTGTTCTTTCAAATGGTCACGCTTGTATGCTCCATTACACGCTTCTCTATCTCTTTGGCTATCCATTATCTCTTGATGATCTTAAATCCTTCAGACAACTTCATTCCAAGACTCCAGGTCATCCTGAAGCTGAAACTCCTGGAATTGAAGTCACCACAGGTCCTTTAGGTCAAGGTATTTCCAATGCTGTTGGTTTAGCTATTGCTCAAGCTAACACTGCTGCTAGATATAATAAGCCTGGTTATGAATTAATCAACAATTACACCTATTCTATCTTTGGCGATGGTTGTATGATGGAAGGTGTTGCTTCTGAAGCATGCTCTTTGGCTGGTCATTTACAGTTAGGTAACTTGATTACTTTCTACGATGATAACCATATTTCCATTGATGGTGATACTAATGTTGCCTTTACTGAAGATGTCACCAAGAGACTTGAATCCTATGGATGGCACGTTATTTGGATTAAAGATGCTGACACTGATTTAGGAGCTATAGCTGCAGCTATTGAAGAATCTCAAAAGGTTAAGGATAAGCCATCTTGTATCAGACTGACCACCACTATTGGATTTGGTTCTCTTTTACAAGGAACTCATTCTGTTCACGGAAATCCTTTAAAACCTGATGATATCAAGCAATTGAAGACCAAGTTTGGTTTCAACCCTGAGGAAAGTTTTGTTGTTCCTAAAGAAGTTTCTGACTTATATAGCAAGAAGATTAGTGCTGGTGCTCAATATGAAGCTGAATGGAACGACCTTTACGCACAATATCAAGGTGAATATCCTGAATTGGCTGCTGAATTATCAAGAAGAATTTCTGGTGTTTTACCTGATGGTTGGCAAAAGGCTTTACCTGTTTATACACCTAGTGATCCTGCCGTTGCATCAAGGAAGCTTTCTGAAATTGTTTTGGAAAAGATTTTTGATGAAGTTCCTGAGTTGATTGGGGGTTCTGCCGATTTAACTGGTTCTAACTTGACTAGAACTAAGAAAGCCATTGATTTCCAACCTCCTTCTACTGGATTAGGTGAATACGCTGGAAGATATATTAGATATGGCGTTAGAGAACATGGTATGGGTGCTATTATGAATGGAATTGCTGCTTATGGCGTAAATTTTATTCCTTATGGTGGTACTTTCCTTAATTTTGTCTCTTACGCTGCTGGAGCAGTCAGACTTTCTTCATTATCCCAACATCATGTAATCTGGGTTGCTACCCATGACTCCATTGGTTTAGGTGAAGATGGACCAACCCATCAACCTATTGAGACTCTTGCTCATTTCAGGGCTTTGCCCAACACAATGGTCTGGAGACCTGCCGATGGTAATGAAACCTCAGCCGCTTATTTGAAGGCTATTGAAACAAAGCATACACCATCAATCCTTGCTTTGAGTAGACAAAACTTGCCTCAACTTGAAGGATCATCTATTGAGAAAGCTGCTAAAGGTGGTTACATTTTGGTTGATGTTGAATCACCAGATGTGGTCATTGYTGCTACTGGATCTGAAGTTGCATTATCTGTAGATGCTGGTAAGAAATTAGCAGAAGAAGGTATTAAGGCTAGAATTGTTTCTTTACCAGATTGGTTCACTTTTGATAGGCAATCAGAAGAATATAAACTAAGCGTTATTCCTGATGGTGTTCCAGTATTGAGTGTTGAAGTTATGGCTACTAATGGATGGCAAAAATACTCTCACGAACAATTTGGTATCAATAGATTTGGTGCTTCCGGTCCTTATAAGGATGTGTATGAATTCTTTGAATTTACACCTGAAGGAATCGCCGATCGTGCTAAGAAGACTGTTGAGTTCTATAAGGGTGTTGAACTCAAGTCTCCATTGAAGAAGGCTTTCCATTCTATTACCTAGAGATAAGTCAACGATTTTTTGATGGATGTTAGAATTAGTTAGTTARTTAGTTAGTTAGTTAGTTAGCTAGTTAGTTAGTTCGTTAGTTTATTAGTTAGTTAATGTTGAGTAAGTTAAGATATACAGATAATATATTAATGTATGCTATATTAGAAGGTACGTTTGATATAGAATTCGACTTATTGTAGTTATTGATGTTGGTACCTGATATCTTGATTGTATGATTATAGATATGAATATGTATGAAGACGAATATGATAGTGACAAGATAAGATGTTGGATAAACTCAAGAAGGATGATCATTTGATATAACACAATTAAACGCTGGGAACCTACAGGTAACTTTTGTTTGATGTTTATGGCATGACGACGATTACTCTTACATTGGATAACTCTTATTAACTGACTGATCCATCTTCTAATGGAATGCGCCTTATGGTACAAACAGGTATCTTATCTTTTATATAACTTATTCAAGTAATGGAGAAATTTATCTTAAATTGCTTTCAAAGCTCTCTAGACTTCAAATCAACAGCCAATCCAGTTAAACTTCCTGAGAGAATAAAAAGAATAAAAAGAAAAATGATTTGGATCCAATTGGTATTTTCATTGATGGATGTTTCGATCAAATTAATGAATGAAATTAACAGCATACGCACATAACTATGAATAATCTTTATCACAAATAGAAGAGAGACAGAAAAGCCATCAATGAAGTTACTTCCGTGACAATACATTTCCACACCAATGTAATTCTAGAGTCTAATATTTAATATACACATATGTGTTTTCATTCAATGTGTTATTGTTAGAAAGATGAAAAGTAAGATAATAATAATAGATTAACACCCTACCAAGTTATCTTCGGGATAATGAATATAAATCATCATAATCTAATGCAACGTTATGAAGTTATAGTATGATTGATATTACATTCTATTACATTCTGTTACACTGTTTTATCGCAATATATTCTACATTACTAAACTGGTACATTGGAGTTAGACAATAAGTTGAATCACTTGATAAACGTACAATTCAACTCAGTTTTCAATAAATGGCAAGTGATGTAATACGAGTCAAATTGATATTTTTTTTCCCTTGCCATCAATCAATGTTCAGTTCCAGAATTCAATGGCAGACAAGTGGAAACTCTGGTATTACTTTATTGCTGCGGTTATTATATAGTGCGACAACAACTACTACTTTCAGTAAACACCAAGTTACTATAGACTAATTGTATACTAACCACATCTTRTAAACTTCCACTGTATATCTAATTATATTATAGAAAATCTAACTTAGCATACGACAAACATAAGCGAAAACAACTTCGTCATCTAATAAACTTCTAGTACATATCTTCCAGCTTCCTTCAACTCTTCAATCTCTCTAGCTGAATCAATCTTGTCTCCCTTACTTTCAGCATCCTTTTCAATAACCTCAGATAACACTTGAGTAACATCAGGAACAGGCCAAGTAGGACCACATAAATAAAAGCCACCCTTCTTAGCAACAAAAGCATCAACCAACTCATTCATTGACTCTCTAATCTTATCTTGAATATAAACCTTGTGAGGTTGATCTCTTGAGAAAGCAGCACCAATATGAGTAATGATTCCCGCGTCTCTATAAGCTTCCCACAATTCACCATACAAATATTCTTCCTTTTGATGTCTTGAGCCTAAGAATAAGTAGATTTCACCAATTTCATGACCTTCGGATTTCTGTAAAGCTCGTTCTTCAACAAATGCTTTGAAAGGTGCTAAACCCGTACCTAAACCAGCCATAATAACAGGCTGGCTTGGTAATGGTGGTAACTTCATAACTGAAGGTTTAACACTGACAACTAATTCACTACCAACAGAAAGTTCCGATAAGTATTTAGAGCAATGACCAAATCTCTTTCTACCTTTAGAATCAACCCAATCGACAACGACAATAAGTAAATGAACTTCATTAGGATGAACCCTTTGAGAAGATGCAATAGAATATTCTCTTCTCTTTAAAGGAGCAATCAATTTAACCAAATCAGCTAAAGAGGGTCTCGCAGAGCTGAACTCTTCGAGAATATCAGCATAAGTACTACAATCGACTTCAGTTCTTTGCTTCAACTCTTCAGCGCCAGCTCCTGAGACCAGTTTTTCTAAATGTTCCTTCTCAGCAGCTTCTTTAGCAAATGGAGCCAATCCTTCATAGAATCTCTTTGGTGGCTTACCAAACAAATCAATGTTTTCTGAAAAGGCCTGTAAAACAGTTCTGGTTTCTAAAACATCGGCATTGTCTCTGGCGGGAACATTAATCAGTTCATTCTCATCAAGACCATATAAAGCAAGGAAATCTTTGACCATAGCCAGGTCGTTCCTACCATGGATACCTAAAGCTTCACCAATGGCATATTTAAGGCCAGTACCAGAGATATCGAATTCGATTTGGAAGATATTTCTGTCGTAGTAAGCAGGAGTGACCCGTTTGTTTTCTTTCACTTTAACAATGAAATTTTCAACTGGTAAATCAGGTCTCAACGAGGATTGAACCCCATAGGCTTCTCTAAAAGTGAGTTTCTTGGCAACTTCATAAGCAGAGGAGCATTCGACAGGTTCAACCTCAGGAATGCGTTTTTCGTTAGCTTCAAAGGAAGAGGAGTAAGGGAAAGAGGGAAGATTAGGAACAAACTCAACCTCAGTCTCAGTTTCATCCTCCTCAGCCTCAATAGCCAAAGAGGCCCATTCCGGAACTACAGGCAACTCAACCAAGCCAGTATCAGTTACCTTATCAACCAAAGTAGACAAAATAACTGCCAAAACTTCAGTATCGTTACCATTAGCTGTAACAAGCTTAGGTAAGATCTTATCTTCTAAACCAGGATAGGCAAGCTTCCAGAAGGCGATTTGTGTAGCCATATTCTCAGTACGGCCTTCAGTTTCAGGATGTTCACCAATGGCTTCGAAATCRAGAACAAATAACTTGATATTCTTCAGAGCCAAATCTCTACGGAGACTAGAAGGTAAAGTTTCCAAGTCAATGCTCTTGGAAACACCAGTGAGAAGCAACAAAGAGTTAGGAGCAGCATGCTTAATGACATCGAAATGCTTCAAAATGTCAACAGATGATACTAGTGTGAAGTCAATAACTTCAGAAACTGATTGGAAAGCCAAATGAGAAGATTTGGGCTTTTCGGAAATACGGATTTCTGATCTGACGATACCAGCAAGAGTGTCGTTATCAAAAGTAGCTGAAAAGGCTACTGATTGAGTGTTGTCTAAAGACAAAGTATGGGCCAAACGAGTGACAGCGTTAGAAGTCTTAGTTGAGTCCAAATCCCAGAAAGAATAAGAATTGGCAGCAGCAGTTAAAACATCGTTTGGTGTTAAGGCAATAGAAATAGAAGAGGTGAACAAATCAAATAAATCAGACGCTAACCAAATCTTTTCGCTGCTGTATTTATAGTCATGGACACTGGGAACAGAGGGAACATTGCCAAAGCCTTGAGCCATGTACAAAGCAGTAGAGACATCGGAAAATAAGGCAGAATGAACGGCAGGATCGTTAACAGCAATTGAAGAGTCAACTTGGCCCAAAACAACAATCTYTTTAGTGGTGGCTGGTAAAACAGACAAAAAATCGAAATCAATAAATGGATGATAGACTCTGACGTTAATGGCACCAACTTTGAACTTGCTAGTAGCTAATTTACGAGCAATTTGATCAGCAAGAGTTGTTTCAGCAGAACCAAAGGAAACAACCACAATTTCAGCATTACGATGGCCAACGTATTCAAATGGCTTATAGTGGGTTCCCAATCGAGTGTTGAGAACATTGAGGTAAGCCTTAACCTTTTGTGCAGGAGAAGCACTGGCGGAAACAGCAGAAGCAGCGATTGAAGCTAAAGCATCAAAATGGCCGGCAACAGCTTTTGGTGATTCAACAGAAGGAACATTTGCAGTAGTTCTCAAGAAATTGATACCGTCATAGACATGAGCAGCAGGGGTTCCAGTACTAGACATAATAGCAGCTAATAAAGTCATATCTTGAGCTTCTTCAAAATTACTTGAAGCAACAAGAGCAAAGCCTGTATCTCTAGCAACGTTGATAACAGTGGAATAGTCAGTGGTGAGAATATTCTTTTCGCTGTTATAGCCAACAGCTGCAACATTCAGAGCAAATTGACCTTTGTAATCAGAAGCATTGGCGATATACTCAGTTAATGCAGGTCTCAAATAATTAACAGTAGTAGAAGTAGCCAAAACTGGGACAACACCAGACGTCTTAACGGCTGAAAGATAACCCAAGATTGAAGCACCAGCGCCAGCTCTTGTTTCTAAGGAAGTGAGAGTAGGAATGATCTTTTGGGGATTCAATTGGCCATGAGCGATCCATGTTTTGATTCCTTCATCAAGTTCAAATGTATCTGATGCATATGAAAAGAGGTGAGAAGAAATAGAATATGCAGTCTGCTCAACCAAAATTTGACCGGTGGTGTAAACAAAGTCAGTGAATGTATTGATATCTGATGAAATACCAAATGGATGAGCTAAGCTGGATGATAAAAGGGTACCAGCAGTTTCCCTTGTAGGTGATTTTGCCTTAGTCATTTTGTGCCTAAAAATGAGAACTAGAATCAATTAGTATTTGATACTAGTTCAACCGGTTTTTCTAGTGGCCAAGTATAATTTTACTATGTGTTATCGTACTAGAAATGGAAACTGTATGTTGATATTTGAGAAGAAAGAATTTTTCACTTGAAAATGGTTATAAGAGGGAATACTTCTAGAGGCTTATGAGTGGCTGCTGGGGTAAGCTTACCGGAATAGGACAATTATGAAAGCTCACGTGGACTGAAATGGGATAAAAATATGGGAGGCGCAGTTGGGGTAGGCTAGGAGATGAAAAACTGAAATGGAGACATGAGTTTGAGGGTAATTAACATGGGGCAAGATAAGTAAGTAGATTATCATCAGAATATTGAACTGCCTTATAGTTATGAGGAAAAATATGGCAGAAACGTTTTAATCGTATAAACTGGATTACATGTCAATAAATTAATGTTTTGACTACAACATCTCAAAGAAAGAGGGAAGTTTCATTCGGGTTTCTGTAATTTATCGATCAGATCATCATTTCCTAAACAGTTATCAGTCTATGTGGTAATTTGCTACGAATGAAAAAAGGACGAAAAGAACAGCAGATTCCAGTCCAATTTTGCACCACATACTGAAAATTACATTATGATTTTTGTAATAATTTATTGTAACTATCAATCGTCTCCTTTTGCTAAACACCCCATACGCTTCAAATGAAAAGCTCACCTCTTCTACAACTTCCAACCCGACTCCCGCTTAACCCTTCTTCAGATTTCCGAAACAAAGCAACAATAGTCTCACTTTAAAACCCTTTCTAGTGCTCTTTCTTGAAACCATCTACATTTCATGTAAACATTCTCTGAATCTTTCTATAATGTTTTCTTTTCCAGCTCTATTCTACTCACCTCACAAGAGTCTCCAGAACACCCAATATAGGAAAGGGGCAACCGAAAGACATCATTTCCTTTTCTTCGACAGTCCCCTTATCGGGTAACAAACTTTATTTTACATACCTTTTTTTGTACCTTTCTCTATGTGGCATCAAAGTCATCCTTCTGGTGTGTGACATAACTGTTCCTTTCTTTCTATCAACTACCACTAAATATCATGGAAGAGTCACTTGATTCAGTACTGACACATTCATATTTTTACCAAAAGACCTATATTTTTGCTATATATTGTACATCACATTTTGAAGGCAGGATTATAGGAATTTGCTTCTTCTGCTAGAGTATTCATCCTGAAGGCAATTGGTCAAACAACCATCGAACCGTGACGATAAAGATTGTGGATAGGAAGAAAACTGCATAATCAATCATTTATCAACAGCGACAACTGAGTTTTAATATTAGCATCACACAATACAGGGTTGCTTAGAAGTTCAGTATTTTACGTTTTCTAATTGCTGCTAAATCAACATATCATTATGACAATTGCATCCAAAGACCCTTGTCAAGGGCTCATTGACGCCGATCCGGACACTCAGCTAGAAACTTTACGATCATTGAAAAGACAGATAATTGGTCATGAGGATGAGAAAAAAAAATTAACTGCTACCGAAAACTTTCATCAAGTGCTGACACTTCTTAGTTCTGGCCATGAAGAAGTCCAACTGCAAGCTGCTCTTATTATAGCATCGATCTCGTACGGTGATGATGAGTCTATCGAACTGCTAGTAAGACATCCTATTGTCCAGCAAGTACTAGATACGATCAATATCAACCTTCCAGCTCAAACATTATCTACTCTATTGAGGATCCTTTGCGCAGTTTTGAAAAGGAGGCCTGAGATATCAATTGATTTGGGCAATAGCGAATTAATACAAATCATCTGTCATGTATTGATCATGCCCAATACTTCCCAACCATTGCTAACACACACGTGCACCCTTATTCCTTTATTACCTATAGGCAGATACCTGATTGATAGTAAAGACAATGCCAGAATTAAGACATTAAGTGGACTATTTGAAGCTTTGATGTCACGAATTCAGTATCTCATGACTCAGTATAAAATGAGACCCAGCATAGGTACCTCAGCACTAGGACCTGCTATATATTCACTAGCAAATATTATCACCTTGCAGAATTCTGCAAGTATCCTTCGTGAATGTTGTCATGATAGTATTCGTTCTAATATTTACTTGATTAAAGGCAATAACAGCAGTAGTAGTGCTGAGGGTAGTGAATATGATCTATCCAAGCCAGAAAACAGTGCCAACGCTAGCGCTGAAACTTTGGGTGAAGCAATAACCGGAACTTCCACTGAGCCACAAACAGGCGTTATTACAGTGGCTGAGMCGATCACCCATAATGATGACATGATGGATCTGGAGTCCGGGGACAATGATTCTCGAATGCTTGATGAAAACGATGAAGACAATGACGAAGATGACAATGAAGAGGATGATGAAGAAGAGGATGATGACGAATACGACGTTGTGAATAGTAATGATGGCAACTTCAACACAAAGTGGCATTCAGAACAAGGTATTGACTTGTCTAAGATTATTATTCAAAGATCATTTTTATACCAAATGTACGAACTTTTGAAATCCCCTTCAGCTGAAATTCGATTAGCAGCAATCATGCTAATAACTAAGATTATTAAAGTAAGACCAGAGCATAAGATTCGTGTGGCTTTAACACGACCTTTGCTTCCAACACTATTACCAATGATTTACTCGGATTCAAACGTTGGTGCGGGTGGATTAGCAGGAGTAGGTGGTATTGTAAACAAGAGACCAAGTGGAAATCGACCCAGGAGTACTGGTGGCTCAGCTGATTTATCACCTAGCGGTAATCTTAGCGCAGGTGGCTCAGTTTATGTTCCCGATTATCGAACTTTCCGGGCACTGTCCATTCTGGTGAACTCAGATTCTAATTTAGCAATGCTGGCGGCTGAATCAGGTATAATCCCCCATATTTCCGACACTATAAAGCAAATTGACTGCTTAAGCTCACCAGAATTAGCACAAGCGGTTGCTGATGGCTTACTGGCACTAGCGCACATTGGATCGAACGAGGATCATCTTCGTAGCCAGATTGCCGATCAAGGTATGTTAAAAAAGGTATTGGAACTAATCAACGAGACCGTGACTTGTGGTGCTCTAGACCTTTCTCCTTCCAGTAACACACCTTCCGGTTTAGTCGAGAACTTTACGAGTCCGATTTCTAAATCCGAATTGTCTCCTGCGTTAGCTTCAAGCATGAGAAGAGTAGGACTCAGTGCTTGTTATCTTCTCCGATCTATCAGTAGAAGTATCTCACTTTTAAGAACTTCAGCCCAAGAAGAGGACATCATTGGTGCTATTGTAAACGTATTGAGCGTTTCTGCATCAGTATACACAACACCAAAACGTCAACTTACAGAACAAATGATTGAAGTACTGAACGTTAAATCAGCAGCTATGACAGCTGTATGTAATATCATTCTAGAATTTTCAGTTATACACGATGGGCTTATAGAAGCAGGTATCATTGACTACATGGTGATAGGTGTTAAAAGCAATCATGATCCTTTGCGACTGAATTCCATTTGGGCACTGCGCCACACTATTTACGATGGAGATAATGAGCTGAAAACTAAAGTTATCGAAGTACTTGGCTATGACACCATTCTAGATTTATTAGATGCGGAATCAGGCTCAGAAACGGAAGTTGAACCTCATGAAATGACACCTGACATAAACACTGCGCCTCAAACATCACAGTACAGGGATAGGGAAATTGCTACAAATACTCCTACTGCGCCTCATGAAACTCCAGAATCAGAACTGCTTGTATCTAATAGACACACACCTTTACCCATTCAGGAACAAGCATTGAATTTCCTAAGAAACCTAACGTGCAAATCACCTTATCACGTGTCCCAACTACTAGCTAATATTCCCAATCTGATTGATATCCTAACCTTAAAATTGTATTCACCGGATAATTTTCATTCAGAATCTAGCCTAGCTATTGTATACATGTTAGCACATATTGCTTTCACCAATTATAAAGACGAACTAATGAGGAAAGACCTTCTTCATGTTATTCTTCTTTGCTTAGCGCATGGACAAGGAGAATTAAGAACAGCTGCTGYTAGAGTTATAATCAATCTTACATGGCTTGAAGAGCCTGGAGATGAGGAAGAAATGTATCAATGTCGGGAAAGAGCAAAGATGCTGATTGCCCTGGGATATAAGCCAAAGTTGAAGGAGCTGACCAAGAATGAAGAGCTGGATGTTAGAGAGAAGAGCCGTACAGCATTGTTTCAGATTGAACATTTAATTGGGAGAAATTGAAGCAAAAGTTACTATAGACAAATTGTATTATGAGAGTAAGCGTGAACATTTTATGTTTGTTTGGCACTGCGGATTTAGTGTTGATATTCATTTCACGGTGAGCAGCTGATTCTTTTTTATGGGTAGCGCTTACTGAGGAACGAGAGGTAGAAAAGGTATATAATGACCGTCGAATAAGAATGGAATGAAAAAACGAAAACGGGAACATAATGTGAAGAGGCAGGATGGCCAAATGGGTTCGGAGAAGTTGACTTATATATCCCAGTTCATATTCTCTTTATACTGCTTGACTCAACGGGTATGGGCTCAACAAAAACGATGTGCTATTAGAGCACATGGGAAGCTTATGCACACTCTAAAGTGAAATATGAGTCTACTTCTGGTTTATGTATTATGATCACCAATTAGTTAATTTCTGACACTTATGTGATGAATAACCTGAACTCAACAATACTATATTAATAGTAATAAAGTATTGTCAATTATTCACTCATCATCTCCTATGATATAGAAGTACCTAGATTAGGATCCTGTAGCCTTAATTCTGAAACTTCACCGAAAGAAGAAAATTAAAAATTAAAATAAAAAGCCCAACAAAATAACCAGAACAACCATATATAACCATATACCTAGATGTTCTTTTGTTCCTAGTAGTTCTTGAATGATATCAGGATTAACGTTTTACTTTCTATCAATCTATTGCAATTCGTCTCTACTTGATACGGCTAGTTGCTCAAATCGCATAATATATACCCTTTTCAACTACTGCACTGTCTAGTTGTATAGCATTTGGAGATCAGTCGCGCCAGTAATCTGACAATCAAAAGCAATCAATGAACGCATTTAACATCTCACAATCATTTTCACCTTTTTTCTGTTGGACTACATGGTAACGTTCTATTTTCTACTAAATACCATGGAGATCCCCATCTTCATTTTCCATCTTCCGTCATTCACAGAGAGCATTAGATATTATTACATCCTCGAATCAATTCAATTGCCATAATGTGGGGTAGTCGCTTATGGTAGCAATTTAAAGTTGAGTTTTGACTTGAGAGAGAAAGAGTGGAATAAAATAACTCATTGCTGGTAATTTGTCACGGGACAAAGGGAACAATGGGGTAATTAAGCGAAGAAACCTTCAAGATCTATCGAGAAAGATCAGTTGATTGAAACAAACATCTGTTGAAATATAATTTGATAGAATTTTTATTTATATTCGTTGGCAAAAAGAAAACCTCTTACAGAAGGATAGCTTGGAATAATATAGCAATGAATAGTTGTTATATCTTAAATTGTAAAGCTCTAATAGAGTAGCGTGAGATGTATTTATACATATATATATATATATATTGAAATTGTGGTTAGATTCTTGACGCATGACATGACATTTACAATTGCTAGACTAATGAATTAAAACAAGGTCCAGTCCACAATGACCAACAATTCGGTAGAACCTATAGTGTATGCTTACAATTTCTGATTTTTTCTTCTTTCGAAATATATTGCAATATGCCGGGAATTTGTTTGGAAGACCTCTTTGTTACAAAGTTATCCTTTTAGTCGTTTAACTTCTGTTTTACACTCGATCTTCTCTCTAACCGTTCTTTTCATTCTATACTAACCTTGCATTAAAACTGCAGGAGGTTTAACTCCCAATCATTATATTTTCCAATAGGGAAATACTTTCTATATATAGATAAGAGCTAATTGCGTAACAGGGTACAAATATGATTTTTCTTTTTTGCATAAATAGGGAATTATCGATAAAGTTTCATCTTATAGAACTATAATTTTATTTACTATTGGATCTACTATTTGTAGCGCAATTACAAGAATCGCCAGCGCCTCAAATTTCACTTTTGATTTGCTTCCCACATTGTCTCTTGTTTGTTGCTGATATATGTTTCCGTTGGCTTTTCATTAGTTCATCAGATATATATTTAACTGATACGTTATAACGAAAACAACGGGCAGCTTAGAAAGAAACTTAACATTACTTCTCAAAAGTTGATTGATTTTTTAAGAAAGTCATCACCTTGATCGATTGACTGATAGGAGATTTTACCAAGAATAAGTTGTGATTCTACTATTGTCATAAGTGAGTGGAATTCAGAGTGTTATTTGCTATCATCTAACTCTCTTTATTGATCACTATCAAATTATACACATAAAATCAATGTACGCAACTAGAAGTAACGGACGTATTACAGATACAAGATCATCAAATGATCATTCGTTATCGCTGTTAGCGTCTTCTAGGTCCAATGCTTTGATATTCTCCAAGTTCCACGCTGAACAAGTGTTTTCCTTGTCAGGCACCAATAATTCGACCACGTTTTATGGTCATAAGCCTTCTTTACGGCAGAATAAAAGAGAATCCGACTGGTTTCAGAAGTCTGGCAATGATCTGAAATCGCATTCGATAAGCTCTTTGTCATCTTGCTTCTCTTCTACCGACTCTATCGATTCTCTTACTTCTAGCAAAAACTACTCGAAGACTAGTAGCAGTAATAATGATGATTCCTCAATAAGCAGTGCAGAACCGGATGTTTCAACATCTGGGGAAAGAGCGGAATCAAATTCAAGCTCAAGTACGATCAAAAGAAATAAGGCATGGAATATGAGTTTGAAAGAGCCATCCACATACAGATCTAAATATAAATCACTATTAGCACCATTGGATTCGTTCTCTACGTCTTCCCGAGCTTCTATCAAATCTTTCTGCTCTACCGTGTCTTTATCAACTATAACGACACACAGCTCAATTGCAACAATCTCCAAGCGAAAATTGTTCAAATCAAATACAAGCAAATCAGCATTCGGTTTGTTAGCTGAGACATGTGATCCTATTACATTTAAAGCTTTGCCAAATGACGTATTAGAGGTGATTTTCTCATATTTGAATCAACATGATTTAGTCAACCTATTATATGTAAATAAGGTTATCTCGGAAGTGTCAAAAAGAGTACTTTATGAATGTCCTTTCTTTTCAACCAGCTACAGATTAGCACAATTTGTAACGGTAATATCTCAGAATGAGCAATTGGCATCTTATGTCCATACCTTGGATTTGAGCCACATTGAACTTGGAACAATTAATCTGAACCGATCGGCAACTTCTCTTTCCCTGAATTCGCTAACTGGAGAAGCTAGATCGAACAGCTCAATTACTACTGATGCCGAGAATGCCACTAACAATAACAATAACAATAACGAAAGCGAAAACAATGAGAGCACCTTTCTTTCCGAAGACTCTTGGGACGATCCAAACGTAATCATTCTTGCGGACTGGAGAGATTGGAAATTCCGTCATGACCCATTATACTCTACTTCACACTTTTCCTCCAAGTCATACAAATCAATCAATTCATCAGGTATGGATCCATATAAAAAAATGTATTCAAGGCAGCAATTCAGAAATCCTTTCTTGCATTCAGAGGATTATGAATCACATGACAACGACTTATTGACTCCAGTAACTACGGTTGCATCTGGTTATTATAATATGGTTTCCCATCGTCGATTGAATAGTACTACAAGTTTACATTCAAATCATACCAGGAGTCGCTCCCAGGTGTATCCAAACTCACACTCTCACTTCAAATCGATATCATCAACATCGACATCAAACTCACACAGCTCATTAACATCAAGTGACAATAAGAATCATAGCTTCTTCTCTTTCAGACGTCAAAAAAAGAACAAAGCTGGTCTCGGATCGTTGAGATCAAGAACATTATCTGATGCTCCAGTATTAACACAAGTTAACTCTAATGAGAACTTTTATCAAAACAACACTAATAGTACCAGCTCTACTAATCTATATAGTGATTTTGAAGAGGACACTGGTACTCATTTAGAAGGGTTATTGGATGCAACCAATAAGAAGAAAAAATCAAGAGGATTAAAGAAGTTTCAACGATTTATTCATAATAAATCATACGAACCAAACAATAACAACGGTCCAAGAAAACTCTTAACGTCATCTCAGAGTTTGGGCAATGAATTTAGTATTAGATTGCCCTTCTCGACTCCTCATCCTCAGCAAAACATATTCTTTGTTGCAAAATATTCTGGTACTAAGGATATTCCCGTCGGTGCTATTTTGCATATTCTACATTACTGCAAAAACATAAGTACCATTAACTTATCAGGTGTTCACCTCGCAACAGATTATCAAATTACTTCTAAGGAACATATAAAGAAGTTTTTGCCGATTGTCAGACCAAGCTTAAAGGATGAATATCAATCAATGCAATTGAGTGAAACAAAAAAATCAGAAAAACAGAAGGACTCAGCGAAAGTTCATTCGTTGTTGACATTTGATTCATTAGTACCGACTGAAGAAGAGAATGCTCAAATGTCGACTGAAATATCTGTTGGAGACTACAACGGTAGTAACATTGAAAACGAAGGAATGACCATTTCTATCAGAGAATCAACAGCACGTTCACGTTCACTCCTAAGTACGAACTTATATGTTTCAGACGTTCCGAAATCAAACACATGGAAAATCGATCAGATTCAGAGAGTAAATGTGGATTCCATCATAAATTCCATATGTGAGTTACCTGGTGTTCGAAAATTGAATTTAGCAAACCTAATGTGGCTGACCACTGATTTGGTTCACAGGCTTTGTGATCTACATCCTGAAATCGAGGTTGATTTGCAAGGTTCTGGTATGATCAAAAACGCCCCATGGGCCATCAAGGGGAACATTGCGTATTTGAAAGATAATCTTGTGAGAAGTATTTGATAAAATATTTACAGGGAAGCTATGATTGTATATATATACTATCTTGTATTAGAACTAGCCCGACTATCTTTGCTTCAACTGGCTCAACATAGAAGCAGACCTATAAATTTATCGTGGTCACTATTAGTAACGTGGCATATAGCAGAGTTGGTGTCAAATCTATCTTGGATCATTCAATTGCCTATTAGTTCGTCTTGCTTTATCAATATTACATAGTGAATGCAATATATAGCATGCTAATTACACATTTACATTACATTCAGTCATACTCAATTACAACCAAGGTTATCCATTTCATTTCATTTAATAAGCTAAGCTGTCCCATTGAGGCTCACTTAAGCTGCTTTCTGCTTCTTGCTTGCATTGGTCTTACTGGAATTCCAGTAAATAACCATCTGCAAAGCAAGGATTAAATTCAACACACCTGCCGCAACAACAGAAATAAGTAACATGGTATCATCAACCTCCTTCAAGGTAGTAAATATACGTGCTGCTGATCCCAGCAAGAAATTAAACACACCGAAAGCACTCAATTGCCCTGTAGACTTGTTCTTCCAGTTAGCATAAATCTGGGGAACTTTGCTTGCAAGTCCTATTGGAATACTTGCAAGTTGCAAATAAACCATCTTATCCATAGTAAAGTATTCTTGATCAAAAAATAAAAGATTGATCAAATAGGCAATAGCTCCAACAAAATGTGCAGAAACAAATATCTTCTTTACTCCCGATGAATCAGCAAATGATATAATCAAGAGAGCGATCACCACGTTCTGAATACCCATAAACACCATTTCACCAAAAGTTGTGAATGGTTGATTTGTGCGAACATTATAAGCAACAGATATAATCTGAGCAAGAATTTCCAATGCATATCCTAGCAATGATAAACCTTCCGCTGAGCCTGAGGACAGAATTTTTGATATTTGAGGAATTTTGACGATACACGACAAAAAGACTATACCTAGTGATAATGCTTTGGAGATTGCAAGTGACAAGCAGGACAGTGCCTCTGGAGAGGAGAAAGGATCAACACGAACTACTAACTGTTCTGTACATTTTGGTCCTAGTAAGGATTCTGCCACGTCTATTATAGGTTTTGGTAGGTTAGCAGTGATGGGTCTGATCACTGCCGCTACTGGTTGGAAATATCTGTCGATTTCGTCCATTGTGATACATACAAAGCTGACTTTCTATTTGAGAGATGGTAGTGAAGCCTGATCTAGATTGAAACTTCTTTTTGGTTGATTCTATATTGATTATTCTATACTTGGAAGCGTAGTTGATGAAGATAATACAGGTTATATATAAGGAGAGATTCACATAATAATGTGAGGACTGGATAAACGCGAGCTTCAAGTCTCCTTTTGACTCTGATAATGCAAATTTTCGGAGATGGTAAAAGTTAAGATCTCCGATATTGTTGTAATATAAGGCTACTTCCGAGTTGTTCACAAGATATGAATTGGAATCAAAGGAAATAAAATAATAAGAAAATCTGAATAAATACATTACTTGCGTGAAGAAGAAATGTCAATATTAATCTATATACTGACACTGTAAAATTGTTAAATTTTGTTTATTCAGAATTAGGACATAGTATTGGATGGGAAACAAGTACTGAATGAACACTCAAAGAGCAACTTCAGATTGGGTAAAAGCCAAAGAACAACTCCAATTGCACAACTACTATTTATATCTAGGAGGTCTTTGAGCCTTATTTCGTACTAGCCTCACTGTTAGCCATTCAGTAGCATCTTTTACCCCAGTTCTATTATAAAAAGGGCGCATTGTTAGCAAAAGTTCTCCTATTTCTAATAAAACATATCCCCAGTTTCGTTTCTGGTGCTTGCTGATACTTACCCAACCAGCGCACTTATCGGTAGGACTCTACTGTCTCTAGCGCTCAAATGTTCAGCAATTTGATTGAATATCTCTTTAATATCTTCTACTTCCATATGATCATCACAATCTTGTTTGTTGGCCAGCATTAAGATAGGAATGCCTTCTGTATCGTCATCAGTAGCTATTTTGACTATAAAATATTGAATAGAAGTAAACTTATGTCAGCAAACAAATTCCAAAAACGCAGTACCAACTGTATGTGATGACTTAGATGGAGAGCGAACTTCATGATACTTACTAAGTGACTCTTTGCACTCTTCCAGCCGGTGTCTATCAGTTGAATCAATAATAAATACAATTGCATGAGCTACCCCAAAGTATTCTTTCCATAGAGTTCTTAGAGTTTCTTGTCCACCAACATCCCATATCCTTAGTTGTACCTTATTTGCTGTAATATATGCAACTATTAGACGATAGTTAGTAACATAGAGCTAAAAATTATCAATGAAGCTCAATATCTATTGGATACGTACCATTTTGGCCAACTGTTGGTGCTATTCTCTCAGGCGGCGTTATTTTTGCTTCTGGGTTATAGATAGATTTCATCTTTTCCAGAAAAGTCTGTTGAAGAGAAAAGTAAAACTGTTAGAATCAGGCATTCTTGTGCCATTACATAGTAAATGTTGTAAATACCAGAACTAAAGAAGGGACATTATTAGAAGTGCGTACCGTTTTACCTGCATTATCCAATCCTAATAATAAAACAGAATACTCTACAGATAATAACTAATGTTAGAAACTAATAGAAAAAGAAGTCCGTCATTAATGACATCTAAGTGAGTCCCCACAGTAAGTAAACTTACCTTCTTTCTTAGTCAATGAGGCATATAGACCTCTTGCCAGATGATACATTGCGATCAATGTTGATAGAACCAAGTAAATGAGTTTGAAGATAATGATGTGAGAGATTCTATAGTAGCATTTAACCTACAACAAAAAGCTTAAATTAAAAAAAGTACTCTACTGTATATCCAAATGTGCAAAATTTGAGTGCTTCTATTTATTGTTTTGATCCAGTTAAACATGAACCTCTTTTAAGCGTCTTCTGAAGCTAATACAGCTTGTTGTACTTTGTTCGTAAATCCCTCATGTGATAAGGCACTTCATCAGTGGAATTGATCATTCATTCTAGACAAAAACCTCATTCAAGTACTATTGATTATATCAGCTATAATTGCAGCTGCTAATCAGATCTGGTTGTTCACGATCAGGTCAGATAATGAAACTAAAACGGAAAAGGATATATAATTTCCATAATTTAGAGTATCGGAAATAATGTGGATGATCACATATGATAACGGCGTTTGATTTCTACGCTGTGCTAATAGTGAACTATTTGGTATATTGACTAAGCATTATCAGTTATAAATTATTATACAACTATGAATGAGATTGTCTATGTCTCATCTATTATTTGAGCTTTGGCACATCTGATCATTTAGCTGCTAGCTGCTAGCTTCTTGATGAAGAGAACAAACGGAAACTATCCTCAGTACCCTATTTCTGGTTCGTCCGTTGATTTGACATTCTCATAGTTGAACCAAAGTTTTACTTTACAAGGGATTTCAAATTGTCAATCTGTTTTCAGATTCCACTAACATCTTTTTGTTATCTTGAAGTTAATCAATAGTCAGTTAAAAAAGTATTTAGTTTGAAAGTTAACGGACCAACCTAGTCTTTCGAAAGATATGACATCTCATCTTGTAGATTCTTGTAATTTATTAGATGACATAATCATATAACATGGTCTATTTTATCACATACAATTCAACTGATGGTTGGGTGTTACAATTTGTGCTTGAGTCTTTTCAAACTTGGCACAAAGAATGAAAAATCAGTGAAAAATTTCCCTTAAGAATGAACAGAAGAAATAACTGAATAAGAAAAGCATATCAAGAGCTCCCGATGGTATAAACGCGTGCATATTTGAATAGGAAACACTTTTTTTGTTGTAGTCTGTATCAAAGAACTGTAAGTCCTATTATTGGTTTCCAMAGCCTTGTTGATTGCAAAAGAAAGAAAATGGCATCTGCAGTTGCTGAAGAACAGCTTCCTGTTCAAACTGGGTATGTATTTGTTGTTAGAGCTGACGAGAGTAAAGAATTGGCTAGAATTGAAAGGATTAAGTGTTGACATAGTATGCTGATTGTATATCTTTTTATTAACAATTGCAATAGATCTCAGGATGCAATTCCCGAACAAGTAAAAGACTTCTTGAAGTACTTTTATAAATGCTTTCTTGAAAACAACACTTACGAATTACACGGTTGTTATGAAAACACATTCAACAAGCTCACCGACAAGTACTACAAGTCAAGTCCTTGGCCTGAGCCAACCACTCAAGTTGCACCATTGGTTGATAATGACTCTGTCTTTTTAGTTTTGTATACTGAAGTTTACTACAGACATATCTATTCTCGTTTACAACCAACACTTGATCAACGAGTAGCATCTTATACTAATTATTGCGATTTGTTCAACTTGATCTTAAACAGTAACGAGGGTCCTGTTGACTTTGAGTTGCCTCATAAATGGATTTGGGATATTATTGACGAGTTTATCTATCAGTTCAACCAATTTATCATCTACAGATCAAAATTAGTTAGAAACAAAAAAGACAGTACATCAAGTGAGATCTCTTACTTAAAAGCTCATGCCGATATCTGGAATGCTTACAGTGTTTTAAATGCTTTGTACTCATTGATTGGAAAATCTAATATCTATGAACAATTGGAAGCTGCCAGTGAGGGAAATGATGTTCAAGAAGCTGCTGGTGAGTATGGAGCCAGGGCATTGTATAAGAATTTAGGATATTTCTCAATTATTGGATTACTCAGAGTTCATACTTTACTAGGTGATTTTGTTTTGGCCTTAAAGACCTTGGAAGGAATTGAATTAAAGAAATATGCTTTCTACACCAAGGTCCCTAGTGCTCATTTCACTATTTATTACTATGTTGGATTCTGTTACTTGATGATGCATAGATATGCTGATGCCATTAAGACGTTTTCTCATATTCTGTTATACATTTCTAGAACCAAGAATATTGCCCGATCTGGTCAGTATGATATTGTTACAAAGAAGAGTGAACAAATGCGTGCTTTATTAGCTATCTCTGTCGCTTTATGTCCCACTAGAATTGATGATGTCTTACACTCAGCTGTTAGAGAGAAGTACGGTGAACAATTTAGCAAATTGCAAAGAGGAGGCCCTGAAGCTTTACATGTATATGAAGAATTGTTGAAGTTTGGTGCACCTAAATTCATCTCCACTGCTTTACCAGATTATGATCATCCCAAATTCAATTCAGATCCCGCTCTATTACACTTGAAAGTATTCATGATCAAAATCAAAAACAGTGTGTTAGCTCCTTCATTGAAGAGTTACATGAACTTATATGCTTCAATTGAATTGAAGAAACTTGCTGGTTTCTTAGATACTGATGCTGAAACATTACGAGAAGCCTTAATCTCTTTCAAGACAAAGAATCGTCAATTGAAATCCAATGGCGGTAAGAAACTACTTGAAGGTGATTATTCAAATGTTTATGAGCTGGATATCAAGCTTGAAAATGATATTGTTTATGTTAAGGAACTCAAACAATCTAGAAAGTATGCTGATTGGTTCATCCGCAATACTGCTAAGAATCTGTACATGCAAGACGTTATTGAGAATCCTGAGAAACAAGAAGAAAAGCAAGAGGGAAGGAAACAGAAGCGTGACAGAAAAGACAAAAAGTAGTTCGAGTGACTCTTTTCATTTACAGTTGAAATGATATATAATTTCCTAATAAAAAATAATCAAATACTTCCCTTGTAATAGTAGCTTTTCCGGTAATAAAATACCCTCTTATTTCGCTCCAGGGCAAATTTGCATGTGTGAGTGTTTAGGTGTCTTTTGTGCAAACTGTTATTTGCTATGGCAGATATGATATTCTAGTAAGAGAAGAATGATAGAACTGTGCTTACTCATTTGACAGCTCTAAAGAAAGGATATTACCATTTTCAACGAGCTTTTCAATATAAATGAATCCATAACTTACCAACTCCGAAGAGCACCTGTAGCCTCATCATTCTTTATGCATAATTATGCATAAATTTGCGAGTGCTGAAAACTTTAATATAGAGAAAGATTTTTTTTCTTCGATATTTTTTTTTAGAATATTCGAAACTTATATTCCTAGAATCCTATCATCTTATCTCTTTTCAATAACAAAAAAAAATTCAAATTAAGAATACTCACATCCCAAACAAAAAGAGTGTATTAAAAGCATTTACGCCAATTCGGACCTACAGATTCTCTCGGCAGACAGGAACACAAAAAGAAGGAGAACTATCTGAAAGCTCTAATTTGATTCACAATGGCTAAGAAAATAAAAACATCTAAACATATCTCAGCAGATGTTGTTTCTGACTCTGATATGGAAGATGACGAACCGTACGTCTTTTTCTTATCTATGTTTCTATTTATTTTCAATTGTTAGAATTCTGTTTCTTTTTTGCTTCGAATTGAATTGATTGTTGTGGCTGGATTAGAGGTAGATTACCTTTCATAGAGTAGATCCTACATACTAACAATACTACTAGAGTTGAGTTCCAAGTCCCACCGAGATTCTCTAAATTAATACCATCATCGAAGGAAATAAGCATCAAATATTCTCAAGAACTATGGCTGATTAAAATTCCTCCTGATTTCTCTATTGGAAAACTGAAGACATTACCAGTGACTTTTGATCCAGCCGACTTTACATCTTTGAGTACTGATAATCGATTATACAAAGTTTCTGAAAATGTTGGACAAGAGACAATCGATGCTGGAAAAGAAGAATCTAACATGAATGTGTTAGTTTATAAGAGAGATGAAGGGAAATACAAAGGATTGAAAAGAAAAGTTGATAGAGTATTTACGATCAGTGAAATGGCTTCCATCCCTGAGATTGATTATAAAAAAGTGAGGATAGACCAGCCGAAGGTCCCACAAGTGAAAGGATTGAAAATGAGATACCATCCAACAGGTTATGGAATTGAAGATTATAAGAAAGAAAATGAGGATGAAGAGGATGAAGAAGGGGAAGAAGAAAATAAGAAATTGATAGAAGCAAGTAATAAGACTGGTAGTGTTAAGGTAGATGATATTGAGATGAAAGATGTGATTCTACAGAAAGGGAAGAAAGATAAGAAAGAGAAAAAGGAAAAGAAAGAAAAGAAAGAGAAAAAACATAAGAAGGAAAAGAAAGGGAAGAAGGATAATAAAAAGAAGGATTAGACAAACAACTGGGATAGCATTGATTTTATGTGATGTTAAGTATTTCTTATTTATTTGCTTTGGTTACTTTTGCACTGTATTATAATATTTACATTATAGCATAATCTTCGAAGAAAAACGTAGATTGTACATTTTTATTATTATCATCATTATTCTACTGGTTGTCTCATTATTATTACTAGTATCTATTTCTTCTTCTCCCTCCTCTAACAAAAATTCAACTTGAAGAATGTGTAGTGACGCAAAGAAATGATTCAACAATAAAACTTGAACTCACAGGTATAATTATCATAGAATTAGGTTGTACATTCTCATTCGAAAGTTACTTCTTGTWATTTATACAATGTAACAAGAATGGTTTATTGAATTATGAGTGATTTTATTCCGAGCTCTGAAGTCATTTCTTGCTCTGTATCTGATTGCTTCTGCTGATGTTACGTTCCTCTCAATCTTCAACCGTCCATTCAGTCGCACTTCTAGGCGCTATTTACTTTCCTTGGCTGTAATCCTTCAAAATACCTCTCATGTGCAAATTGGTTATCTTACCGCGTCTCGGTTTCTTCTGTTTCCTTTGCTCAGCACCTTTGGCTTTCCTTTTAATTGACGCAGGATCAACACTTGTGGGTTTCAAACCTGCCTCTTCAAGTCTCATTGGTAACTGTGATTTGTCGGGCAACTTGACGCGATGCCATGCTATTACGATATCTTCTTCCACTTTCTTCAGAGGTCCATCTCTATTTGCCCAAACTAATCTTGGATCATTATCCTTCTTCGTTCGTAAAACAATGATTTCATCTTTCTTTTCAAGCTCCTTCAACGTTTTTACGCATCCATTCCAACCATCTTTTAATTCTTTTACATGAATACCTTTGAATGTTGGTTGCGACCGCAAAAATCTTAGCAGTTCTTCACCTGATGTTATATTATATAGTGAGAGATACCTAAATGTCTGCTTTTCGGGGTTGTATTGAATTCTGTCTACTTCACGTAGTAAAGGTACTAGAGAGTCTGACATTGGTGTTGAGAGTGCATCTCTGATTTGTTGAATTGTTCTTGGTTCATCATGTTTCTGAGCAAATTGTTAGAAGTGCAAACGAAAAAGGAAGATATAGAAATTACAAGTGCACAGATAGTATTGCATAGTTTAAGAATTATTACTTACTTTTATTTCTTCCACTGCAAGGGTTAACTGTGTTGACAGATGGTTTCCATTGGTTTCGATAGGCAGTCGCAGCTTTAATTTCCTTTTCTCTTCTTTTTCCCTTTCCTTTTGCTTTTCTAGCAGCTGTCTCTCTTCATCTTTCTTTGATGATTCTTTCACTATTCTCCGCTGAATAGTTGGAGCTGTGCGGAGTTTGCTTTTGAATGCATTCAGCTGATCAGACAAAGATGACATTTTGAGTTACTTACAGAACCGGCCCGCCCCAAAAACTCAATATAAAATCCCAATAGTAGTATCTCACTAAATTGTGATTATCGAACTAGTTTATGGCTAGCTATCAGCCAGAATGAATAAATAAAGATGTGAAGATAGTGAGAAGAATAGACCAGAAAACCAGAAGATAAATTGAAATAGGTTAGAAGAAAGTTGAATGAACAAAATAAAACTGATGATGTAATCATAAATACAGAAGTAGATCAGAAGAGACTAGGCATGTTTGATGTACAGTGAAGATTTATCCTACAGTGTTCTGAAACGAACAGCAATTTAACATCAATCTATTAAGGAAATGATGGTAGCAGGTTCTTAAGATTAGTAGCAATAGCTGTTCTTTATACACATATGTTTTTTCAGCTTTGTATAATATAAGGAATATGTGTAGTGTATTTTGTTTTGCACTTTTAGAGGCTTGGCAAAAGTAAAACAAACAGGTACATCTATTTTACATAATAATGCATATATATTGCATGCTCTTTCTTGTTTTCTGTTGATAAAGAAGGATGAAGCTGCTTCCAACAGAGGTGTCAAATGATTCAAGCTTTATGTGCATAAGATATAACATATTAAAGGCATATTATATCTATAGATGGCTTTGTTAGTTGTTGTTCTTTCAGATTTTGCGCTATACTTTGACTAGATGGTTACCACATAAATATGATGAAATATCTGTATAGTAGTGCAAGGTGATACCGTCCAATCTATTTATACATGGCTGCTACTTATCATAATTAATGATTTCAGCTACACTAATGAATGCTACGTTATCGAATCTTAATTGCTTGAATGTTTATTCTTTTATACATGATCATAATCCTCAAAGCCCCAATTATCCTAACTTAATGTTTCATCAATTCTAAGTGCTAGTCATAGACTATACTATCACCCTTTCTATTCGCAAAGAAGGCCATTTCCCAATGGCAAACTCGGTGCTGTTAATACCGATCTTTCATGCTTTGTTTCCATTTCAATACAAGTATCTTGAATCATTTTGTTCAAGTAAGCTTTCTTCGATCCAGGAGAGATGGACATCAGATACTCCTTAGCAGCTGCGATAATGAACTCTGCTGTTTCGTGTTTTGATACAGGTAATTCACTTGCAAGTAGCATTAAACCAGCAAGCATTGAAGACTCGGTTAACGACTCGTTTCTCAACATTCCGTCAATGTTTTTCAAATAAGGAACTAGTTTCTGAACTTCAGGTGAATCCACATCACCCGTTGTATAATCATGGCCTTTAGAGAATAATTCCTTTCCAATAACAAATAGAAGCCTTTGATTCCTGTTCAGTGCACCTTGACCGTTTTTCAACGTAAGATTTATTGCATAATCACTTATCAAAAAAGTTTCTGACACTCTTTTAATACTTAAAGCACTGGACCATAAGTTCACAACAGACGATATGATCCTAGTTGCATCTTTATCAAAGGGTAATAGGTTCGTTAGTTGCATTTTCCATCTACCTAATAGTTCCGACAAAGCAAATGTTTTCCTTTCATTGTTGATATTGGCATGCTTATTCAGTAGTAAAGTAGCTCTATACAATGCTCTCTCGGCGTTAGGAGAGATTTGATTAGTTTCAATAGCAGGAATCCAAATTGTATCAAAATTTTTGTAAATCATTGATTTCGCTTGATCTTTAAGTCCAAGTTGAAAAAATTTATATGCTGTTAGAACAGAAAAATCTGTGGTATTAGTAGTGGACCAGTCACTAAGGGCCAGAAAAGCGCCCTCGGAACCAGGAGAGTTCATTTTTGATAAAATGGCATAAAGCGAAGATGCATCAAGTGTTCTATGGGATAGAATATGTTTAGCAACGTTAAACGACAACTTTCCACTATAGAAAAGAGTATCAAAACACTCAAGCACATCTTCTGCCGTTTCGCAGCTTTGTAGATACCGACCGATGTTCTTGTCAATGTGCTTAATCGATGGTAAAGAGTTAGGACTCAACTTGCTTTCAGCTACTGAAATAAGTTCAGGCCCATAGACTGGTTTATTCCTTTTTGTTTTCTTTTCAAAAATTGGTGGTTTTGTCAGAACCTCCATACCTTCCATCACTGCTTTGTAATGAAGGTTTAGTAGAAGCTCATTGTAAGTATCGTACTCTTGTTTACCCTGAGTTATCTTGTTGGCAGTTTCATTTTCTACGCTGTTTTTTAAAGAGCTTTTCCTAGATAACTCAGAGGTTGTGTTGTTTAAACTATTGTATAGTTGCTTCAGGCGGCTTTGGTCTAATGCTGTAAACCCTGTAGACAAGTTCGCCGATTGGATCACAGGTAAGAGCCATTGCCATTGAAATGGCGCTCTGAGTAGCTTCATTGGTGTAATCACAATTACGCACTTGATCCTCACAAACTATACAATCAGGGATAATATGAGAAGAAAAAAACTGATTACTTCGAAATTATAAATTTGAATATCCAGCTATATCGAGGATTATGTACGTACTGACCTTCATTCATGTTGATAAGAACGATATAGAATTTAGGAAAGAGAAATAGATGACAAAACGGAGATTATAGGAATAGCTCCAACATCAGGTCATTCTTAGAAAGAACGAGGTGCATTATTTCCGACTTACATAACTAAGGTACCAAGTTTACAATGAAAGAGATGTCCTTCCAGTAAGAACATATTATACCCTGGACAAAAGAAAATCCAGCTATGTTATCTTGGTATGAAATATTATAGTCTGGTTTGAATAATAAAAGTCAAAGTGTTCAATGATAAACCGTTGGGAAATTGGTTGTTTAAAATAGCTGCTTATTGAATCTTGGACTAAAAAATTGATACGGAAATAATATCAAAATTATCTCCGTTATCTGAATCTGTGGACCAAATCAACATGGAGTAATATAAGCAGTTTATGTTCCCATGCTATGACTACTAGAATGTATTCATTATATTGTTTCAACGATAAAACATTGTCTGCCCTGAGATGTATTTTAGAATTGCTTTTCGTTATGCTTAAGAAAAAGTAACTTACGATCGATCATATGATTCTACTGTAAATCATAAACACCCTACACAGGTAAAAAAGTACATTGACTCCGTGATCATCAGATGTACCTACAGGYATTCATTAACACATATAGAATTCTAACTACACAGCATTATAAATCTTTCACTATCTTATTGATCTGTCTCAACCAGTAGGTCATCACCATTTCATGGGTCAGCCTGACTTGGTAAACCAACGGCGGCCTCCAACAGCGATGGTTTTAAGGTTGAGTAAGAGATATTCCCATTAATCTGGGAAAAACGAAACGGAAAAAAAGAGTATCAAGCTCTCATTTATTTATAAATACACAGTTGATCTATGTATTTGTCTCATTTTTCCTTGATTATAAAATTATCAATCAGTCATTCATATTTATTACTGACAAACAGAAAGAAGAAAGGACTTCATTGAAAGAAATTTTTCACATGGTAAGTTGATTGACAAATTCATATAATTCCAATAGACCATCCTTAATGAGACGGAGATAATATTTATGATTATACTGTATGGATTATGTTACAAAAATGGCGAAACAGAATAACAATTTGACATAAATAGAAGGTTGAATAGTCCTCAGAGTCATACAATGTCATATCTTCAGAAGTAGAAAAGAACCAACGAAATGTAAGTTTGTTGAGAGAATAGTACCAATGCGAGAAATAGAATATGAAATAAGGTGTGTCAAAAGGGGTGTGTAAAAGGGGTGTGTAAAAAGGGATGTGTAAAAAGGTGAAAATGTCTTTTGGGTGCAAGCTTCTTTGTTTGGAAGGAGAGAAGAATTAGATATGATAAGAAGGCTGCGAAAGACGAACAGAAGGCAATCAAACGTGGTCTATAGATCTACGTATATTATCATACATATGATCGTACAGTAGGCTTTTCGAATCACAGAGTTAGTACCTTTGTTTATGTCTTTGTCTTTTTGGTAGATAGATTGCGATTCTTTTGAGTTGTAAAATGTGGAATTAGGGTCAAAAGCGCTTAGCTGATAACCATCAGGGTTTTTGTTGGTATTAATTTTTTACCCTAGTTTTATTCTACATGCACATATTACTTATTACATAACTAATCATTACTTATATTGTATTATAGAAGTCTATGTATATAAATACAGCTCACTCACTACATCTAGTAGGAAGTATCGACAACAATTCTACCGAGAATTTCACCCTTCTTCATCTTATCGTAGACATCAGCGAGGGTTGATAAACCAGCAACCTTGAAAGGAGATGAGACTAAACCTCTAGCAAAGAAATCAATGGCTTCGGCAGAGTCAGCTCTGTTACCCACATAAGAACCTCTAATGGAAACAGACTTGACGACAGCGGAGAAGACTTCAGCCTTGCAAACAGCACCAGCGGGTAAGCCGACTAAAACGACGGTACCAGTGGCTCTGACGTATTCGACGGAAGTAGAGATAGCCTTGTCAGAAACAGAGACATTGATGACACCATGGGGACCACCGTTAGTAGCCTCGATAACATCCTTGACCAAATCTTGAGAAGTGGTGAAATCAATGTACTTTTCAGCACCTAATTCAAGACAGAGCTTACCCTTTTCAGCACCACCGTCGATGGCAAGAACTCTGTAACCCATAGCCTTACCGTATTGGATAGCAAGAGTTCCTAAACCACCACCAGCACCAGAGACACAGACCCATTGGCCAGCTTGGAGTTCAGCGGTCTTCAAAGCCTTGTAAACAGTAATACCAGCACATAGGATAGGGGCAACTGCGTCCAAGGCAACGTTCTTGGGAATTCTAGCGGCGTGAACAGCATTGGCTGTAGCGTACTGTTGGAAAGAACCATCGTGTGTGTAACCTGATAACACAGCGGCGGCGCAGTTAGGCTCATTACCATTTTGACAGAACTCACAGTTCAAACAAGATGCATTCAACCACTTGATACCAGCATAGTCTCCAATTTCCCACCCCTTGACGTTCTCTCCAAGAGCAACAACGACACCGGCACCTTCGTGCCCGCCAACCAAAGGTAACTTGGTGGCAAGAGGCCAATCACCTTGCCAAGCATGGAGATCGGTGTGACACACGCCAGAGTACTTAACGTTGATGAGAATTTCATCAGCGGCAGGGGTAGGAACTGGGATATCAGTGTACTTGAGAGGTCCACCGTTTTCGTAGAAAACGACAGCCTTTTGGGTCTTGGGAATTTCAACCATTTTTGTATTTTATTTAATTATTGTATTGAGGTTTAGCAATTAATTGATAATATAAAGATCAACTACTTGATTACTATATTATTTAATCTGCATGAGGGAAAATAAATATAAGAAAGGAAATAACTGTGAAAAGGAGAGAAGGAAAGACACTGATTTATATAAAAGGAAATATAAAGAAGCTTTATATATGTGTGGTGGATGATTCTATGTTATTCAATTGACACGAAGCGAACCAACTCCTAATTCAGTACGATAGGGACGAGACGACCATTTTTCGTTCTTTCAGGAGAGAACAGATGTCAGAAAGAGAGGCATGATGGACGGATAAATGTAAGATATAGACGTAAGACTATGAGTGATGGAGAAGAAAACACTTCACAATCATTGTCTTGATTAAGTTTAATGGCTGTCATACTAACTGTAACAACGTTAAAGTAGTGATTGTTTATAATGATATATTAGATAAACAAGAACAGGGCTATTTGAATATGAAGCATTGATTGTGAAGCGGGAAGTAATATGAAGAAAAGAATCTAGTAGATTCTGATTTTCGATTGATCATAGATGTGTTGACAGACTACAGTCTCAATAAGATTCCTACGTTTAGTCCATTTTGTTGGATGATTAAATTGTGAATGGATGATAAATGAAGTAAGAAAAGGAATTGAGTTTGATAGTGAATGAGGTAAAGTTGAAATATACGTAAAAAATAAGAACAAGCTGAAGGAAGCAACATGATTTATTTAAACTTTAAATTAAAGTTGCTCATGTTTACAAGTAAACGTTCCGTACGTTTATTGATAAGTGAGTCCCAGTTGAAAAAACTTGGTACTGAAAATCTATAGAACAAGACTAAGAGAAAAGAGACGAAGGATCAAATAGACTGTTATAGTACAATAAAAGCAAAACGGTTGGAAAATGAAGAAGATAATGGTCTTTTACAAAGGCATAGTTTACTGTGATATTGATTCTATGATTATGATACTGAATATGGAAACCTAGTTCATCTGCAAGCAGAATGAAAATCGAGCCTCACTATAAATGGTACACGAAAAGTTTCAAGATTGATGATTAATGGTGATGAGTTCAAAATAAAACAATTGATTAAATGGACGAAATTGTCATGAAGATTATTCAATCTTGAGAGGAAACTCTTTTACTTTATGCCGTAATTGGCCACTACATTGAAACTATCCCTCTCATCCCCGTTTTAATGCTTAAATTTTGAACACGAGGATGTGAACTGGTTCGTTGATTAAGCGCCAGTACATTGCAAGCAATAAAAACATTCAGATCAGATTTTGTACATCTTAATTTGTTGTATGCAGCAAGTTAAGATGCATTTATTCATTCAAGAATATTCCCACTAGTAGTCCTAGAAATCCTTGCTCGGCAATCAACACTGCTATTATTTCTTACCACATATATTACATACAGCTCCTCAATTATGAATGTAGTAGACTGCCRATTGGCCGGATAATTGTAAACTGTCTGTTTCACAACCATGAAATCAATGATGATCCAAGAGTCAGTCTTGTATAAAATGATTCTACCATACTGATAGTTTCCTTGACCATACTTCAAATATAAAAAAGTATCATCACTTCGAATTAATGCAGTATCTGTACAGTTTTTTAATATTTAGGTTGCTACTTAATAAATAAACTCTCTCTTCTTCTTTAACGTATTTCCTATTGATATTGAACTTGCCATCTCCTGATAGAGAGCACAATTACTGTTAATTCTGTTTCTTTAGAATGAAAAGTATCCAAGCTGGTGCTCTCATACACGAAATATCAATAACATGAATCAAAATCATAATCTGGATTGCTTCTCCTCTCTGAAACTATATGGATTTTCTCAATTCTTTACACTTCTATTCAATTTTCAATTTGTGAATTCGCCTCTTATAGTAAGTAAGCTACAGTTTCAGTCAATCAAAGTTTCAATTAATAGTGCATACGGAAGAGGATCTGATTTCTATTTCTCACTTTATGATTATTGCATTTCATTCATTATATGAAAGACGAGAGCTCTATCCTATTAGTAGAAGTATTATTGAAAAGCTTTACCTATTACTAAGTACACCGACAAGTCATCAAACAAAATCGGTGAGATTTGAGCGAAAACTCTTCCGGGGAATGAATCTGACATTGTTCATGCGATTGAGTATATTTGGACAATGATGAGACTTACCTATTGTTCACCTAATCTAATGATGGTCAACTAATACCAAGTAAATCAACTCATTTAAACCAACCAGTTTGAACTTTGAAAACAAATAYTAACACATATGACAATTTTGATTGATCTCTAATAATAAATTCATTGATATTTGAAGCCACTATCTCTTTATCCTTTCCTTTCCTCCTTCGTATTCCATCATTTATTCCTCATTTCAAACTCAATTGAATTTCACATAACAGTTCGTTTAATACGTTTTATATGGAGTATAAATAAAATGGCTTAGTTAATTACATAATCATTTTATGTTTCATACTAATAAAGTTAAAATTCATACTAGTGCGTCTCCTCACTGTTGAAAGCTTTATCCCGGAATTGAATACTTCCTTACCACCTACTCCCTTTCCCYCAACTTTTTTCGATGTCAGTTCTATTATAGGTAAGACTATCATGGAGAGAATCACATAAATCATATTCAGCAGGAACTAAAGAGGGGTTGGATTTGTATACTGAATGAGTTCTAAGATCTGGTGGAATTCACTGTTTGAAAAGAATAAATTAAGGTATGGACCCTTTTATGCAAGCCAACAAACAGCTGTCAAGTATTGGAGGTATCGGTTATCCATCTGAAGCAGAAAAAGCCACTTGATAAACACCCTGGGTCTCCAAAAATTTACCAAATAGAAAAACTTATTTTCTATTCATTTTCATTAATTAACTAATTTGTTTTTGTCTAAGTAGTAACATGTCATACCTAACGGTTCATTCCAACGGTTGAATACCTCAACGAGTAAGATTTGAGTTTACGTTGAAAACCTAAGTTCTTCCTCCTTAAAGCAAAATATATAGGGAAGCGATTATCCTCTTCAACCTTTCGATTGACCCTGCGTTTGGAGATAAGGAAGTTATGTTTTTGCATCGTGACTGTTTTGAAAATGGATAAGCTGGCAGTTAAATTCTTATAAAGTCAGTAATTACTGAAACCGTAAACTCTGTGTTGAATCATCTTTGCTTTGATCAATCAGAGATTTGATACATGGATGTATTATGAATCATGCTGATATATAGTAATCCCCCTTTATTTATTTAATATTTCATCCCTTTTTTCTAAACAATACATTTTCAGACCTTCCTTCGTTCATTGATACAATCTTCTCCTTAGACTCAAATCCAACGGTTCAGATTAATTCAAACCAAAACCATCAGTTACTCACTTAGCAAAATACGGAAGAATTATAACGTTTACCATAATAATTTTACAATCCCAGATAGATCTATACCTATTTATAGGCAGATGCCTTTATACGTTTTAAAATTCGTCTCCTTCGTCTCCTTCGGCTGATCCGATGACCCCGGATTTCTGATGCTCTTCGTTTGATTAAGCTTTAAGCTTTGCGCTTAAAGTRAACTTTGTCTCGAACTTTATGCAGGAAAATGTACGGTGCCAGCTCCGCTTCGATCATCCGAAGAGAAACTATCCGAGTTTTAGTATTGAAGGTAAATACTGTTGAGGATCGGAGGAATTAGTAGTGTTTATTGAACCTTGACACTAAGGTGGACCAAGTACAACTACTGTGATTAGCTTGAAGGTTGTTCTTACAAGGTTTTTACGAGTAATAAAAATTCAAGAGAAGAAGATAAGTGCTCTGTGGTATGACGGGACCAGGTATGATTGATATATATGATAAGTTGTATATCATGAAAAGAAGTTGAGGTATAGGAGTGAGATCAGACTTGCTAGCTCAAAAAAARGAAGGTGGAAACAATAGCTAAAGTCTTTGGTTGAGAAGAGCTATATATATCCGTTAATAAGAGCTTCGATACTTTATCAAACGTATTTCAATCAGTTGTTACGATGAAATCATTTGATTCATATTATTAAGATGCTCACCCTGAACAGACTGTAAGTATCAACATAGTTATCAAACTTATGTTGTATGTCTAGCTAATGGATAGCAATATTGAATCTATTATGCCATAAGCTCTCGCTCCATTTATACTAGGTTGTTCCAACCAATGAAATGTAATTGGCMWKGCCAATTACATTTCACCCTATCTATCTTACAAGCCAATAGCTTGTTGCGGGGAGAGCTAAATTAACGGAGTTAAATAGTTAAACGAATAAATTATTCACATACAAATCATCTCTATTAGAAATATCCTTTATCTGCATGAAAATTTAAAATATGATGTAAGTCTTGCTAATTTAAATGCATACTTTATGCATCATACCGGAATATTCTATGGTTGTATAGATACTAATTATATTACAGCCGAAATAGAGTACAATGGATCAATTGTAAGGGGATAAATTCAATTAATATCACTGGTTTATTCAAATTTTATTTCAGCTTATTCTCTAGTTCTGAAAGGTATAAATTGAAACTGAAATCTTCTTTGCTACTGTTGATGATGTACTTGTTGTACTGTCAAATAAGCGATGATCTATCCTTAGAGAAGTAACCAACAAAACGTAAATACTTATTCTGAATAGCTTCAACAGACAGATTAAACAAGAATTCAAGATGTCTCCTCCTACTCAAGTTGAACCAATGCAACAGTTTCACCTCAATACACCTGGCGCGACCAGTCACTCAGCTGATGTAGCTTCAACTACATCATCATCAAAAGGTCAATTGATCTCTGATTGGGACTCATTCAAGTTCGCCCCTATCAGAGAGTCAACTGTCTCTCGCGCAATGACTAAAAGATACTTCGCCGATTTAGATAAGTTCACAGAATCAGATGTTGTGATCATTGGTGCCGGATCGGCAGGTTTATCTGCTGCCTTCACACTAGCAACCACTAGACCCGATCTCAAGATTGCTATTATTGAAGCTTCAGTTTCTCCTGGTGGAGGCTGCTGGTTAGGTGGACAACTATTTTCATCGATGGTCCTTAGAAAACCTGCTGATACTTTTATTAAAACTTTAGGTATTCCTTACGAAGATGAAGGTGATTACATTGTTGTTAAACACGCTGCCCTGTTTATGTCAACTCTGATGTCAAAGGTCCTTGCATTCCCTAACGTGAAATTGTTCAATGCCACAGCAGTTGAGGATCTCATTACAAGAACAGATGATGGTGATGTTCGAATTGCTGGTGTAGTGACTAATTGGACATTGGTTACATTGAACCATGACACTCAATCATGTATGGATCCTAATACTATCAATGCTCATGTTATTATATCGGCTACAGGGCATGATGGTCCTTTTGGCGCATTTTCAGCAAGAAGAGTTCAGCAATTAGATTGTGATGTCACATTAAAGAAAATGCAAGGTTTGGACATGAACAAGGCAGAAGACTCAATTGTTAAGAATACAAGAGAGGTTGTCCCTGGTTTGGTTATCTGTGGTATGGAGCTTGCAGAGGTTGATGGATTCAATAGAATGGGTCCTACTTTTGGTGCAATGGTATTTTCCGGTGTCAAAGCTGCTCAAACCGTACTAGATGTGTATGATTTGAGAAAAAAACAGAACGCTTCATCTTATGGGGCTGCCTAAATGTTTCGAGAAGGAAGAGTAGGCACTGAATTGATTCTCGCAAAACTACCATATTGCTGGTCAATAGCTGCAAAAGATATCTAGTTTAGTTTTGTTGATTATTTCCAACTTTTGTTTATATGACTGAATATTTTATTAATAGTAAGAAGGAAAGATCCTCCTCTGTAGGTAACTTCATTGAGGACCTGAACTGGTAGGTAATAGAATATSCTTGTACATACAAATGATGCATAAAGTGCATGCTAGTACAGGATTCTGATCCTCTGACTTCTTTTCACAAAACTGCTACATGGCATAAGATAAGTATTCATCCAGCTGATTTTTTTGTTTTTTCCTTTGAAGTCCAATTCTGCTACACCATTTTATTCTAACTTTAATTCCGAATCATTATTTGTATCTCTTTCTTGTAGAGGAAAATAAGATAGTTCTGAGTCAATCAACTCATCATTCATTCATTATTCTTGTAGTCTTAAAACAGATACAACAACCTATGATTCATGTCCACAGTTCCTTTTGTCCTTAAACGCTTTCAGAAATCTTCTTTGGACAGTCTTCTGGACACTTTTCAGCGTCAAAGGATTTTTAAGTCTATCAACAGGTATTATTGGATCGTATCATGAGGAATCTAGCTATTATATTTTTCTCATGATTATGCTGGATACCGAAGCAAAAACGTTTGTTTGCCCTTTCTAAGACATATCTACAACCTTTCATATTTACTTGTCACAATATGGAAGCTCGAGTTAGTAGGAAAGACCTGTTTGACGAACCAGAAAACACTGAGATATTTGATCCTCCGCTGTTACCATTTGAACTGGAGATTGAGGAGATATCTGTTGATCAAACAAAGGACAAAACACTGCAGAATGGATATGGAAATTTAACTAGTGGACAACGAGGAGATCAGGAGCAAAAACGAGAGGAAGAAGAAGAGGAGTATGTGTTTAATCTTTTCTCATCTTCAACTCAAGCAAAAGTATCATTAAGATCTCCTTCTCCCGAGCCATATAACCCCCCTTCACGACCTGACAGTTACTATTTTCACAATTTAGCAGAAGCAGAAAAGCTCAATATAAACAAAAGCGCCATTAGTGGTGACCAGATAGTACAACAAAGCAAATCTGCATGGCCTGGGATGGTTAAACCTTGGAAAGTCATACATCTTAATGAGTACAACGCAAAGACAGAGAAAGAAAATAGAAAGCGAAGACCAGGTAAGAAAAATAGGCTGCGGAGAGCCGAAATATTGGCAAAGAAGAAGGAACAGAAAAAGAAAGAGTTGAAAGCGAGAAAACACTTTGGTTTCAATAAGAGGAATTTTTTGGGGGGTAAAATTGCTAATGGTAGTAGTAAACAAACTATCAAGAGACAGAAAACAGTTGAGAGCCAAAAACCAAAATACAGAACAGAATAATGTAAGGGAATGTGGAGAGACGTATCTCGAGAATGTTTATGAATGTAATATTATGATGGATTATGACCAATTTACAGTATTAGTTTACTGTAGATGTCATAAAGAATGACGTGATGTATAATGCAACACTTTGTAGCGAAGATAGTTAGGTTGCATGATCAGCTATGAACAAACTTATAGGTTGATATTAACATAAGGAATGGCAACTGGACACACAAATTTCTCCTACATTAGCACTAGCTGAAAACATGAGACATGTGCTCTAATTCACCACGACATATTATACAATCTATTTATCAATTACTTATCTGTTCCAAGAGTTATAGCTGCATTGAGCAGCATTCTGACTTCCACACCATCTTCCGTAATACCAGATCCACCAGCATCAATAACAGCTTTCACCATGGCCTCTCTAATACTTTCCGATCCACTCTTCAATGATTTCGCTCCAGATCCACCTCTTATCAAAGTATCACGTAATCTTTTCTCCATCCCAGTAGCAATATCCTTCCAGAACGCACTGATCAACGACCGTATCTCAAGTTTCTTTTGAACAAACTCCAGCAATGTGAGAAACCTTCTATTCATCATTGATGGTATACCTAAACCCTCAATAGAACATGATTCTAATAAAGAAGAGAACTTCACAACTAAGGAAGCTCTCCCGCTTATATCTGACATTGATGATGCCAAATATCGGGCTGATGATAATGATCTGTTTATAAGCGCTAATGAGTTCTGAACCTGTGTTTCCATGAAAGCTTTCACTGATTGGAGTAATCGTTCCGGTGATAAGAGAAATAATGTATAGAATGCTTGTGATGCAATATTTGATGATAGTGATGAAGGTTGCTTCATTGATGGTAGAAAATAATTTCTTATTATCGCTTGAGCAGAATCAATTAATGCYTTGGTCTTTCCATCTTTATGGGTCTTGTATAACCGTACTAAGTATACTGACTGTAAAGAAGGAGTATCATCCAAATGCTGATTCAAAGTTTTCACACATTTGGCACCTTTCAGTATTGTTTCAGGAGTAGATGAGAAAGTTTCAATCTCCTGCACTAAATGCAAAAACCAGATAACATCACGAACTAGTATCGATGTTGAGTGAAGCTTTTTCAGTGTCTCATAAGAATCGACAGCTTGGGAGTACGGTTGCAATAATTCGTTGTCCAGCCTGTTGAAAGTAATGTTTACATGCTGAATTGAAGGATTCAATGATTCTAAAGCAGATCTTGATTCTTCTAGTTTCGTTGCTTCCGATAGCAGTTCTTCATAATTCTCCAATGATATTGTTTCCATACGCTTAGATATATCTTTGAGATCAAATCCTATTCTTTTACTACTTGAGCTGAAGTCAAGTTCTGTATCATTGGGATTGTTTGTAGCTACCAAAATCGCGTTAGCAAACGCTATTGAAGAGAACGAGTCCTCCAGAAAGTTGCTGAACTCTTCATCCATCGTCTTATATAACTTAGTATTGCAATGTAAGATCGATGTTGGTGGTTGTCGTGGTCAATTCAAACCTCCCATAACAAACGACAGATTGTTACTTTAAGTGATAGATAGATAATCCTCAGAGTATGATCAGTTTCCAAAATCATTCAATTGATAAAACTATTGCTTTACTCTCAAGTAATTTATATTAATGGCCTTCGCAGTTCCTTCATTCATCAGATAATAAGTAGTTACTACAATTGCAGTATGATTCAAGTATCTATCACCACCTTACTTCTGATAGAAAGCCAAGCACACAACACACCTTCATCTTCTTAATAACATCATCAATATTTATATTCACATCACGTCTCATTCTACATATATAATCACGTAATCAATGACTTTGAAAATCGTGACATGGCGACATTATTTGATTCTTTTTTCTTAGTCCTTATTCCCTTTTTGTTAGCCCTTATTTCCTTTTTAGGATGATATTTGTATTACACCGGAGACTCATCAACTGGATGAACCATAAATTTGAAGAGCATCAACGGTGGAGAAATTCGATTATTTCAATATGAAAACTAAAGAATATTAATGATAATTATAAAAAATATATTAAATATCTTGCATTCAAATTCAGTTACTGTGTAGTGTTCAAAATTGAGTGATGTAGTTGTATTTCTAATGAAACTGGGGAARAAGCAAATTGAAAGTTAATCCTTTATGAAGTAATCTTATGATCACGGGATAAGTTGAGGAAATGATGAACTTTCCTTCAAATGAACCAACGATGAGTTGGCTGCCCTAAACTGGTTTTTATTCTCTTACTGGAAAGAAAACGGGGCATTATCTCTTTCTCAACTCTTTCATATATCCAACGAAATAATCAATTGCACAATAGAAAATAAATTGATTTGTATATATCATATTAAAACCAATCGGTATACTATCTACCTTCTTCATCTCTATAACTACAAGTAAAACAAAAAATAGAATATACAACATGGCTCCATCACATTTTGATACACTTCAATTGCACGCTGGACAGCAATCTGATCCAACAACAGGTGCTCGTGCAGTTCCTATTTATGCTACTACTTCCTATGAGTTTCAAAACTCCAAGCATGGTGCTCAATTGTTTGGATTAGAAACTCCTGGGTATATTTACAGTAGAATCATGAACCCTACATTAGATGTCTTTGAACAAAGAATTGCTGCTCTAGAGAATGGTGGTGCTGCTTTAGCAGTTGCTTCAGGTCAGGCAGCTCAATTTTTAGCTATTGCTGGTTTAGCACATGCTGGTGATAATATCATTTCAACTACATATTTATATGGTGGTACATATAATCAATTCAAGGTAGCATTCAAGAGACTTGGAATTGAAGTTAGATTTGTCCAAGGTGATGACCCAGAAGATTTTGCAAAGCTTATTGATGAAAAAACTAAGGCTATTTATCTTGAATCAATTGGCAATCCAAAGTACAATGTACCTGATTTTGAAGCAATTGCTGAAATTTCTCACGCTAATGGTGTACCAGTTGTTGTTGATAATACATTCGGTGCTGGTGGTTACTTAGTAAGACCAATTGATCATGGTGCTGATATCGTTACACATTCTGCTACCAAATGGATTGGCGGTCATGGCACAACTATTGGTGGTGTCATCATTGACTCCTGCAAGTTCCCTTGGACTAAATACCCAAAGAAGTTCCCTCAATTCAGTGAACCAAGTGAAGGTTATCACGGAATGATTTTCAATGATGCTTTGAAAGAGGCAGCGTTTATTGGACATGTTAGAACTGAGTTGCTCCGTGATTTAGGTCCCGCTCTTAATCCATTTGGAGCCTTCCTTTTGTTGCAAGGTCTTGAAACACTTTCTTTAAGAGTTGATCGACATGTTGAAAATGCTTTAAAACTTGCAAAATGGCTTGAAAACTCAAAATACGTTGCTTGGGTTTCTTATCCTGGTTTAGAGAGCCATTCTCATCATGAACTAGCAAAKAAGTACTTGAAACGTGGATTTGGTGGTGTTTTGTCATTTGGCGTAAAACCTGCTGATGATGATGATGAGAGCGATGCTTTCAAGCAAGGTGGCGCTAGAGTTGTAGATGCATTAAAGTTAGCTAGTAACTTAGCTAACGTTGGTGATGCAAAGACTTTAGTTATTGCTCCTTATTTCACAACTCATCAACAGCTTAGCGAAGAAGAAAAACTTGCATCTGGTGTTACTAAGGATTTAATTAGAGTGTCAGTTGGCATTGAGTTCTTTGATGATATTGCTGCAGATTTCGAGCAAGCCTTTGAGCAAGTTTACAAGAATACTCCTTCTTTGGACTAAAGCAAAGTATATGAATTATCTATACTAATAACGAATTGCATTGATGAGATGCTATGCTGCAAATTGATGAACACATTGTAATTGTTGCTTATGATGATAATTAGTAAAGTTATTGGTTAGATCAATGATGAATCGATGATACTCTTTGATATGGTTTGATACAATACATTTGTTCCTTTTACGATTAAGTTAGCTGTAGAGAGAGATATGTAACTAGTATTAGGAAATATAAACATTTGCTTTTCGAATTTACTACGTTGATCATTCTGAATTTATCATATCTAATTTTCGTTGCATTCGCCTATACAAGCAAGTCCATATTAGACAGGTGTGATAAGTTTTATGAAATCTTCCGAGCGATAAATGCATTAAGACAAAGACAGATGTCTGAAATTAAAAATGGAACAGTAAGGAATAAGGTATTCAATACGATTATTGAATTCGAAGAAAATGGACAATGTAGCCTGATTTTCCTAGATCGATTGCTTAGGTTTAGAGGAAATAGAATTCGAGACAGAAAACTCAGTCCACAATATGTCAAAACTTCAGCTTCTAGAAACCTTTAAAATTTGACATGGAAGAAATGGACCATGAATTCCTAATTAGGCAGTACCAACTACTTTTAGTTTCCACTTGGAAAAGCTGTTGGGAATTAAAGTTCATGGAAGACTAATAAACAAAAAATGCTACCTAATTAGGTAATTCATTCCCCAAGGTGGAGGCTTGAAATTGGATGTCGTAAGATAGGGAATATGAATTTTGTAAAAGAAAATTAGGTCATTATTCATTCAAAATTATCCTGGAACTTGTAGTAAACCAATGATACAATTGAAATGGAAACCATCTATTTATCAGAATTGATGGAGAAAAAGGTATGATGCATCATTAATAATTATTAATTACTGATATCACTGTTTTTCAAAGGTCATAGTAGATCAGAAGATAACGTACACAAGCAAAGCCTCAACATTTGATTTTATTATTGGTTGACTGACACCAGGGGAAAACAATGAAAATATAATCAAGTAATTGTTCTAGAAGTCGGTGCTACCGACAACAAGTCAGGTCAGAGTTCAGATCTGTTTTAACTTTAATAATGATTACTGAGTGATYAATGGGTACATAGTCAAAGCCAACTATGTTTGCCGACAAACTAGAGTAACCAATTTTTGCAATCATAAATTAAAACTTAATTATAATTGCTTCATGTGCCAAAATAATACTTGAAATTGAAGATTTATTATGTTGAGATGATAGAATGGTGTCAAACCATTGTTTGTTCGATTGGTGGTGTCACTATTACGAACAACTGGCTCCATCCTAAGATGTTCTTCCACCATTTTGATCAAACTTTATTGGACCTGTTAATGCTTTCAGTGAAATCTTGAAAGAGCTATGTGACTTTTATTAACCAATCGCAGTATTTACTATTTATTTGGCTATAAAGTTTCTTGTTTGATTTGAGCGGGATTGTGACATATGAAGTGCACCATCTCTTGACAATGAGCTCTTATCTCTTTACCATACGTTTCAACTTTTGAGTTAATCCTTGAGCTGTAATTTCATTCAAATATGTAGGGTCGCAGGATTATATTGAATGATCAATCACTCATTGATTTGAGACTAACAAAGTGATTTGAGTTTCTGTCGGAGATAAATTTGATCACTTGAAACAATTAAACCTGATTGTTGTCAAAGTTAATTAACAATCGAATACGTTAAGATATCAATTGATACAAGAGAAGTTGGCCTCCTAGGAACCTGGAACACTTTGACTAAAAAACAAAGAATAAATGATTTTCAAGAATCACCAAGACAAGACATAAACGGTGTTTGTGAGATAAATCAAGGTGCGTTCATAATTCTTTGAGAAAAGAAAACTGGCTGGTTCAATTGATAAGGGTGCTAAAAAGAAAGACTAATCATATTGTTGTTGAAGCTAAATTTTGATCAAAACGCAACTTGGGGTGCGTTTCAGATAGTTAACCATAGAAGACAATAGAGGAGGATAAGTCAAGAATACACTTAGTTATGTTGCTTTTAACTTTTTTGGGGTTCTCGGAACTTAAATTAAGTTACTAGTATCTAAAGATTTTAATACTGTCCGAGAACTTAATTTGTGTACTTATGTTTTGTATGTCCGACTATGTACAGAAATGAATCCCTATGTACGTCGCGTACTGAAATAAGTTACTGGACACGAAGACTAAACTCAAATACTAAATGGGTAATCAAATAAAAACTTTAACTTGATTTACTTCTTGTTTTGATTAGAGTTTCGATTGTATTTAATGTAAGGATCGAAGTAACGTCTTCTTATGGATTGCTTTCTGGTACTCTTTTGGTATTCAGATCACAATTCTCAATCGATGTTCAACAAATCAGGCTAAYACTTTAGATGTAACCTTTTAAGTGGGTACTCCAACTTTATTTCTATGAATGTTAGTTACCTACTCAAATCTATTTTTTTTTATAACTAATACGAAATAATCGAACGCCAAAAAAARTTCTGCCCCTGTACTATTAGATAATTGTTTAATTTTGTTGTGTTTTCTTTTAATGAAGCCGCCATAGATATACTTTTTATGTTCAACGAGCTAGGCAGCTATTCAAGTAATTAGTGGTAGAACTGAAGATTTCAATGATATCTCTTTTTTTTCCTTCCTTTTTGTTTCCTATCTCTTTCAAAACTAGTATGTATGGGTTTCTATCATACATATTGTATATCTAAATCTTTACCCACATAAAATTTTCGAACACTGGTTGAACCACAATGGTAGAAAAAAGTTGCTTCATTTAAGATTTTGGTTCTTTTCAATAAAGATTTTATTATAATACCTCTTTGGATAAGTACCGGTTTCCAGACGTTTCTAACTGGAATCAAGGAATTAAGCTAATACTTCTTCTTTTATTAAGAAGAAGTGAAATATCGGATTTATTTTTCAATTTGGTAGATGTATCGCTATTTTTTTATTGTCTACATATTTCTGGTAAGAAAAATCAAAATAGAGCTAAAGTGCTTTGAAGTTTGAGGTTTACACATGGTAGCTGTTGAAACTGATATCTAAAATGAGTGAATGGTCAAACAAATAATAGAATGGGAAAAAGTTTGATGAAATCCTATCTGAAACCACGTTTGTCTTGTGATTCATGGTTTATCAATTGGAAAAGAATCCCGAATTGACGAAGAATCCCGAATTGACGAAGCTGAAGAACCTATCAAAGCCAGATATGTAAGACAAAAGACGTTTGCTATAAAAAAGTATAAAAGGGTAAACTACAAACTTCGTTTTACCTCAGAAGTGTGTTGCATGCATAATAGTATCAAAAGTTTCACTTTGATTATACTGGGAGAAATATATCGTTGTTAGGATATGAGTCTTTTTCCACATTGAGCAATAACTAGTAATATCCCAGTATAACAAATAAATATTAGTCCTATGTTCAGTTATCACCAATTCCCTGTTTGAACTGAGATTGAGACATATAAAACTTACAATATGAGCTGGATAAGCCCACTTTGTCAAGTTCAATGGATTTTTTCTTGAGATTCTTTGTGCTTCAATATCAAGGCATTCTATCATYTGAAGTACTGCAGGTTAAATTGAAGAAAATAGACAGATTGAAAGATCATTGGGGAACATCCTTCACTTATCTTCCTTGAGAACCAAGATCGATAACGGATCTTTTGATTTAATTAATCACTTTACAGAATGACAAACGAGGTGGTAGCCTGAGCAATCTTGAGAGAAAAGGGAATGTCACTGGATCACTTTGATTTGAAAGTTTCATGATTTTTGTTATTCAGTGCTTTCATTGCTTTTCTCATATAATAAAAAGTTATGATTGTGGAAATAAAGAGGAAAGACTTCATTGTATTAAGGTCTGAGGAAATACCCCAGAAAATGTTAGAATTTCATTTCATGAGCACTACAACGGATTGCCTAAAGCGGTAATACCATGTTTCACTTATAGTCAAATATTTATCGCCTTAAAAGGCATATGAGTCATTTGCCTGCCTTCTTTTGGTTCATAGGTCTAACTAATAAAGGAAACAGTACCTTGGCCGAGAAAACAAGTAGTTCCATCAAATAAGAGAAAATCAAAACTACTACAACTAATTTCTCTTTGTCTTTAGAATCGAAGTAAGAATGAGAGATTCTGGTATTTTGGTAGTTTTCACAATTGTTGAACAGATAAATCAGGAGATTTCATCATCTTATTCGTGGTCCGCGTCAGAGATGAAGTTCACTTAATATTATTGCTCCTATTTCATCAGTGTTTTTTAATTAAATTTTTTCTCTTTTTACAATTTCTTATATCTGTCAGCCTATACTCTTTCAACTAGTGAGTCTATATCAAACCTGGAGCAAAGTGATTCCTCAAAAAGGAAGAACTTATAAGCATCGAGAATTGTATGTAGTTTCATTTATTTACAAATATAGTTCAGGTTTATCGGTAACGATTAGTGATGATATACTAATCCTTAATCTTAAAACTGATGTTACCATAGCGGGTAAAAGATATGTTAATTTTTTCCTACTATGTATTTTCTCAACTTTCTGAGACATACAATAATCCATCTTGAGAATAATAAGKAATCAGGCTTCCTTTTTTCACTTACAAATGTCTCAAAAAAACGCTCAAAGTAATTCTGAAGCAACGGTTACCTAATCGAGCTATTTAACCAGTACAAATTAGTAGTTAACCAGGTGCAAGTCTTACCAAGTAATCGTTGCTATTTACATTTCTTCTTTTCTACAAAAAGAAAGCTTCAAGCACTTTTAGGCGCCTGATGCTTGTGGGACATTCATATTCATCTCTTACCTTTATTTATTAGAAGAAAAATTTGTGTTGAATTTGTTGACCGATTTCGTGGTCTCACGTGAAGAGATATGATAAATATTCTACGAAGGCGAAGACTTAGTCTCAGATGAAAGAAAAATTATCAATACTATTAATCCGAGATGGTCTGAAATAAATTGCTATAAAAAAGCTAATCACTGAGTGTAACTTCTATTTCAATGCTTCTAGAAAATGATGAAACGAAACAAATTAAAATAATAAAAGTGAAAACACGTCTGTCTTATGTTCATGGTGATAGATACGTTATCYGTGAAGAATCAATGTTCATTTTATATTTTATCATGGTAATGAGTGCGATGTATAGAGTACTGATTGTGATTTTATTTCATGGTATTGTACCAAAATACAACAAAACTTAAAAACAAATAAACAAAAACGAACCGCTGATGCATAAACTGAGGTAAATGTTGATTTTTGATCAGAAAAGTATATTTTGTTGCTAGAAATCAGTGAGCTGAAAATAAAATTCATACTCATTGATTGACATTGACTATGTGGTCCATAAATCATTACTCCGTTGTTGGTCACGTGAATTTGGTCAGGGAATCTTTTCTGAACCATACTGGATAATGCAATGTTTATTTGGTAGGGAGTGAAAATGGAAGAAATAGATCTTCAATTCCAGTTAATACAGAAACTTGTGGACTTGTTTTGTAATCTTGAATTCAAAATTCAAATCTCAATTGTGAGTTTATAATGCTTAGTAATACTTGGAATATAATATTCTGTCTGACAAGTAGTAACCTCCTTGAGGAGGAAAAGTACAGAAATGAAAAATCATTCCGTCCAATCAATTTGAACACCGAAATATCTTATAGTTTAAGATTGAAACAAAGTTTCAAACACCTTCTTTCACAATGTTTGTAATTGTGACAAGAGTATATTGTGTCTGATTTTGTTTGAATGGATCCAGCGGAAATAGTGAAACTCAAATGGCAATAGATTATAGTATCTTAAATGCCATTTCTCTGCACTAACATAAAGCCGGTCAACCACTCTGACTCTAGACTAAGCTTCGCCTCTAGTGCTTAACGACTTAAATATGGAGCATTCTTAAAGTGTGGTTTATACCGCCAAAACTTTCTAATTAGTTTTATGTATTCATCTAGAAACTGCTTCATCTGTCTTTCTTTTGTGTATATCTTCCAACTATTTTTTCGTCCCTCTTGTCGGGGGATTGTCTACTTTCCCCTTTACCTTATCTGTACAGGTAAAAGTTTTCCATCAACGCTCATTCGCCGATAGCTGAACAATAGCATAAAATGATCCCATATTTTGCGTTTTCATTGACCTCTTTCAAATCTAACTTACTTTGTCCTGCTGCTAATTTTTCGTAAATATTGGACATTGAAAAGTAACTTTCCTCCGTAATACCATATTTTATGGGGTTCTTGAAAAATACCCTTCCGGCAACCTTATGTTTAAGTTAAGAGATTTTCTCGAAATTTTCTCGGAATAACTTAACTTTACGAAGAGAAAATGTGTCAATAAAATCTATGGGACAATACTTCCACTATATGAATGACCCATAGGTTTACGCAAGTTTTATGTATGGATTGGTGCATCGTTGACTATCTATTGAGAGCAGTGGACTTCAACCAATCATATATATATAATGAGAACAAAAATAACCAGAACTTAAACAGATACAAAAAAAGAATTTTCTCTTATTTTCCTTTGGTTGTGCCTGTGGTTTGTCTTTGGGTCTGGTTTGTCTCTGGTTGTCCAGAATTTGATGCGAATAATCAAAATCTAAAGGCCATTTGATTACATCATCATCATTTATAGCAATAACTAACTTCTCCAACTTACTGCTTTTAAGGTTGATAGCACTTACTCCCATTCGTGACTCTTCAATATTTTACGACCTTCTTCTTTGTTTGACCTCATTCGTAACTCAATATTTTATTAGCTTCCTCTTTGAATGAAACACTTGAAACTCTATACARTTTAAAACTACAAGTTCCTYTTAAATCAGGCTAGCATTGCCTTACTTTTTCGATTAACATACGATCGCTCTACATGTTTCCTTTAAATCTTCTATATCAAAGTTAACCTGATCTACGTAAACAATTCAAAAATAATGCTTATAATAGAGTTAGAATATAATTAATTGCTGAGATACTCTTCAAACCACAGTTTGAAAGAAAGTCAGTCCAATCTATATGCTTTCATTTAGCGATAGAAGAAGGAACGTATGCAAAACTCCAATTGCTGTTACTTCCTTCTTTTTATATAGGAATAGTAAGTAGTACGGGTGAGCTAACATTGAAATTCTCACTTATCATCTTCGTTTTCGATGACGCTTTACATTTTTGCTATAAACGAGGTCTGGGGAAATATTGTAAAAGAAAGCACTTTTCATCAAGATCGAGCACTCTCATTCATCACTTTCAGCTATTGTTTCCAATATGCAGCAATCTCCTACAATAGCGTTGTATAATAGCATAATAATATTAAAGAAATCTATAATAACCCAGCCGTAAATATAAAAGCCTTACTCCAATTTGTTTTGTTAATGGAGACGAACGAAATAAAAAAAATATGAAGAATACATTTCATGTCATGGAAAGAGATAGGTGCTAACGACATTTATTCGAATGCGAAAATCTGAATTTTCTAAAAGTGAATAAATTGATCATGAGCTTCATTACCAAAACGAACTTCGGTTTGTCGATATTCAGCGTTTAGTTTATCCGAAAACTTTCTGTAAACGCTTGAATCGAAATAATCATTTCCATCTACATTACCAAGCTTTGAGCCATAGTCTGAACCATTAGTAGATTTGTTATTCATATAATCCATAATTGGGGAGTAGAAAGTTTCAGGTGATTCTTGGAACGTACTTTGAGCAGAGAATGTAGTAGAAGCATAATCACTGACACTATTTGGTGATCGGAAACCAAGATCAGCAGAATTATCAACAGTGTTTGGATATGTCAGGTTATGAGTGTTGATGAGATCGTGGAATGATGCATTAACATCAGCAGACCATGAATCAGTGTAAGCATAATCATCAGTGGTAGTAGAGGTAACGTTACCAATACTAGTGTAACAATTATACTCATTATCAATCTCATGTCCAAATCTTACTTCTGGTGTGTAAGGGACAGACAAATTGCTAACAGGAATATCAAGTAAGCTTTCGCTTTGACTTCTGTGCAATTCACCTTTATGACATGAAGAGCAAACACTCTTTGCACTATTGACTTTGAAGCCGTTTCTTGATAATGAGCGTGTGTGAGAATGAGCGTATGGATAAGTATTGGCAGGAGTAACTGGGCCTCTGGAAAGAATGTTCCTATAAGCAGGAGGAACGATACCATTTGTATCGTTGAATCTTGAAGATGAATAGCTTGAACAAATATCACTGATATTTTCATTAGTCAAACTGCAAAGACTTGCAGATGAGTTCCTTGTAATAATACTAGGACTGTTTGATCTAAAAGGTGTAGTTGGTGGTACAATTTGATTATGTGTGGTTCTGATGCTAGGTGTGCTAATGGCATTGCTTCTCTTGTCAATTCTGTTCTTACTCATAGGAGTTAATGGGAATGGAGGAGGTCTTCTCGAAGTGAAGATAGGTGATTGGAGATCCATCTTAGGAGTAACAGGTTCAGAAGGAATAGTAGAATCGCTACTATCACTGCTATTCTTCAGTTGAATAGGAGATTCTAAACCAAAGAATGATGATTTTTTGATGATTTCATCATCTTCTTCAGGAGTCATGAAAGAAAAGACAGTTGCTGACAAATCAATAGTTGAAGAGCAATTACTAGTACTTACCGGTTCATTCGGAATGATTAAAAACACTGGGTATACTTGAGTTGTGTAGATAGGGTTATTGATATTTTCACTAGCAATAAGCTCGGAGCATAATTCGCCATAAGCTTTAGGAGTTAAGCCAGTAACTGATTTGAAGACTCTGTGAAAATGCCATGGAGATAATTTAGTTTTGGCTGCCAACTTCTTGAAACCAAGAACACCACCATTCCTTCTCTTCTTCTTGTCTGAAGAAAGAGTAGATGTTTGTGAGTTCGGTGAAAATTCATTACAGCAGCTGATATTATACTCAACAGGCTTAAGAGCAGTCACTGCTGCGGCTGCAGCAATGTGTCGACAAGCATAATCAACTAGTCTAACGTGGTCAGAATCATTCCTCCTGTTAGAAGGAGAGATATCAGAAGCTGGATTGGTTGTAGTAAGTTCATCAGCAGATGTGTAGTCTAAGGAGGATACCAAGTCGCTTATTTTACATTGGAAGCCGATCTTTTCGTTTGCTTTTCTTGCAATTTCTAGAACAAGCAAAGTACTAATACTTGGAGAGGTATTTGGAGAACATTCAGAGCAATGAATAAAACCAAGTTCTTCAGCTTCTTGACAGGTATCAACGAAAGTGATGTTTGATCTTTTCAAAGAAGAAGGGGTTGCTTCACAGTCAGGTCTGCAGTATTTTCTTGTCTCATTATGACAGACAATGAATTGACCAGCAGATAGAGGATCTCTAAACTGCAGTGACTTCCACCTAGCTTCCTCTGATATGTATAAGGAAGATAACATTGTGAAAATGTTATTCTCGATCTTTTTTTGTTTATAACGATACAAAAAATTGCAAGCTTTTCCGTTTCACTGAAGCTGAATTTTTTTTTCAGTATTTGATTATACTATGATAGTGTAATGCAAAATGGAGATGGTAACAATAGGAAATGAATGAATAGTATCGTTCAAATGAGTGGTAGTAGTTGTGTATGAATTTTATAAATTCAGAAGAATTACGACAATGGAGATTCAACTTGGTTTGACTTTGACCAGGCATTTGAAGGATATATATATTATTTCTGAAGTTTCTCCACGATTGTTTGACAAAAACCTTTAACTTTTTCTCGAACAAACGTTAATCTTACCACCCATTTCATTTAGAATTTCCATAGGTCCTTTTTGGGACTGAGGAACACTTAGCAACAGTGATCGAATCTTCTAATGAAATCACTAAGTGTCGATAAATAGGAAACTTTATCTAGCTTAACTTTACTTTAAGGTTGTATGTCTATTAACGTTTTTTAGTTACCTTGTCCAGAGGTATTATTCGGATATTCTTCGTTTCTCGATTGTTCAAACCTTTTCCCAATTTAAAAATCGTAAGGCCATTGGATTACCTAATACGGCTTGGGCTGTACTAAAATGGATTTTCATATAGAGTCATTTACTTAATGAGGTAATCACTTTTAAAAAAGTATAATCAATGGAACAATTGACCCTGAGTTGTTGGAACTTCCACTATATACATAAGTATACATAATAATTTTTGTGTATAAGTTTACGTATCATCTATCATGAAAGCTAATTAAATGTATGCATAAAGAATTAGTGGACAAAACTGTACCTAATCAAGCCTCCTTCTATATTTATATCTCAATTCAGTTGTAATTGTTGCTGTTCCTGATCATGTGGACGGTAGAAAAAGTTCTACATCTCTTTTAACACCACTCAAGTGAAATATTGAACTATGACATGATTACGGTGCCTGCAAATCTCACCCAACCTTCCTCATTTTGAGCTCGATATTATCTTCATCTTCCCTAAGCCTACAGTCCTATATTGGATGAATCAACTTACTCGAACCTACTAGAAAAGAGCTGGTTAGCTTATTTCAAAAAAGAAAAAGGAAACCAGATAATCATATCATATAGCATGAACTTAAATGCTAGTCTTACATTGTAAGAAGAAAGTGTAGAATCCAGCAGCTACTACTTACTTAAATGAAACGATGAAAAGAGTTCACAGGCTAGTAGCTTTCAAAACTGTTCACTATACAGTGTATATCGAAGTAAATATTATAAATTTTCTAGTAATTGGCTGCCAACTAGCTTAATAGGAGTGGTATTACATATTACTCATTGTGATGGAAAATATCACTTTGTTCCATAGAAAAGAGGTACATACATTTGTAGAAGTCTGGAAAAAGGTATTTTGGGTCTTCTTAATTAGAAGAGAAGCCGACGTCTCATTTTGGGAGGTTTTATTGCCTGAATTACAGTTTGGGTAATGCTAGGCAAACCGGACTATGAAATATCAGTAACACTTCCTTATTTGGTAGAAGGCTTTTAAAGAACTAGATCAAATTACACTGTAATTTGATCTAAGACATATTGAAAAGTTTAATTAGCATGCAATAATATGCAGATCTGGAGGTTAGAGGTCACAGGAATTGATTGAAGATTAAAATGGATTAAAAGAATTTGTGGCTTAAATTAATAGAAAGTTTATTACATTTCCATACATTCTTGGAAAAACTGTGACAAGACTTTAAAACAGAGTTTTAAAGAGAAGGGAATAAGGAACAACAGAGCAAAGAAAATCAATCAATTGAGTATGTACATAAGGACACATTAAGAGTTCTGGAATGTTAGATTGAAAAAAATCTTACATCTATTATATTAATTTCTTATGATTTACAATCACATTCGTTATACCAGCATACCCGTTTGTTCCTCCTACTTCAAACTATTTGTACTACTGATTTAAGTGAAAAACCCAAGCGTTGTTATTAAGGTTTTGTTCTTTCTAAATTGGTCCTAATTATATTGTTCTACCTTTCCCTACATAAAGCTCATTATTCTGAAAAGTTTATCAAAATGTCCTTATTTCCTACTTGGGAAGGACATTGCATTAACTGTCTTTAAAGGTTTGTCCCTTTTCTTACTTTAATTTGTCGTGTATTCCAATCTCAATTTCATTACCCAAAAAGGTAGCACATTCATGGAACTTTAATTTGGTAAGTTAACGGTTTAAAGCTCCGATTTATCAGCTAAAATGGCGGCGGCTAAGTATTGGAGTTTGGAAAGTGGGTAAAACTAGTAATCTCAAATGGGCAACCCTCAGTTGTTTCCGCTGATATCATTAACTTTCTTTCAGCCTCTAGTTCAAGTTACAGATAAATTGAATCAAAGATTAATCTCATTAATTGGATCTCATTCACAAGCCTCCTAATTCATTATTTGTCTATTAAAACAGTTTATGGTTTTCTCGACTAAGCCCCAGCTCTCACCACTTCTCAGTATACAAACTTTATGACTGATAATCAAGCACGTAATCAAGCGCAGAATACTGAATCTTAATACCGTTTTAGGAAATTCAGAATCCGACACCTTAGTCCGGTTGAGTCAATTTTATCTGAGTCGTTGCAATCCACTAACTTTATTTACTAAACGGGTAATCAAATTGATTTTGCACAAGGAGAGCTTCACAATGTGTATTGTAAAATATTGTTTCATAATAGTTGCATAGAAACTATTTTCAGGTACTTCCTCATCCTACAAAGTGTAATCAATAAATCGTTGATAACTTGATCCTAATATTAAATAAAGTCCTCAGTTTTTTCTCTTTTCTMATGTTTAAGTCGGGTTCGTTTGGTCTTACTATTTCTTTGATTCTGCATTCTTCTTGTTTAAGATTGTGAGAAAAATACATCTGAGGTGAGAGTAAAATAGACAATTGGTAAAACAATAGTTATCAAAAAATGTGAGACTCGATATAGTTCTCAGTTCATTCTAGCGGAGGAGGTTGAACTTGGCGACATTTGGGTACAGTGATACGCAAGTGAAATAATGGTTCTCATAAAATATAACTTTGGTAATAAATTGACCATATTTGAAGCATTTGAGACTCAGCACGACACCAAGATTAGTAAACAACGAAAAAAGTCTTTCAAGTAGTTCTCATAGAGTTTATATTACCTTCACTCCTCATAATTGCATAGGGAAAGTCATTAGGGCCAAGGTTATGCATTTTAGTATCTAGAACTGAAGTCTATCGGTTTCTTAATAGAGGCAGACTTAGGAGAAGCCTTTTTTGAAAAGAAAACAGTATTCTGGTGTTTCTTTAAAGTTTTTCAAACACCAATATATAGCGTTAAACCTTGTGTTAAATAATTAGTTAACATTTCATGAAACGAAATTAAATGGCAAGTGTTGACCGTAAAGCGCGACTGTAAGGCTAAAATCTGTAGATTGTACAGCTTTTGTAAAGCTAATGAAATAAATTTTAAGTTATTTTCAGATCTCAGAATAGCGACAGGATCCAAAGAACTATCTGTCACGCTGCAGGTGAAATGTTTTAACTATATTATCGATTGATACTATTTCGTACTCATCTCAAATATTTGAAACATTAGTTCTGTTAGCCTAAACGGTATTTGGGTGGTTGATGACTCCAGATTTGTGCAATTCCTTGCTCTTCTTGTTTATTCTAGCGGTCCTGTAATTTATAGTCCCTTAGTTTCAATCCCCTACTTAGTGTTGAAAAACGATTTACTGGTGTCGCTAATGTCTAATACTTCCCAAGAAATTTCAAGGACGCTTACTGAAAAGAAATTACAAGGAAAGAAGTGAGAAGAAACTTTTAATGCTGACATCAAACTCTGATCCCCCGCAAATAAACAATAATGATAGAAAATCTTTASTGTCAACAAAGATCCACGCAGTTGTTTCGTTTCAATTGAAGGAGTTCTTTCAATTTCATTCGAATGAAAAATCGAGACCCAGGAACAGGCCAGTTAAAGTTATAAACTTGTCTCGGTCTTACCTAATATGGTAGTATTTAATTTAACTCTATTTGGAACCACTTTTATTTCATAACCAATTTCAGATGTATTAGTTTAAATCTATTCCCAATGAGGATGAAGTTAATGTTCCTTGTCTTGGAATTCTTTGCAAGGTACAAGAACCACTTATATGACATGACATACAGATTCTCCCTTGAGCAATCGAGTTTCAAGAACCTTTAATTCTTCTGACAAATACGGTACAACACATCTAGTTAACTTTCAGTTAAGTTGAAGGAAGGGTTCTAATTATCTTACAGTTTCAACTTATCAAAGTAGTAGGTACTGCATTTAAACCTGTTGTACCCGTCAGTTTGTAGGCAGAACCATTGCTTTCTTTTTTTTTTTGTTTCCTTCACTCACTCATAACTCCATCAATTTTTATTCATTCGTATCATAGGTAATTTTTTGGATCATACTATCAGTTTTACTTAAGAGATACCAGGTATAAACCGAGAATTTTATATATTTAGAAGAATTTTGCATGACTCGAAAATTGTTGGAGGTTATCTGGGAATGAAATAATTATATTCAGCATAAAAACGTAAATTCGTTGATTTTGAAACAAAATAATTAAAACCAACCCTTTTAAAGTAATAACTCATTAAGCCTCCTTTTTTGATAGTTTTTTCCATTGTTTCTTTAGTAGATTTTAAGAAACAGCTTTATTTGAGCTTTTTAAACTTATCTATCGATAAGAGGCCTATGCGGTACAAATTTGTCCAGCCATTAAACAATTGACTTGAACGCAATTATTATTGTGTTTCGGAAACAAAAGTTGATATAATTAAGTTTCATTAGGTTTTTTTCGTATCAACAAAAGACTCCTTCTCAAGCAGATTTGTCAAAAATTCGCCCACGAATCAACTTGTTGCATGTATCATTGTAAATCTGCTTCTCACCAATTATAAACTACTCGTTCTGATTGCGGTTTCTAGTTAATGCAACAATTAATTTATACAAACCCTTGAATCAATAACATCTCAGGGTGAATAAACAACTGGTGGGTCTCAACTCTTCACGTTCTAATGTAATTTTAAGATTTCCCAGCAATTATCATAAATCCGCAGGATTTCATAGAACTTTACGAGTTTCATTGTCGATGTATTGTTTGCTATTTATGTTGTAATAAAGTTTGCTTTCCTAAATCAAAAAGTCCGATATATGTACGATACAGAATATATATACGTATCTTAAGTGTCCACTACGTACGCAATTTTAACTTCAGCATAAAGTTGAGTGTCCGCTCTTTTATCGATTGACTCTAATGTTAAAAGTGTAGCCTCTTTTGGTGATGGCGAGCAAGCTAGTGATTACCTTTTATGGATAACTCAGAAGTTAGTTACTTATTTCAGCTACACAACCTCCTTACTTGTATTCTCCACTTCTTGAAAAAGAAGTACTAAACTACATAATTCTTCCAGAATTTAAGTGGATTTGGTGATTGGAAAACCTGCTCAAGTGAGTTTCTTTGACAGAAATAATTGAATTGCTTCCCCCATGGAAAAGAAAACTAGTAAGCCTTTTTCCAAATTGAATGAAATACAATGATTGAAATTCTAGTTAAGGAAGAACATAATTCTAAGTCATTATTCCGTTTTTTAATTAGAATGAAGATGTACTATGTTTATGTTTTTTCTATAATCCAGTTTCCCTCAACTAGATATTGGAATGTCCAACTGCCGAATTGAGACTGTTGCTAAAAAGATTAGGATTTTCTCAGATYTTGAATTATGTTATTGATCCGAGATAGCACAACTGATTAGATATCTAGACGATTGATTTCATGAGAGGACCAGTTCAAAAGAATGTCCAATATTAAAATCTATTTTTATTTATGAAAATCTTGCTGTCTGCAATTGAAATTATAAGGACTGGTTGAAACAAAATATACGCAATAGCTCTATAATTACTCAATTGTGAAGTAGTGGAGCTTCAAATCTGAAGCGGTCAGAATTCAGAGTATTCAGAGTCGATATTAGAGTTTGTAAACGAAACACGAAAGTTATGATATCCTTAACCAAAAAATAAGCAATGTAACAGAAATCAAGTTTTCGAGAAGAAAGAATCCCAGCCGTGGATCAAGATGCTTTAACGGACTGGCAGGTACTGAATCTATTTCGAACAACCTCAAGATGTGAAGATTGTCCACTGAATATTCTTCAATCGCTGAAGCTGTACTTGGCTCTCACCCCCCTAGTATATTATCTTTTCGGATTGCTCAGTATAAACTATCTCGGCAATTCAAAGTGATAAATGCTGAATGGCTGCGATTGTTGAAGTGAATGGAAGTAACTCAAAATTGATACGGTTTACTTACTTTAAGGTCCCTAAACTGTATCGTCGATCAACTTATATTAGTAGTTGAGATGAGGAAAAACTGGTTTCGATAATAAAATAATAATAATACAAATGAGGTGTTTCTTTGCTCCATAAGATACGGCTCTTAAGAATCACCAGCAACATCTAAAAGAATATAACCCTCTGTTCTGGTAGTATATAAAACTCTTTATCTTATTGACACTTTACTTCATTCTACTGTCCATCTTCCAATCAGAATCATTCGAAATATTATTATTGGCATTTTCGGTTACTACCATAATGAGTTACTCATAAAACTCCTATAATCAGGCGTCGAACAAGGGGTGCTCGTAGTTTTCATATTATTTTACTAATTGAGTTTTTTCAGCTGAACATTCATAGATTAACAATACCCGTTCTGGTTGATTGTTCTCACAGCGATTGTCACAATGACATTACCTCAATATCCTCTCTGGGAATTTCCCGAAGATCTCACCCCTTCATAACAACTCATCCAACTGTGGCTTTGTTTTTTCAATTGTATAAATGTTTCCTTTAACAGTCAATACTCAACTTTAACTGGCCTAATTAACTAACTTAGCAGTATGAGGGTAAATAACTTCCGTTTAAGGAATACTTTAGCTTTTCTCAAGCATTTGCTTTGAGAAGCCTTTATATGAGCCACATCAAAGCTATGAAACAATTGATGATCAGTTGAGTGGCTACTAGTGTTGTTTTTCAGTATCTAGATTGGACTGTAAGGAATTGGACAGGTAGCTATTAGGTATCTTTCTTGTACGCCTGTAAATGGTTAATCTTCCTGTAATTGGACCGTAGTAATCGTGAGATCAAATAAGCATTTTTTTTCTGAATCATGACCAAAACTGATCAATGAACCCAAATCATCYCCACGCAATCATCACGCTAATAAAGGAGGTAGCCAYAGCGCATTCCCTTACACTAAGCAATGACATCAACGGTTAACCAATTAGTAAACAATCAATTTATACCCATTTCCAATTAGAAGGCTATTTCGATCCTGTGAGAAGGCTTCTCCTCCCATGAATCCCCATTTCTTCTTTGGTTTTYGACAGGTACGGGGTATCACATGTTCATTTCCACTGGAATGTGGTAATTAAATATTTCGCTCACAGTAATAGAGTAAACCTTCATGTTTGTTTCATGTCGTGAAAATAAGAGTTCGATACAATGTTAGATGTTAGACAAGTCTTCTCTGTATCAAAGAACATYAATTTGGAATTTTGAACTGTCTAATTTTAATCCTAGTTGCTACATCCGTTAATTGGTTAATGGCTGAAGAAGATATGAAAGGGAGGTGAAGGGACTTATCTGTCTGCGATGATGGTAACTGTTCACGAATAGTTCAAATATCTACAATTTACTACATAGGATTTTATATCAAAGCTGAAAAATAATTCGATTCATCTGTGACATCAATTATACATTCAGAGTAACGCTCCAATCCCATGTGTAGTAAAATTCTAAATATTTTGTTTTATTAATCATCATTCAACTAACGCACAAGTGTAAAAGATCATCTTACTATCTAATCTGTCATGTCAATAAATTACAGTTGCTGGTACTCACTGACYATGCTATACTTCTAATAGGAATCAACCCTGGATAGAACTATATAGATTCTTTATACTAACTCCACAGTTTCCATCTCACTCCTTGTTCTCATCGCATAAACCTCCTGCATGATACTAAAGTGTATTCCAGTAAACGTCATCGCATATTTCTCTAATCAGATGAACAAAAACGCTTATTTCACGTACTGTCTAGACATGAAAGACTTGATTGCTGTTGTTGTAGAATTAATTATCTGTTTTACTCTCTTTTCTCATTCATATCAATAAATTTTCTCTCAGAACTCTAGCAAACATCCCCAATAGCTTTTCTCTTTATTCATTTTACCAACCTTCCCCACTCCTATCTCCTCTATGATTCTGTCTCCTCTCATTTTACCTCATCACCTCATCATTCAGTCTATTTATCTATTATCATCATCACCAAAACGGTTTGTGGATTTATCACCAAATAGAGAAATCAAAACAATATACCCTATTGGGAACTCGCACTCATTAACGCAGAACCTTAACCAGGAAAAATAACAAACTTTACATTTTGCAGGTTGTGAGAATTTCAATTAAAAATTCCTRTGTTTTGAACAGGTTTTGATTCCTTTGTTTCTTTGCCTTTTATATCCACTGATCACTTTGTTCAAACAGTGTTTTCTGGCGAAAGTAGAATGGGAAAGCTTGGTTAACAATTGTTCTTCCGATTGATTGAACTCGATTGGTATTATAGCTTTAACCACTTCACGAACGGTAAAATATGAACTCAACCCTTTGATCAGAAGAGAGTTTGTTTATACACACTGAACGCGAGATCATTTTGGTTTCTTATCATAGCAGATCAAATTACAGAAAAGTAATGATCCAAAAAGCTGCTGTTTGTTACTATAAACAAGCAGATTTGAACTGAACTCGCTTACTTATTATCTGAGAAACGTTCTTTTCAACAAAGTCTAAATCACGCCAGCAATTCAAATTATGGTAATAGATTCTGATTCAGCTGTTGAGAGTTCAATCAAATTAGACGTTATCACTTAACTCCATCAGCTCTGAGTCAAAAACATCAAATAAAACATAATCACGGACATATATACCTACTATTTTCAATAGCTCGCTACCATGTCGAGATCCTCTGTTGATTTCAATCCTGGCAGCAGCCAATCAAGTCACTCTCGGCATCAATCAATGAGCATTCCTATTACATCAAGTGAAACGAATGCAACCCCTAGAAGTCATTCAAGATCACAATCTGCCAATAAATATGATACATACGGAGCTCAGAATTCTATTGATTCAAACTCATCCAATGCTATTCCATCCACAACAGTACATACTCCTATTAGTAGCAGTAGTACACATCAGAAACATTCATCTTTATCTTCCTCCTCAATGTTTCAAAAAGGCAAAAGAGCACAATATGTTCGTTTTGGTCACTATATTCTAGGATCAACACTTGGCGAAGGTGAGTTTGGCAAAGTTAAGCTTGCATGGAAGAAAAGTGATGGAGAATTCCAAGCATCACAAGTTGCCATCAAGCTAATCAGGAGAGACTCAATACCACCAGGTTCTGAAAGAGAAAACAAAGTGTTTAGAGAAATCAATGCATTGAGAAAATTATCACATCCAAATATTGTTGGATTGGAAGAAGTGATAAAGAATGATAAATTTGTTGGCATTGTATTGGAATATGCATCAGGTGGAGAACTTTTTGATTATATTTTATCTCATAAGTACCTGAAAGACACAATCGCTTGCAAACTGTTTGCACAACTAGTGTCAGGAGTGGATTATATGCATTCAAAAGGTATAATCCATCGTGATCTTAAATTGGAGAATTTGCTGTTGGATAAACATAAGAACATCATAATCAGTGATTTTGGATTTGTCAATTCATTTAAACTATCAACTGGAGTTGATTTGATGAAGACAAGYTGCGGATCACCATGTTATGCTGCTCCAGAATTAGTTGTATCAGCAGAGAAGTACCACGGTAAAAAGGTTGACATTTGGAGTTGTGGTGTTATTCTCTATGCAATGTTAGCAGGCTACTTGCCGTTTGACGATGATCCAAATAATCCAGACGGTTCTAATATTGCCCAACTATACCAATATATCCTTTCAACTCCATTGACATTTCCTGATCATGTTCAACCAATGTCCAGAGATCTAATAAGAAAACTATTAGTCGCCAATCCTAGAAAGAGAGTTACACTGCAGGCAGTGAAATCCCATCGTTGGTTAGCACCTTATGGTAAACTATTATCAATTACTGCGAAACAATGGGATCAGAATTATTCAATTGCTAAACAGCAGATCAACCATTTCAATTCAACCCAATTTGTCCAAAACATACACAAAGCATCTAATAATAACCAAACCTCTTCAACAAAGATTTCTCCTCATGGTTTTATTCCTTCTACTATTAACTCCAATACTGCAGATAGAAGATATTCTTTGATTGAAACAAGCCTAAACTCTTCTCAAGTAAGATCTTTAGGTTATGGTCTTGGAGCTGATACTGCATTCAGTTCAAATAGCCAAACAAATCATAAACATTTCAACGGTGTGTCACATAATGATTTACCTGCAACACGCTCGTCGTCGTCTAACTATATGAGATCAGGTCCTGCACTACCATATACGTCCTCTTCACATGCTATTGTTATTCCCTCTAGTCAATCAAGTTCAAGTATCAGCGTTGATTTGAAAGCAAGTGGTATTAATGACGTTGCTTCTGTTACTAGTTTTGACTCTCGCCTATCTCAAACATACTATACGCCACCCTTGTCATCTTCAGCTACATTTGATTCTTTACCAGTTGTCAATCAACAGGGAAATAGTCCAAGGGGTAATATTCCTAAGTCAGCTACTAGTAGTGCTTTATCGCCGTTGGCGAGTAATGGTAACGCCAATGCTAATGACACTTCTTCTGACTCTTATAATAAACAAAACTACAAACATACCAGACATCAGTCAGTTATCTCAGTCCCTACATTCACTTCAGGAAATACATCATCACATTTCTCTTCTGCAAGTGAAGCTTTACTTGCATTAGCAAATGCTGCAGATAAAGCTCAAGCATTGGCTCATTTGAGAAATCAGCAGAGTCAACACCGGACTAGTACTGTCGGTTCTAATAATTCTCTTGCGACTGCTAGTTCATTTCATGGACAAAATGCGACTCCGACTACTACAAGAAGACATTCGATTCATGGTCCTGCACCTGTCTTCTCGTCTACCAATATTATTTCAATTGACACTGAAAGTCCAACTACTACTGGTAATGACTCAGACAGTTCCAAGAAAAAATCAGTGGTTGATAAGTTATTACAACTAGATGATAAAGAAATTGAACTACAGCCACAACAACGTCAACACAACAAATCAAAAATTCTGCCTAGACTTCCGGGTCCTGGAACAAGAAAACCAAGGCCTACTTCTTACAATCCTGCTTATTTCTCTCAGCCTTACAGTGTTGATAAACACTCTGAATCTAATGATTCGATTCTCTCTATCACCGATAGTTATACTAGAAGAATTGATCGTTTTGATGTTAAAAGAGAATCAATCTATGAAAGCGAAATGGAAAACGATGAATTTAAAACTGGAACTGAAAATGACAGAGAAAATGAATTCACGATCAGTAATAACTCAATCGTTGGAATTAATTCCGGAAACGTGTCTACGAGTACTGTCAACTCTTCTGGTAACAACAGTTATATTACCAATAGACCGAATGGTCCTCGGCCAATGGTCAGCAATAATTCTAGTAGTAACTACTCTGAAGACTTCAAACCTTTGAGGTTATTATCAAGAGTTGGCTCTGCTGCTGATGACGACACTTTCATTCAAACAAATGACAATAATAATGATAAGACTTTAAGTACTATCATCAATGGTATCGAAAATTTAGGCGCTAACAGCTCGAGTAGCAGATTGGCAGAGCCCTCTGCAGCTGCGATCAATTCAACAAAGAGTATTGATGATGATCTTATATCAACAGTTTCCAGATCGTCTCAAATTACAAAATATTCAAGAGCATCTAAAGGTTCCAAAGGTTCTAAAACTGGTTTACAGAGCACCAAATCAAGCAAAAAGGAGCCTCCAATCGCTAAAGGTAAATCCAATAGATATAGTATGTCAGAAGTTTTGTTTGATAAGCTATTTGGTTCCAGTAGTAATATCAATTCCCATGATAATTCTACTACTCATCATAAGAAAAGATTCAGCTTCTTGGGATTCAGTACTGCTGAAGAGAGCAAGGACATTGTTAATGCCAATACGAAGGAAGCGTCACCTGCAGGCAACACTGTACCAAAAACGCAAGGCGCTCTTATGCAGTCCAAGGTTGATCCACACAACCAGGTACAACAATCATCAACAAGTAGAATATACAGCAACTCTATTACCCCAAACTCTTCTTCTGGTTCAAGAATTTTGGAACCTTCAACAAGAAGCAATTTACCATCAACTCCTACCAACGTAATAGCAATGTATTCAGGGCTTGATGAAAATAGAACCAGGGAGAATGTCAAGGATGGATCCTTGAATCAAAGGGTGCTGAATGATAACGTATATTGTAAATCAAATAGAAGCAGCGCTAATAAGACGGTCAACGATGTAACGAAACCATCGAGCAAATCAAAGAACAGCCAAACTACTAAAAAAGTGATGGATTTCTTCAAAAGGAGAAGTAAGATTATCAGTTAAATTGAGTGAGGTTTCATAATTGATGTGGTGTTGAGATGCATTAGTAGAACTCTCAATGAATACTCATTTTCTCATCTTACTATATTTTTTCCTTTTTGCTTTTCTGTGCATGATTTTATATGTTTGTTTTATCAGGATGATTATAAGTATTTTTATAAGTATAAGTATAAAATGACATTAGCTAGCTTAATGGTTAACTTTGGGAATGGATTATTTATTAATTTATGGAGACCTGTGGGTACAATATTCTGACAAGAGTTRGTAAGAGTTTAAGATGTAGACAAACAAAGAAGGAACCAATTTCCTACTAATAGGTCGGATTATACTTCCGATAAATATTTGGAAAACATTATCTTTTACGTAGGAGCATAAAAAATGTGTAACTCCCGGTAACGGTATCTAGCATCTTTGTTTCAATAGAAAATGCGACAGATATTTGGCATCACATTTATCTTTTTTTCTTTTTTTCGTTTTTTGATGAAGTTCTTTCTAACCATCCTGCTATCGCGGTTCCGTTTTCTGGTCTTCTGGCTTATAACAAACAGTAACAAATCCTACCACTTCTCTTTTACAATCAAAACAATCAAGCGTCAGATAATTCTATGATATTGTTCACTTTATTTGTTTTCTCAATGCTGCCGCCGTCTAATATTTATGTTCTCATTCTCTTGTGATATACACGATACATCAAATTTTCCCCCAGTACAGAATTTAAATACACCTTTGAATGTTTTATTCCCYTGAATCCAAAAACAAAAAATGATATACAGTCCTAAAGAAAACAAATGCAACCAATATTAAATAACATAATACCAAAAGTTGACAACGATTAAGTTGATTTGATATAGTTAATTAGCAAGACTTGACTTGCCTTGCCTCTATTGACGACTATATTCATGTTTCAACTTCACCAATCTCCTCTTCCATTTTAATTGTACCTTAAAAAGGAATCTCTTTATCTAACTTTATGAAAGAGTTCACTTTGAATGCTTCAGGTGCAATTGGACTATCATTTTGTCCTCTGAGRGTACCTGTTAATCTGAAATCTCTTTCCATCACTGTTAATTGAATGTTAGACACTGTTTGAGTTGTGGCCATAAAAAATAGTACGAATTGAATTGACAARCAATTTGATTAGTGAGTATCTGCAACCAGGGCAGCTCTCGTATTATATCAAAACACTTCCGGTTACCTGAACTTTCGTTAAAGCACCAATTTTTTTACTTACATTCCCTATCCCAGTCATCTATGGTGAATCTATCTCTTTTCCAACCATTATTCCATGCACGTACAGTTGAAACGGCACCACCAGCTACACCGAAGAACTACAACAATCGTTAGCCTTTGCGGTAATAAAATACATGCTCACATCTTCTGAATCCTTATCCTGACTTCTCTCTTCCACTCTCCCAATTCTGCGCGAAACCTCATTCTTCTTCTACTTACTCCAAGAATGATTCCATACGGTAAAAGGCCTTCAAAGGGAATCATTGTCGCTTATTTTTTTTATAAATTTATCTCGTAGTTGAAGTACCTAGGATATCAAAAATTTGTACACTCATACAATACAGACATATACTTCAGCTCTAACGGACTATACTCAATACTATATAGCGCTTCTGATGTATATGTACCATATCTTTCCTCCTTTCCTTTACTCTAAACATCGCAGGTTCTTACTACAAATTATTACCCACATAAAACTTAACCTGCTGATTGGGTGAGTCTCTGGAGGGRAATAAAAGAGACTTCATGATACACCCAAACATTAGATAGCCATATTTCTATATTATGTAATCAGTTTTCGAGCAGTTTCTTCTTTCATCAAATGGAGACCTCAAGAGATCGTGTCAAACACAATTAAAAGTATTCTCACTATACTATGAAAGTTAAAACTAGGGCATTAGGTTTGTTGCTCTGACAACTTTTGGAACTGTATATCCGTAACCTCATCTTATCCGTCACATGATTCAGAAAAAGAAAAAATTTGCGAGCGCACCAGAGAAAACTCTAAAATGAAAATTGTATATAAGCAGTGGAGTACCCCATTTCTATCGCGTTTCTTTTCCTGCTCATTGTCGACGTACTTCAGTAAGTAACCCCCCCCATACTTTAGCAAATAGCCAAATTCGGCTAATATGCTATATAGTTGAAGTAAAATAATGAAAAAATTAAATATACTAACAACCCTTGCAGTAGGATCATTTCTATAGGTCACGTCCTTCTTTGACTCTTCAAAAGAGCCACAGAATCCAACTTGGATGATGAGATGGCCCTTCGCACCCTAGAGTGAGGTATATGGAACTTGTCATGGTTTTTACTGTGGCATTTACATTATTCCTTCGTCATATGCTTTGGTTTACCGTAGTATCAGGAGGAGCGATGATCTTGGTCCTTTGTGTGTACGATCTTCGTGGTTGGGGCACATTGGGCGGGAGTGAAGGCTGTCTGACAAGTCTCAAAGATAATTGGATTTCTAATTAGAAGGACATGGTTTGTACAATGTACTTATTAAGTTAATGTTGACCAATAAAATTGTATCAGCATGAAATACTTCAAGTGTAGGTAATTGTAGACAGTTATAACGTACTATTATGTTAAAGTTGATGCTGGAGCAGCAATTGTATATAAAGTTCTAATACTGCACTAAGAGTTTTGCTCTCACCTGGTCTATAATCTGATACATTTGATCATAATATTGTTTATTAAACTCTAAACGCAGAAATCATTAATATACTATTCAATTATCATCAACAGTGAAACTGTATACTTCACTCGTTACAAAATACAAAATACGAAATACGAAATCCAAATGATCATCATAATTTGAATACCTATCAATCATCAACCAACTCTCAAATCTTGATCTCTTTCTCTTGCAAGAATTTATCCTTATTAAATCTCCAATGCTTTATAACAGGTGCAGGCTTGAGATCATCTTTGTCTCCAACTACTGAACCGCTCGGAACATTATTAATGGATAGTTGAGCCATGTTACTTAGTTCAATGAATGTTTTGTCTATTAGACCCAAGTCTGATTTGTCCAAATCATTTAACTCAGGTAACTTGATTTTCTGTTCTTCATCAGCAAGTGTAGATAAATCAAACCAACGTCTAACCCATTCTTTCCCTTCAGCTTCTTCAGCTTTTCTCAAAACACGTTGTTCGTTTTCGATCTTAGTCTTCTCTTGGTGAATTAAATCAAAATCACCTTTACGAACAGCTTCAGCCACTTTCTTCCATGCTTTCCTAGATTCCAAATCATGCTGCTCTTCGATATCTTTGACTTCGAGATGTTGAGGTGGAACAACACTTGAATCATAAAACCATTCTTCATCATTCGAAAGCTTCTTGGCTTCGGAAGAAGATGAGGCTTTTGATGAAAGCGATAGGCTGGATGTTGAATGAAGAAGTTCTGAATAGCTTTCTGAGAAGGTGGACATTTTTGGAGATATCTTGGAGATTTCATGCCATTGTCCACTAATAGTGTATAAAGCTAATTCCTTCTTTGAGCTACTTTTCTGATCTTTGTAGATACGAGCCTTAAAGGTGTGTTTCTTGCCAGAGAAGTAACCTCTGCCTGAAAACTCAATGACTGCAAAATATCCTGATGAACTTTGAATATATGTCTTATTATCCAATTCGACAAAAGGAGTAGCAACCATGAGACCTTCAATATGTAAAGGAGGTAAAGTGATAAGGTATTTTTCACCCAAATTTTCATATGTCACAATAGTATGGCCGTACTGCTTGACGTTGATAGTGGTAGTTGAGATTGATGCTCTAATTCCAAAGTATCCTTCAAGGTAAGTTTTATTCTTTTCGTTAAAAATAGARTAAGCAGTAACAGGAGGATGATGAGAAACTTGTTCCGATAATAATACAGTTTCACCGACTTTTTCATCATCACTTGTCCATTTTCCAACAAACAATTCACCTAAAAATGGATTCAAAGGTTTCTTTTCGAATCCCATCGATTCGTTACGAGAACAGTATTGAGATCTCAATGTTGAAATAAACCATCTTGTAACAGCTAGCATTCTATGTAAAGCTGCGGTTGATTCTGCTTCAGGATCCGATGATTCAGCTTTGATGAAATTCGGGGCAACAAATAAATCAGGATGTTCTGCCCAGAATTGAGAATACTCGACCAAAGATGTTGGAGATAAAATAAAGGGTGGTGCTGTTAATGAAGATAAATCACCATTGTAAGAGGCAATTGACTTCAAGAATGAAGTCCATGATGATGACTAATAATATGACAATGGTTAGTGCACGATTTCAATAAATACTATCATCAGTGATGGAGTCTCTTGGTTGTCTACCTGTGTAGTCTGCATATCAAGTATCTCTACTTTCTAATTAATCTATYCCACTTACAGAAGCACTACTGGACATTGTATTAAACTGGTGGTATCAACTATCTGTTCTCTTTTTCCCCACTTTACAATTCAATTATTTTCTTTCTACTTTTTGTTTTTCTTCTTTTACTTTCAATTGCTGTACTGCCGTTAGTTTTTGCTATTACTTTACATTCCCTTGTTACCCAATAACCATATACGAAATAACACAACACTGCTGAAATATTCGATCCTCCGCTTTATATCTTCTTTTAAAATCTTCAATATGTATAATATCTATCCAATCGTCATTGATTGTAGATATATTCTATATTACCAATACCCAGTGGCCAGAGCTTATGCAGTCTCCATGTAGTTATGAAATAGTGATAGTATGACAACAACAATAGAATTCGCATWACAGCCAAGTCAATCTTCACATAAATTTTGTCCCTTACTTTCATGAATTAACATGAACCAGCTTTTTCATTCTGCATATGCTATGAAGGTTGTAGCAGAATATTGGAATTGGAAATGTTTAGCTTACGGACAGATGTCTATCTTATGTCCGGTATTTTGGTTGATTTGACAACCATGAAAAAACATTATTGACCTTTCTTTGCTGATGAARTAAAAAGGGTCTCAGGAGATAAATGGATACGTGTCCCATTATAGGGAAATGAAATATAAAAATATTAACCAGTGTGCTCATTCATCTAATGATTTATGTACGAGAGGGAAGATAAGAAGAGGTACAAGAAAGTTAAAGTGGATCGATCTGAGGTAGACTCATCACTGAAGAGGTGAAGTAAACAACCAGAGAGGAGTTGTGTTGTTACTGTCTACTATTTTAATATAAGGCGAAGGCAATGGTCAAAGTAAATCTTCTTATATCAAGATTATATTTCAAAGACARATAGATATACCCTGATTCAAACAAATAATAATTACATTATTCGCAGCCCATAGTCTATCAGCGTTATCAGGAAATTAAGAAGACCCATTTCTTCTTTAACAGCCCGTCTACCAGGTTGTTTCGTTAGCTTTATATTAGATTTGAGCATAAAACAAAAAAGCATCCACCAAGTTTTATTTATTACAATGACACGGCAAGATTATCTATCGCCTGAACAGCTAGAAACATTTCATCAAGAAGGTTGTCTTTGCGTGCCAGATTTTCTCACCGAGGAGACAATCCAATCAACTTTTGATACTATTAATAATGAACTACTTCCATCTTTTTCGTTCGATGATCACCCTCTGACAAAATTTACTACTGGTGACTCGGTATCTTCTCAACATATAGGCGATAAATATTTTCTTGATTCTAGTGATAAAATTGCGTACTTTTTTGAACCAGATGCCATTAATTCTGACACGGGAGAGTTAACTAAACCATTGAACAAAGCACTTAACAAAATAGGTCATTCTCTTCACGAGCTATCACCGACTTTCAAAACGATTTCATTTGACAAGCGGCTACAACAAATTGCCTTGCAGCTCAGTTTCCATAACCCAAGGATATTGCAGTCAATGATCATATTCAAGCAGCCAGAAATCGGTGGAAAGGTCCCTTCTCATCAAGATTCAGTGTTTCTGTATACCGATCCACCGTCAGCAGTTGGATTTTGGTTCGCCTTACAGGATTGTACTATTGCCAATGGATGCTTAAGCTACGTCCCTGGTTCCCATAAAACCAACGGCATCAACAAGAGATTTGTGAAGTCTGACACAGGAGGAACAACGTTCATTCCATGGGGAAATGATCAGCCAGATCCCAAAGAACATTGCGATGAAGATTTCAAAATAGTTGAATGCAAAGCTGGATCGTTAATACTGATTCATGGATCAGTTCTGCATAAATCAGAAAAGAATACCAGTGAGAAAAGTAGATACGCCTACACGTTTCATGTCATTGAAGGTGATTATAAATATGATGAACGGAATTGGCTTCAAATTCCTCCTTGTGAAGAAGGAGGGGCCAACTTTTCAGAACTCCTAACTAACGAACGCAATGATGAATGAATAGTAAACAAACAACTAATACGAGAGACAATTACTCATTGCCGTTCAGTAATAATATAGACAGTATAACTCGTTTAAGACTAAATTTGATTCAAACCCCATAAATTACTACTATCTACATATAATATTAGAAGGACAATACTATTTGAATTATTAGCTTCATAGTTTTCATTTTCATTTTTTTTTTCACATCATAAAATCACTGTTTATTTCAACAACGCACCGCACCAATCCAAAAAACAACGTTAGGAGCAAAAAGTGATAAACAAGAAGTAAGGAAGAATAACTTGTAAGAGTGAGAATAAGTGAATCAAGATGAATCAATATGGATTATAGTAGGCATTTGAAAGGATATCGGGATTTGAGTATAACGTATTATAAATCTTCACGTGCTGCTTTGAATACAGCAGATGTCAAATCTTTTGAACTGAGATCTGAAAAATCGGCTCCCAAAAATATAGCAAGAGAAACCATTAAACTACCAACCAAAAACAACGATCCCAATGCCACACATAAGAACAATCCGTCTTCAGAAGCAGAAGTCTTGGCAATATCCCTATTAGTGTCCTTGATTCTGCTATCAAGTGGTAGTTCTTCTTCAGGAACATCAGTAGGGAAGTACTCCTCAAGACATTGTTCAATCTTACCACACAAAATACCAATTTTGAGATAATTAGGATCTTCCACCGGTGATTTATGATGAATCTTTCTGACATACTCTTTAAATATTTCGCAAGTACCTTTGAAGCTTCTAGCTTGAAGTATCAGTTTACATGTTTGGCCTTTTCTGATTTTGATATTACGAGAAAATATCTGATCATTTTGGAAAACTAATTCCAAAGTAGCAATAGCCATAACTTGAGGAATAGAACAGAAATTATAGAGAGAACGTTCGTAAACTAAAGATAGATACTTAAGAACATCAGGAACGTGWTCCAGCGCATTAAGCACCAAGTCCGATTCACAATGCATTCTTGCTTCGTGAAATTCAGTGTTCTCATCAAGAAAATCTTCTAATGAATTCTTAGCATATTTGCCCCAGATTTCTTTAGGCCAAAAAGATCTATTATCAACCAAATCTTCATGATAGTCTCTGATAATATTTGTTTTCTGTAGAAAAAGACCCATGGATATATACAATTGTCTTTCCTCTAATAGTGATTCATCGGCAAAACCAGCAATGACTGATAATTGTGTCAATCCTTCTCCTACTAAACCGGCAACATAATAGCAATATAAATCATAATCCTTAACAGTTTCAACACCATGAAGATTGAAGTTTTCATCTGTTGCATAATCAGCCATACCATTACCCATCTTCTTTGTAATATCACTGATTACTTTCTTGTATGCTGGTTTTATTTTTCTCAATTCAATAAGAATACAATTAAAATTTTCCAAAACAATCGCGTCTTTCTCTTTACTATCGTGGAAAGACCATTCTTCTAAATCCAATTTCTCATGAAAGCTTCTAAGTAATGGTAGCTTCACCTTTGGATCTAATGTCATATCATCTTCTACCGTATCCAAGGCTCTGAGAATTATATAGAAGAGCATAATAACGTCACGTAATTCAGGATGTAAYTCAATAATYACTGCAGCAAAAGATCTTGAAGTTTTATCCAATAAACTGTAACATTCTATCAGAGTTTCCGGCTCTTCTTTAATATTACGTGCATGTTCTGACTTTCGGAGGAATTTCAGCTCAATGGCTGCCCGAAATTCATCAGGATGGAATAGTAAATCAATAACTTTCCCCATATTCTTAATTACAGCCAATCAATGAACACTTTTGTTGATAAATCACTTGCAAATAAACTCACACCGATAATTGATTCATTAAAAAAAGATTTGACGTTAATAGTATGTCTATGGTAATTTTTTGTAATCTTTCTACACCTACTATTGTAATCAGTTGATCAGGGACATCCCATGTTGATAATTCCAGTTCACCAATTAATCCAATAACGCGCAATGTGAGGTTCTATCCGGGTAATTTTAACTACCGAAGAAGGCAATTCTGAAAGGGTATGAAGCGAGATGTGAAGACGTTATATATGTGGGGCTGAATTTATCTAAATGAATTTAATAATCTTGAATTATGCCAAAATACATATCAAGGAAAACAAGAATAACATCAGACGGTTAATAAATCTAAATAAAGAAGTTGAAAACACCCGTTTGGCTTTTCTTATTTAGAGAAATTAGTAGTTAGAAAGCTGTTAATTGTTCATCAAGCAAGAGTTAGCTTTCATGCATTATATTGGAGATTCTGAGGCTGGATGTAACTCAGCGCGGAAGTTACACTTCGATCTTTCGACTTTTCGACTTTTGGATGAGATTTGTCATTGTATTATCTGATTGAAAGTATAAGTGATTATTTCATGTGAAAATGCTCAAGCGAAGTATATAAATAAAATATTAATTTGGGTTTTAGGTTTTCTTCAATTCTATATTTAGCTCAGGAGGATGCCGATCATCGTAAGAATTAAGTTGAACTCTTCGGAGCAATCTGGAGTAAAAAGTATGCAAGAACATGCAGTTGATGCATAATACTACTGATTTCTCATATGATCCTTGTCGTTCCTATCAAATTTGGCTAGAACTAAGTATTTTTTTATCATCATACGGCAGCGATCCTTTCATCAGAAATCACAATTTAGTAGCACCTATTAATGCTGATCTGATGGTCTCAGCAGAAGTGCAACCGATTCTTTTGATCTCAGATTCGGGCCTTAAATATCTCCAGCTAAGCATGTCATAGTAAATTCATCAACACGATCAATATAGAAAGTATGTTACATTCAATAAACGCTAATACTTAAAACGTGCTTCAATGGAGATAGCTTCACAGAAACATAGTAATAACAATCATAGAGACCTACATCGGATCCTTCAATCTCACAACAGGTTAATCTTTCTCTTTCCCCAACAGCATCATTAAGTACAGTACAACAATAAACGCCATCACCTCAATATTGGAAATATGGGAATTGTTACTTCATATTTGTTCCTTATAAAAGGGAACAAATCTAACTTGTCTGTTAAAACATTTCGTCCTGTCATGCCATTGCTGCTTTATCTAATGTTATACCTTTTGTAGTGTTCACTTTCAGGAACACAAAAGAACACTAAACTTATAAGTAAGTAAGATTATTTCAGAGGTACCAACTTTGAGTTCAAGTAAGTGCTGCTAGATGCTAGTTTTACAGATCAACAATGAGTGACAATGCCACAATGCTCGTTTTCTATATTAGCAAGGATACTACAAGGCGCAGCAATATTTACTAAGATAGAATCTGCTCTCCTTTCTTTCATATCCAGTTTACACAAGAGTTTAATATGCCAAATACCATAGATGAAATAGACGTTTTGTCATTCGAAACATCTTACTATAGAGAATCTTAACGAATAATGAGAATTCGCTTGATTACATTCAATTCTTAAACATGTCCAATTGATTTAGAAACTTCGAGAAACAAAGATCATTCTACAACTAGGGCGTAAAAGRAGCACGAGATGATATCCATAGAAAGTTTCGGTTTCAGATTATTGCAAAGTGACAAAGTAATATGATAGAGAAAAGTCTACTGATAAGTGAAAAGACATTTTGATTTAATTCTCTGAACTGAAAGAGGACTTTGAAGACCATTGATAATCGTTACACTCGTTAAAACAGGATAAACAGCATTGTGATAGTGATAATATTATTACTATCAGAATCATGATGAGCGATCATAATCTCATTTGTACATATAATCAGCAAACTCTAATATCGCTATACAAACATACAATTACAACTAACGGTTATGATATTTAGCATAACAAAATTCTCCTGGATAGGTTTATGATTATGTAATTAAAAACTAGATCAGGAGATTTCTTTTTTCTCTGGCTAAACCTATTTCATCAAAGTTCAATTTTGATATCATAATAAACAGAAATACCTTATTGTGGTCAAGACTATTCATATGAAATTGAAATATTAATAATTACATGAATTTGGAATAACTTAACTTTAATTTCTCAGTAAAAACAGTCTCATTGTTACTTTATTTGTCAAATTGGCCCAATTAACTCTTTTGGTTGTACCTTGCATGAAGGCTCGCCTCCAACAATTTCTCTAAAAGGCCCCAGCAAACTAACTATACTCTCGATATTCTCTGCCTTAAGTATATACATATATATGTAATATAGTGTGATAATAAAAGAACCATTCACTGTTGTTTCAATATCAATTCTAGTTCCTTTTCTTGTATTTCCAATCAAATTTTTTCTCTTCTGCACTTTACTGACCTGAGTCCGCCGCAGCGGCCTTTAAGCTGTGAATGTATAATATTATTACAGTCTGATTTCATTATCAGAGAGTCATATTAATTAAGTTTGGAATCTGTTAAAAGAAACTGAACTTTATTTCAAACTAGTCAAACCTTCAACACTATTGCTAGATGAAAATGTGTGTAGTGAGTGCAGCAGATGTGTGAAGTTATGAGTATCAGTCAGTTAGTAGTGATCTAAGTAAAAAATTCTGAAGGCTCCAAATGATGCAAAGTTTGTTCACATAAATAAATGGTAGAGCTAAGGGGATAGCAAGAAACTAGAGGTAATGAGGACATAATATATACTTTTACTCGGTATGGAGAGTAAGACCATAGGCATGTCATCTCAAATGCTTGTGACAGGCCAACTTCAATCACTTTTCTCTAACATTTTCATAATTGCAACTACGTTTCGCTTGCTACAATTCATATGATTCACAGCCTCACTGTCACTACTAAAAAAGAACTGGCTTCTTTATCATCACCGTCATCGTTATCATCATATTTTACACCAAACTTTCTTCTCTTTGCTCCATTTCCCAATAAAGAGCATCGCTGAAGACTAATAGCTGTATTGGCACGTTTCAATGGCGAGTGTGTAGCACCAGATTTTAGATTACCATCGAAAAGTACAGCAGGTCCTCCGAAGTCTTCTCAGTATTCAAATTTACTCGGACTTTTCGTAATGGCGCCGGCCTGTCAGGAGAATCTTCCTCTGGTGGCAAAAGATCAGTAGTAGGATCATATCGATCATCAGTTTTTCTTGAAGGGTCTTCTTTGGTGCTTAAATCATGTACATCTTTGATTTAGTGATTGGTTTGTTGACTACTTTGCCAACCTTGAGCCTGAACCTTTAGCATGAACCTGAGTCATTTTGACTTCGAAATTAAAGGTTTACGAAAAAGATCAAAGTTCAATCAATCATTATGGTTTTATATGGTGATTCACTCTAATCTCCTGCTTACAGTCAATCTCACACATCTCCTTTTGACTTAAAGTTGGAGCTAGAAGCTAACTTTATTGGAATCCGGAAGAATTGTTCTAAACTTAAATTCAAGTTTCAGAAGAATTGTGCCACCAATTATTCTCCGTTCTTAAAATATACTGTCCCTTATGAATACTTCTTCTATAATAATCAGCATGTTCTTGTTCTACTTTGGTTTCAGCGTTTTTTTTGTTATCAATTTGATTGCTGAGATGTAAGGCACGGGTTATTTAAGTGAGATTCAAAGGCAAATAGCAGTTGGATTAGCAATATTTGTTTCGATCGTCAGCCATATGTTCTTAGTTGGCTAGCGGTGAAAAATAGAAATATAAGTATATATCAACATTAAGTAAATCATTATATCAGCAAGATTATTTTAACTTGATCAAACTATCGATCAATAGACAGTCAGGTATAATTCAAAAAGATACTCTGCTCCTTGAAAAGTCTGATCAAGAGGCAGCAGCGAATAATCAGGTAAATATTTTGCTATTCTCTGATAAAAATAACAACATTCTGGTCTCAAACCTCATAGTCCATATTATCAAAACACGTCACTAAGATGAGTTCTACATCAACATTCTTACCGTTACCAACGGAATCTTTCTCGCAGGAGTATTCTTCAGCTGATGACGATGAGTCATACAACTTGTATGGTATGGTACCATCATTAGCTGGCAATCTGGCTATGCTCATTATAATGGCAGTTCTTTTAGTTGTCCAAACATTATTGAGTTTGAAATTCAGACAATGGTGGTTTGGCGGTGCCTTTTTCTGCGGCTGTTTACTTGAATCATTAGGTTATATTGGTAGAGTAATTTCTAGTTCAGATCAAGAAGACATAAATGCTTTTTTACTTCAGATTGTCTGTTTGACTCTTGCTCCGGCGTTTATAATGGCAGGTGTTTATTACTTATTGGCTAAATTAGTTGTGATATATGGTAGGAAGTATTCATATTTGAAACCATTGCATTATTCCTACATCTTTGTCTGTGGTGATTTGTTCTCTATTATCATTCAAGGTATTGGCGGTGGTATTGCATCATCGGCCTTGCAAGCAAATGAATCCACCGATAGTGGTACTCATATTATGGTGGCAGGTCTTGTAATTCAAGTGGTCACTATGACTGTTTTCTTCTTTTTCTTATTCACCTTTATCTACAAATCTAAAAAGGATGAATATAAATACCTGAAAGCTGTTGATAGTTTAGGAAAGAATGTATCTTATCATGAGCAAAATGACGTTGAAGATCCTTTTGATCCAAGATTCAGAGTCTTAAGGGCGACATGGTACTTCAGAATTTTTCCTTATGTGATCGTGCTTTCTTCTTTATTCGTGTACGTTCGATGTATTTACAGAGTGGCCGAACTATCTGAAGGTTGGGAAGGTTATTTGATTACTACTGAAATATATTTCCTCATTCTTGATGCTTTAATGATGGCATTGGCTATTTTCACACTAACTATATGGCATCCTGGATTTTCACTTGGTGCTGGCCACATTCCTTTACAAAATCCTGATGCTCTTCCTAATCCTGGTAAGAAGAAGCTATTCTCTAGATTCAAGTTTAGGAAAGGTCAAACAGCAGAAGAAACTTACATCGATTTAGAGAGTTTGAGAAATAGAGATGGATCCTCTAACTAATACATGRTACAACGACAGTTAAAAAAATATTCTTTCTTCCTTTCTAAATTTTTATCAAGATAAATCATGCAATGACCACCGAAAGTATCTGGGAGGATTTATGACAAATGGACGCATCTAGCGATTTTATTATTACTATCATTTTTGTTTTTGCTTATGTCAAGACTTATTTTTTGTTTACTGATTAGAATCCAATTCTTACGTGGTATAGTAGTAGTGAATATTTCTGCATTCATATAATGTATCTTATTGATTGTTATGATATAAATTGTGTGATGAACCGTAGCAGTGAAGCAGTTGTACTAATTGGAGATATTAATGTGATGTGACATGAACAGGAACAAACGTAATTGTTTGATTTCAGAATATCCCGCCTTTCGCAAATAGAGCAGTATGAAACTCATGAAAATAATTAAACATAGACCGACCGGACCAAGATAAATAGAGAAAGCATGTAAATTATAGAGTTATAGAAAAATAATGAGTACTAATTTACCCAAACCAATGAAGTCTCTGATCATCCTAGATGCAAGAAACCAAACCAAACCAGCCACCAAAAAAAATGATATAATTATGGTATACTGAAAAATACCATTGAATGTTGTTAAGAGAAACTGATGAAGCTAGACCACAGTTTCAACACGAAATATTTGATTTGCCGTCTATTCGTCTTCAATATCCAATTCTTCTGGTTTAACAAATGGCTTCAGTTTATTGACAACATTTTGAGGGATATTGTTCATCTCATTGAAAGTTTCGCTGCCCAAGACGCTGGAATTCCATAATGATGAAGGCCTTGGTGGTACTTTCTTAGGAGCCATTGCGTGTTTATAATCATCAACTAAAGGAGAGTCGACATCAAATGGAAACAGGTTTTTGAACTCAAAACCTCTTGCTCTTGCAGGGTTACTTAACGGTGAAAATCCTAGTAATGGTTTGTAACCAGAAAAGAAGCAATCACTCATTACTAATCTGATATCTTTAAAATCCGTAGGGGGAACTTTTGGAAGTGAAGAGAAAATGCTATTTTGATAACCCTCACTAGACCCAGAAAATGATGACTTTTTAGCTGACCAAGGTGTTAATTGAACAGAGTAAACTCTTTTATCGGACTTTTCAGAAAGTATTTGAATTCTAGGCGATTCTCTCGCATTTTTAAGAGACCTTGATTGCTGCGACATTGTTGCAGAGTTTGCTTCGATTAAATTTTTCATCCTATTAATTTTCGCATTGCTACTCTTCTTTGCTTCCGTTTGTTCTTGAACTTCAGGTAAGTCCATATTCTTACTTTTGGAATCCGAACTAGAATAACGTACTGAGACCATTGGCAACAGTCTGGAACATTGCTGCCGTCCAGGAATTCTAGACTTGTTCCTGAATATGTGTAAGTTTTTCATGATGATCTAGATGTAATAAAAAGAAAACGGAGTAGAAACTTCTCAAAGCTTATCTCAGTTCAGATACTCTTGCTAGTCACGAATGATATCCACCTAGACTTGGTCTCACACATAAAACTTCTGTATAATAGTTGTTGCTAGAAGTGAATTTCTGTAACCTCTTTGAATAATCAATCTCAGTACGAATAACTCGTGGTAACTACTAAAATGCTATTTAATAGTACGTATCTCAAATACAATTTCTCTGAAACAATATTTGATTGATTCGTCGTTTTCTCTTATCTTTGACGGACACAGATGCTAAAGATAAGGACCTACCTCAATCTAGCTCAATGATGTTGTTGATGAAGACTACAATGATGACAATAACCATGCCGAATGCTCAGAACAACTTCAAACAAAGCAGAGAATAACTAGATAGCACTTCTAATATTGATTACTCAATGTCAAGAGTGAAAGCGTGTTTCTATAAGCAATAACGAAAGACGAATGAAATGATGGTTAGAAGTGGCGGTACTAAGGATTAGGGGGGAACAAATAGAGGGATAAGTGATGTCCGGGACATGGACTGTGAAACTGAGATAAGCGGAATCATTAAAAGTCATGTGACATATGAGAGAGTTTTGATATTCAATGCTAGACTGCATAACAATTTGAAAATCAGCTTATGAAAGTTTTTGAACAATTTTTTGTAAGGCTCGATGACAGAAAATTCTGAAAAATGAGTTTTCTGCCAGCTTATTGCTATATCGTGGAAAATATCAACTAGTTATCTAAGTCTCGAGTAATCCCACGCCTTTCTGTTTACACCACAGATAACCAATTTACTGATAAGAATGAGGTGATCTAGGGTTGGGACATGTTTGCCTTGCGGACAGTAAACCCCTGAAGTCCCTACCTAGTACAGAGAGAAGAAGAATGAGAATAACAAATCGTGTCTATGAACTCTTATTTCACCATTTGGTAGCATTTGTTCACTGAAGTTATGGAAAAAGAAGTACAATCAACGTCTATTGCAATCTATATTACTGATTCTTTCTGCTGTTGTGATGGAAGATGAACAACATGTGTTATCAGTTGGTAAACACGTTGTACCTTATCTTGTTCTACCTCCGATAACGATTTACATGGTATAACGATCTCACATTTAGTCCTGTTTTTTTGAAATAGCAGAGTTGGGTTAAGACAGGTAAAAAAAGGACTGATAAAATGATTGATTAATAAAAAATTTTATCAGTGATTTTACATAAGAGAGAAAGCTGGTAAAAACGGCTGGTGGTGAATTCATTTATCTAAATCTATAACAATTTATTGACTTAGTTTTAGCAAGGAGGAAAAGCGCCTCCTTAGCTTAGTGGTAGAGCGTTGCACTTGTAATGCAAAGGTCAGCGGTTCAATTCCGCTAGGTGGCATTTAATAATTTTTTTCATTCTTTTAGCTACTCTCCTTGTCAGAGCGAAAAAAGAAATGTCGCTTATTCGAGTTAGGACTCAATTACATGTCTCGTACTTCATCTATAAAAAAAAAGGTTTCAGATCCTTCAAATACACCTTTATTTCTTCTTCTGTAGGTTGAATCATTTAATTCAAACTATCTCTGAGACTCCTGAAAATGGTTCACATCTCACATTTACTTTCGTTTGACCAATGTTTTCAAAGAAGTAACCATTTTTACTTCGATTCAACAGACTTCCGATACATTATAAACACAGGATATCAGTTACCTAAACTCCTACTGTATTTCTTCTATTCTCCATACATTTTCATATCAATTAGTCCTTTTCGTTTTTCGGCTTTAGCAGCCTACTAAAAAATTACGCTCTACTTAGATTGAACTTTAAATTCAGGATCTATGCAGAAACATGCATATATCTGCAGTGCATTAAACTTTATGACCCAGTTTGGGCATTCTCCATTTCCTCCACTGCCTGCCTTTTTCATTTGTCTCTCAAGCCTTCTTTATCATTCGTAAGCAACATGATGATAAGGAAATAGAAGTTAGAGCCGTTGAAAACCTAGTAAATTGAATGAAACTAGAACGATAGGGAATATAGACTACAGATTTTGCTTGTAAACTTATTTGGTGGTTTACTAAATTGACAAGTGCCGATGGTTGAGCTCCTTGTATCTTTTTAGGAGTATCGATAGAAGGCACAAGTATCCTCGTCTTAGAGGTTAGAAGAAAAAGAAAGTATAGAATAAAGACAAAAGGATCTTTTAATTACTAGCAGTAACTTATTGAGAGCGATACAATCAAAAGGTTGCAATAACCGAATATCACACTGTACTGGGCCGAGGAATATTCTATCATACTACATTTAAGCCCTAAGAGTACCACCCATAACTAATACCACACTAATGCTCTATGCTCTATTATATCATTATACTATACGCTTTGTCTGTGCTTATGCCTGTAACTAGTATAAGCATATTGTAACAAGAACGGCCTAGAAAATCAACATTATATCTTATTTTTTACGGTTTATAATTCAATAAAGCAGCAAATAACAACTCCGGAACAAAGAATCACATATTAAACACTCTACCTGCCAAAATGGGGTTAATCCCAAGACAAAAACTATCTTCGATTGGAGAAGACTCTTTGGAYAGTACATCACCTGAATTACTTCAAAAGGATGGCTACAAAAAAGGTGAATTTCCTGATATTTTTGACGCTCCAGAATTAGGAGAGGAACCGATTAGCTCGATTAACGTTCCAYTGTTAGTAGGCCTTTTGTCAGGATTAGGTGGGTTTCTCATAGTGTTAGCGTTAGGTCTATTATACTATCTAATTGTCTACAGAACATCAGGAAGAATTACACTATCGCATAACGCACCAGGGGAAATAGACGATGAAGCTGAAATTTTACGCGAAGAACAAGAACATTTAGACGAGTTAGACGAATTTTCAAAACTCTTGTATTTTCAAGCAAAGGAATTTCAAAGATTATACCCACCATCTAGTTCAGACTCAACAATAACTTTATCCGATTACTTAACCATTCAGGAGAAAGGAGTTGCAGCATGGTATTTTCAGCAACCAAAACTTTTGCCTTTCTTACAGGAGAATTATTATCGTGATATTCATGACAGCCTTTTTGTTGAACAAAGAGTGGAACTAGAATTTTTTGATCTACCTTGTAGTAGTCAAACAAATTTACCATTCCCTCGACAAAATTCTGTTTATTATTATGAAGCAAAAATATTTGAAAAACCTGAAGACACCCTCATATCAATTGGAGTCACGACAAATCCTTATCCTGGCTTCACACTTCCTGGTAGACATAGGTACTCTGCAAGTTATGACTCTGATGGCACGAAACGATTGAACCAACCATTTGAAGGCTCTAAAATTTTTCCTACTATCCAACAGGGTGATGTTGTAGGAATTGGTTACAAACCACGCACAGGGACTATTTTCTTTACCCGCAATGGTAAAAAATTAAAAAACGGTACAATTCAAGGTATGATGATGGATTTGTATCCAACAATAGGTGCTAGTGGACCATGTATAGTCCATGTCAATTTTGGTCAAATAGGCTATGTATATATTGAAGCTAATGTGAAAAAGTGGGAATTAGCGCCTGTCAATGGTAGCTTGGCTCCACCACCACCTTATGGTATGGAAGATGATACTGTTTTATTAGAAGCATCAGAAGGATCAACTTCAGGATCAGGATCAAGTTCACAAGTTGACTATGATTTTGCYCAGTACTCCCCGCCTCCTAGTTTCACCAAAATATTCACTGGAGAAGAAAATAGAGATAATATCACCCTTAGAAGTATTTATAATCAGAGCCAGGATAGTCTGAGTATATCAAATGGTGCTGCTGATTCAGACCTAGGAGAAACATCTGAAGACGCACCTTTATTGCCTGTACCTCCTGGTGTTAGCAATGCCAACGATATCACTATACGACCAGGAAACAAGAATAGAAACGGGAGTACTCAAAACAATATAGCTGATTCACCGCCACCCAGTTATAACAATGCATTAGCTAGTAGATCAGGTTCTATTGTTTCAAATGGGCCCATAGGAGTTGTCAGTGATAGACATGTATTGATTAGAAATAACTCTAAAGGTAAAGGAAAACTATCACGAATGAATTCGRCTAATTCACGTTCAAGTGTCAGCGACAATAGTAATAACAAGAATAATGTTACAAATACCAATCATAAAAAGAACAGCAATAGTGACAATAGTGACAATAATAATGCGATCAACACATCGGGTGCATTTGGATCAGAATTAAGCCTTGTACTTGATGAAGCTAATGAAGAAGACTCATTAGATGGCCAACATGAAACTGAATTAGTCAAATCACTTTCAAGGCAAAGTAACGATGATGATAATAAYGACAACAATGATGATTTTACGATAGATCCTTTTAAAAGTTCTGGTAGCGGTGATAACAATAACAATAATGACAGCAATATTGCTGATGAAACGGTTATTAACAAGATGCCTTATGAACATGCAGAAAGGCAGTATGAAGCCAGAACTGTCGATAGAGAAAGCATTGAGACAAGCAGTCAAGAAGCATTTGAGGATGCAGAAGAGCCACATGAAAATGGCGAGAATACCGAATAGTTCTGTCTCTGTGAGAACCCATCAAATGATTGGAAGAAGGGAATTATGGATTGGAAGTGTCAAAGGTTTATTGCTATGACTCTAATAGATATATTTTAATGGAAATGGYTTATTTATGGTAATTTAGTGAAGGGTTTGTTTGTATTGTCGTGATATGACGTTCATACCGAGGAAAGAGGAATAAATATAACTTAGTGAATAAATATGAATATGAATATATACGTTTATGTCAATTCATTCTATGTATTACATAAAACTAGCATCAAACAAGCTTTAAACAGTATCCACTACATTGGATGAACTGTAGTTGCTATTAGAGTTCAGCGAGAATGGCAGGTGAGAAAGATAAATAGTAGCTAATATCAATTGTTCAATTATGGAAAAATGTGGCCTAAGTCGATTAGATAGGGCCTATAGGGCCTATGAAGAGTGAATTAGTCATATTAAGTTTGTATCTCAAGAATAGAACCGAACAACTATTTAGCCATTCACCAATATAGGACGGAATTTGTTAGGAGATGACCAGCTAGTTCAATGAAAGCAGTTTCATCATTGGACTTATTGAAAGTCATCGATGTGAATATAAAGCTATCAATACTAACGTATTAGTATCCAGTGGCTTATTGATATTAATATTACATGCTGTCAACTGAACTGATAATGAATGGATGACAATTTCGGTACTGCAACTTTTTATTTTCCTATGATCTGCCGTTTCATGACTATTAGCATACATTCATTCACAGTTGCTTTATTTTCCTTGCTTAGCTAGTTGATCATAACGTACTCATATAACATTGTACCTGCAATTGCGTTTATTGTGAATGCCTTCTTTACAAGTATTTTTGTTAATGATCTTTGATGTACGATATTATTGTCTCAAATCGAACCACTCTGTGTCTAACGAACCAACATCCAGGGAAAATGAATAGTACTTCTCTTCTCTTCTCTACTTATTTCCATGAACAGCCAGTACAATCAAGGACATTGGAATTTTCAATAGTAGAATTATCATCAGAAATCCGTATCAACTAAATTGGGTACTGTAAGTAGTTCTGTTAGTAATTCTAATACTCTTTTATTACTTAGKTAGATCATTGATTGTTATATGATAAAATATGTATAGTTACATGCAAATAATTATAAATTAATCATATCTTTCATTTTTTATCAAAGCAACAAAATAAGTAGTTAATTTGAAAAAGGCATTATTAATAATGAATAAGATCCTAATACTAGGTAATATTCATTCTATATTAACCGTCGTTCAGCAATATTCATTATACTTTTGGTATAATACTTGAATAAAAGATCCTAGTTAAGACCTATCTGTTACACAAATCATTGTCATGCATAGTTAGCAAGATAGATAGATAATGAACAGTATTATTGATTGTTCAATGGAAGGGAATAGTCAACGTGTAGATTGAAACTTGACGTTCTGATCCGATTTATTATTGACTTAGTAATATATTTATTTATAAGTTCATCAATAGAGAATTTAATAGATACAAGCCATTGACTGAATGTTTACTTTGCTGAAAACCAATTAGGTATATAATTGTTTCAGACTTGACAGGTGATATTATCGAAGTGTATATGACATCTATGATATATTAATATAATTGTAATGATAATTGCAATTGTATGAACCCCAAAAGTTTCACTGTTTGATTTGTAACATTGCTTAAAGATATTCTGAAATATCTTCACGAGAAAGCTACGTTATATTATTTTGACCGGTTCCTTGTCCTTTGCCCAACCCTTGTTCTTTGCCCGACCCTTGTGCTTCCATTCTTCTTAATTTTCAAAGTTTAGTTATCGCCTGATGAAGAAAAATTCATTCGACCGAAATTGATGCTTTTAGATCTACCAAAAGTATGATTTGGATTGATACAATTAATATCATAGATGTTGTTATATATTGCGTTATTGTCAATTTTCTCCCCAATGTTTGTATATCTTGGATTAATATTCTTTGATGACTGACCTGAATTAGGACTATGATTCATTGTGGTTTTATAATCATCGTGAAGTTCACTATTCCATTTTGATTTCATTATCAAATGATGTATTAATTGAAAGTCTGATTGACTAATATCTGATAATACATGATGAACATTAGCAACTGCTTTCGAAACCTGTTTATTATCTGAAAAATCTTCACAGCTTATCCAAAATGGTTTAGAATTGGTAGAAGGATCAAGATCAATGGAGGAAGAAACAGTACTACTCTTATTCTCAATGTTACCATAAGTAGTACCATTTCCAACAGAATTGCTCGACTCATTAGAAAAGCTAGTAGTACCAGGAAAATGCACTGAAAAAGAAGGTGCTTTACTAAGCAAGAGTTTTAAATTATTTTCATTACCACTAGAAATATGAAATTCTCCGGTTTGATTTCTATTAGCAGCCATGCTGTTACTATTGTTATCATAAGCCACTAGTTCGTTATTATATTCGATAGATGCAATAGAATCAAACGAAATATCAATTTTGAATATCATTTTATCTTCATAYTTGATATTGGATGGAGTAACTGAAGATGCTGTCCGATTACTAATAGTATCATCATCATTACCCTTGTTGTTAATACCGATATTGATACTGCTGCTAATGTCAATACTATCTATTCCATTGCCATTGTTACTTTCATTCTTCATACTAGTACCCATTGAGAACAAATAGACTAAATTCGAAGTCTTAGGACATATCATTATAGCTAAATCAACTTGATTCATGATAGAGATTAGATTAACTGGATCATCTATTGATTTGACCTTGGAAATGGTACCCAGTAAATATTTTATGGGATTATAGGATAGTTTAACCCTGTGCCAATCGCCAATTGTGATCGAGTGGCATTCTATTAAATGTGGAGCATTTACATTCCATGAAAACTGTTGAGATTGTTGATTACCCAAGTACTTTGACAATTCAGTGCTGGAATTACTTGTATTGTCCGTAGGCAATGAGGTATGTCTTGCCTTTGAGTAAGCAATATTTGAAGGATTTTGAGAGTGTATGATGTTGATGTTATCAAGAAATTGCGAGTCGTATGAAGCAGGAATTGCAGTTGGAAATAACTCAGGCAATGAACCAGTTGTATTACTAGTACTAAGATAGCCAATACTATTAGGAGTATCAAATCGATCAAAAGATCCAAAACTGCTATCTGACTGAACATAAAATGAATCAAAAGATTCAATTATTTTTGTATAAGGATTATGAAGCTTTTGCTGACCTAAATTCATTTGAGTAGTAGTATCATAATACCCATGATTTGACTTCCTCTCTATAGGCATAAGATCAAATAACGTATTATTTGATGGACTCTCAAGATTATTGTTAGTATCAACAGCAGAATTACCGTCAGCTCCAGAAATCGAATTGAGAGAAACAACTTGTTCAATAGCTTCAATTGGATCAATTGTTGAAGTACTAATACTACAATTAATTCCATCATCAATAGAAATATAATCAAAGGTAGGAAGTGAGCTAAACTCAGCAGCATTCAAATTGGTACTAGGTTCCATTTCCTTTAAATCTGACTGGCTATGTGCATCATCTGACTCATTTTCGAGTTCATCCGATTCAACAATTAGAAATTCATTATTCATTGAATGTTCTTGGTTGGCGGGAGAAGAAGGATGATGATTATTTGCATTTGTATTGGAATTGTTTCCTTTCGGGTTATTGTAATTTGTGTATTCAAAGCGATTATAGTTGTTGATGACGCTATCGCCATCATTATCACAATCTTCATCAGCATCATTGTTGTCATCAATATCAACAATGCCATCTATGCTACTTTTACTATCTGATCTTAGTTTTTTCTTTTGTTTTGCTCTTTGGTTCTGGAACCAAATTTGAACTTGCCTCTCCGATAAACCAACTAGCAAACTAATTCTTTTTCTATCATCTGAAGAAGGGTTCTCATTCTTGACAAACTCCGTAAATAATGTTTTGAATTGGTCAGGGCTTGTTCTTTGTCTTCGGCCTTTTCTACCAGGTCCTTTATATCTTGATTTAAGAGAAGAAGAGACTGACGACGTTGAAGAAGAGGATGAATTGTTTTTCATATTAAAGTTGAAAGACGAAACAGTTGAAAGCATGATGGATGTTATATTGAAAAAGGGGATGTAAACTGACGAGGTTGATAAGAAACGCTTGTTCTATAAAAGGATCTTAAGAAGTTTGAGGAAGCAATAATCCTGTTTACTGAAAGATGGAAATCGTTGAATTCCAGTTTTTGTTTCTTGTCTTGTTTTAAAGCTGTTCCAGAAGATATCGGTGCTCTGCCAAATGCTATTGATACTTTCACAAGAGTGAAAGAGTGTCTCCGATGAACCTAGGCGACATATAGTAAAGCTAACTAACAATAAAGCAGCCTAAGAACTATGTAGAAAGCTCACTCGTGATCTAATAATTATCCAAAAAATATCAACTACTCAATAGTTTTCAATGAATAGCTTTTCTTCTTGCCTTGCAGTATTAATGAGTTTTCAGTATTCAGAATGAATTCAAATATTGTCTAGCGTTCTTATATATGTAGATGGATGTAGCACCTATTTTAAAATACCTTCAAGCTTGTTAAGAATCACATCAACGGAATCCAAAAGGAATCAAAAAAAAAAGAGTTCAAGCGAAAGGGAAAAAGAGAACGGGGAAGATAAAATTTACTTCTCGACTATGCTTTATTCTAACCAGTTCATCAAACAATAGGAATTATAATTAGTTCAGTTGAAGGGGAAGATTATTCTGGTCTAGATGCAATTGTAGATGGGAAAAATAACAGATAAATAAAGTTAGTAAGCTTTTTGAAGTTAAGATTATAAGCTTAAAGTTGCGGTTTAGTTTAGTGCGCCTTTAGCTCAGTTCAGTTGATGAGATTATTCTGAGTGCGGAGAGATCTAAAGGTTAATTAGACTTTTACTATGGCAGAAGTGAAACGAATCTCAATCTTATTTTAAACCTGCTTGATGAGCTTTTTTTGGGATACCGAATAGACTAGCGTAGTATCTTTATTGAAATTCATATGAAATTTGGTTGACGTTTTACTTTGACTATCTTCCATGTAATTCTTTGTGAAGAAAAACCTGATTCAAATATTTAAATTCAAAAAAAAGCCGAAAAACAGTGAAGATTGGTTGATTATTGTATAAGAAGAGAGGGTGTGTCTGAAATAAACGATAGCCTTTAATGACGAATTGAAGAACATTCTATGAAAAGGCAAGAGGGTGTTTGAAGTTCCTATCAGTTGAACTAGCCATGATCATCGATTAATTCTTACTGTATCATTTCAAATCTCATCTCAATTGGGTGAAATCAACAAAATAAAGCTCTTTCTCTGAACCAGGAATCCCCATCTGTATGCCCGTCATCTTTATTAAAAATGGTTCGTATTGATAAATTAAGAACTAAGTTCCAAAACTTTAATGTAAAGTTTTTAACCCCGATGAGTAACAAGACAAATGATATGATCTGTTTGTTGTTCCAAATTTGTTTATAACCAGAAACCTTAAGAAAACAAAGTTTTCCAAATAATTTTTGTTGCATGTTACTATTTAGCAAATGAGGATGTTTAAAATGGAAGCCGTTCATGTTATTTGCCATTGGAATATAATATTTCAAATAATTATCTGATTGTTGGGAGTTTTGGAGTGAGTGGGAGAGTATAGGATGAAGAATTAACATTAATAGGTCTGGTAATGACAGAGTAGTTTAACATAATAAATAAGCTGATAAGAGGAGTCAAAGGGTACTGAACAATCAACATAACAATCCTTTCATCGGCATAAATAAAACCGTTGTATACTAGTTTTCACTACAAAGTTAGTGAAACAGTAACTACTTCATTCATTATAGCAAAGCTCTTGAGTGTATAACTAACTAGTGTAAAATATTAGTAACAGTATATAAAATTTGATGCATTGGAAAAAGAAATAATGAGTATAGAAGCAATTGACCTATTTAGACACATCCTTATTCACAATAGAAAAAGGTTATTAGTTATGGTCAAAATCTATGCTCGAACTGTGCGAGGTTTCAAGACTATTTTCACGATCTTCATCTTCAAACAAGTTTGAATGCATCGATCGGTGTCTCTGTCAAATATCAACTCTAAAAAGGAAAAGAGGAGCTAAAACTAAGAGAGAAGCCAAGAACTTTGAATTGAAGCTAGATATCTGACTTCTTTAAAATGAAGTCACAATCAGCTAATAAAACAAAAATGTGGAAAAGAAACAATTAATGAAAAGGAAGGTTTATTTTTCCTTTCACTGGAGATGTCATTCTCGCCAAAGATCTTAAATTTTCTATAGATTACATTGGTCCCTAAATAACCGTTAACAAAATTTATAGATAGCATTCACAACTACAAATTTCATTCTGTGACTGGCATCTTATGCCATCTATCATACTAGTAGGTTGTTAACAACCAACAATGTATACTTCATTTCAATCATTCCCAATTCTTCATTTTGATTGATCTGTCTCTTTATATAAACATTATTTGAAGSTCTCGTACATCTCGTGAACTCTGAACTATGAAATATGAGATTCATTCACTCAAGTAATTTTCTTCATGAATTCTACTTCCTTTGTAAGCTTTAGTTATATCGAAGAAGATAAGACACTTCCCAGTAACCTTTATTAGCAAGTAATTGCGTATTAAATGCCGAAAATCGGAAAGGGATTAATATTGTTAAACAGGATTGCATTTGAAGAACGCTCAATGCAAACCTGCTTGTAAACTATAAATTGTAACTTAAACCTTAAAAGTATTATTTAGAGTGTCAAACGTTAAGACTGAATTCAATAAAAAACAAGTAGAATCCGCTTGCAAAGTTGATGCAGTTGTTTTATTACCGGTATTGACACCTTCCAAGATTGAAAGAGTACTGAAATTCTAATGTTGCAAAGAAAGGAAACTAACCCATAATTGAAACTTGGTAGTAAATGTCATCTCGGAAATAGATCAAATTAAAAATGGGCCGAGTTTTTATGAACAAAAATTGAAAATGAACGCCAAATGCAAAACATGGCCAAACTATAATTTAAGTTAGACTCTACCCCTCTACGATCTAACTTAAACCCTACAAGCATTTACGCTAAACGCTATTTACTTTTCGGCTCTCATTATTCAGTTTCTCTTGGAAGAAACTTATCTTATCTTGCCATGAGCAAGTAAGTAGTGATAATGAAGCAAATTATGAGGCAGTATTATGAAATAATGAACATATAAATAATAAGACTAGGCGGAGTTGCTATTCTATGCAATTGTAATGGTGGTTCTCACTATAATTTCAAAATAAATGAGATCTTAGTAGTTAAGATTTCGAGATTAACATACAAATGATTGAGAGGTCGCTTACCTGCCAAAGCGTAACACCTTGTTACAGAGTTTTATATGAAAAATAACAGCTTTGTTTTGAAACAACTCTCCTCGTCAATAGGTGGGAACTGAAAACTGCGGTTGATTTGAATATTTCTTCTAAATGCTTATCATRACCCTCATCATATACTTGCTCTTTCATCTTTAAGCATATTTATACTTGGGAGCTTCTGCTATGCCGCAATGATTTCATAGGCTCTTAGCAAATCAATACTCCAAATAACTATTATTTTATTTTCAAATATCAACTACGTAGACACTAGACTGTCTTTCAAAGCGAGGAAGAAACAAAAAATTAGAAGTTCCAGTGCTTAAAGTGATTCAAGATGAGTGATAAAGTAAAGAAATACTAAATCAAAAGTATTTTTCGGTATGCTATTGCTTGAAGTAAATAGTAGGAAAGCAAAAACAGACACGAAGTCCATAAGTTATCATTCAACATAATGATAAAGTTTGCAGTTTACTCCTCACTTCATGGCATGAAAAGTATTAACTGCCTTCCTGATGAATAGCTTAGTTACTTTGAACTAAAGTGCTTTTTTCGCTTAGCTGGTTAATGAATAACGCCCACCGCCTCTTTAACTCGTTCAAATTGTATTCACCATTTATATTTATTCAAAGAGTATATCATTTTCAAGTCCTTGTTGACTAACTTCTGACTCTATAATTAGATTTCATATTTTTCTGAACTAATGGTACCGAAATTTCAGTTCCTCTTGGATGAAATATTGAAATTCCTTCGCTGGCAATAGCTTGCTCCGGATTTGAGATTCTTCGTTTAATTCAAAATTTTCAACTGAAATRGTAGGCAAGTTCAGGTTATATTTCCCATATAAGGCCAAGCCTAGAGCTAATGACGTATAGTAAGATTAGTAGAGCTATAGTGAAACTATCATTGTAACTGTAGTTTTAATATACTTCTGATGCCATCAAATTATAAACAAATACAGGTAGAAAGTAGAATACCATGAGCTAAATTATTTCTTTGGAAACTAATTCCCATCTAAATCCAGATTAGTCGTCTTCGTATCTCTGGTTGATACTTTCAAGTGATAGCCAAAGAATACTCCTCATAACTATATTCTTATATTCTACCGTTTCTACCTATTGATCTATACCTGGTATAGCAGAAGAAACTAGTTTCAACGTAGTTTTCTCCTTTTATAAAAATATCACAGAAATACACAGCACTAAACTTGCCAAAATACATACCCTGACACAACGGAAGTACTTGCCATTACAATGCAAGTTATGGAATAAGTGGTCATAGGCATTTAACCAGAGAAAGCAATCAGTTACTTCGTTTATTCCTCAATCTTTCTTTCTATATTTTTCTCAGACAAAAAAAGAAACAAAAATTGGTTCCCGTAGGAAGAGGGGTGAATCATGAATCATAAATTATTATCACTGCATTATCTTCAAATCATTACAACAAAAGACCTAAGAAACAATACACATTGCTCATATTCATATATGCAGGAAATTTTAAAGTTCAGAGAAAGTGTATATATGCTTTACCTGGGCAGTTGAACCTCAGTGAGGTGATCTCATGTGGCACTTGAATCTCGTATTGCTATTTTAACGTTGAAGCTAAATTTGTTGTATGAAAAATGTTTGGATTGCCTGTTTGTGTTAATGAAGCAACAATGGAAGTTAGACAGCAAATACTATGGAATATTTATCTTTTTACCTTCATATTTTTGAAAGTATCAGCTTGTACTTAGCTCTGTTTGGTAAAAGAATATATTCCAAACAATCGCCAAATTTTTACTATTCTTAGTACTTGTCACGAAACAGAAGAACAATAGTGAAGGTTAGGTAACCATATTTAAAGTTTGCACTTTAATTCCTAATGCAAACAATGCTATTAGTCCATCTAGTCCCCTAGTGAAATCTCAGCGATCCCTTAAGGCACCTTGATCTCGCTCTTTTTTATTACTTCTCTTCTCTCAATGTTTTATTTTACTTTATTACTGCTTCTATCAATTCTAATGGAAGAGAAGCCTATGAAGGACAATCGGATAAGAAATAAGGGATTTGTAGATAATTCTTTGTGTCCATACTCATAATTGCTGTCTAATAGGGTGAAAAGGTATTACTCTTACTGAGTAGTAGATAGTACTGGATAAAAGCCACTAAAAATTAACCAACTAACCGTAATATCATTATATACACGCATTATGAGAATAAAATATTCACGAACTAGATATTAAAAGTATTACACAACCATATATGTCATATACGCTATATACATCTACAGGATGAGTAACAGAAACAGTAAAATATGATCGTATGGCCATAAGAACTAAGCATATCCAGCTCAAATGTCTATACATCTACAAAGATTTCTTCAATCAATAACAAATAACAAACTGATCAATATTCAAATACTAGCACAAGTACTGAACTAGCATTGACCATCAAAGACAAATTTTCTTTASACAGGTTTTCCTCCAATCCATTCACTCCATCTCCTAACTTCAGATGGGATACCTTCATGAAGTTTTTCAGGAAGTTTCTCCTTAACTGCTTGAGCAAACAATAAACTAGTATTAGGTTCATTGAACAAAGGAATAGCAAAATCAATAGCATTTCTTCTCATAACATAATCCTCATCCAATAAATCCTCAGCTCTAGCCTTCGCCAAATTAAATACTGCTTGAATGTCATACTTTTGGAAAACTTCCCGTAACTTTCTCTTATCATTCTTAGGGAATTCAATAACAGTGATTTGGCTACCTTGAGGTAAATAGCTTTCCAAGTACTTCTTAACTGGTGCTGAAGCAACACAGATATTATAACCAAGAGGAGCTAAAATATTTACAATATCACCAAGTTTGGAATTCTCCAAATCACCACCAAACAAAATTGATCCGGGAGGAGTAGGTAATTTGAAATTCATTGTAGCTTGAATAGAACTCCAATAGGCTTCAATCACATCTTTACCAAAGCAAGCAACTTCACCTGTAGATGCCATTTCAACTCCTAAGAAAGGATCTGCACCAGCAAGCCGGGTGAATGAAAACTGAGGAACTTTAGTAGCAACATAGTCATATTTCTTTGCCATCAAGTCAACAGGTTCAGGAATATCTTTCTTCAATAAAGCTTTAGTCGCAACGTCAATGAAGTTTACTCCCAATACCTTAGAAACAAATGGGAAAGATCTTGAAGCACGAATATTACATTCAATAACTTTCAATTCAGGATATTCGGGATTTGTAGGAACATCATTTTTGATGATTTGCATATTGAAAGGACCAGTTATTTTCCACGCAGCAGCTACTTTATCAGCAATTTCCTTGACTCTGGCCATCACAGAATCTGATAAATTAGCAGGTGGTAAAACTAACGTAGCATCACCAGAATGGATACCGGCGTTCTCAACATGTTCAGATACAGCATGAACCAAAACTTTACCATTAGCAGCAACGGCATCAACATCAATTTCTTGGGCACCTTCAATGAACTTAGAAATAACAACAGGATGCTCAGGTGAAACATCGGCTGCCAAACTAAGCTTGGTTTCTAATTCTTCATCACTTCTGATAACTGACATAGCAGCGCCAGAAAGAACATATGAAGGTCTACATAAAACTGGGAATCCAACAGCTGATGCAAATTGTTTAGCAGCATCTAAAGAGCTCAATTCTTTCCATGCAGGTTGATCAACTCCAAGGGAATCCAAAATTGATGAGAACTTATGTCTATCTTCAGCCTTATCGATATCTTCAGGATTAGTACCTAAGATTCTTGCTCCGGATTGCTGTAATTTCAATGCAATGTTTTGAGGTAATTGACCACCAACAGATACAACTACACCTTGAGAGTTTTCTAATTCGTAAATATCCATAACTCTTTCAAATGATAGCTCTTCGAAGTACAATCTATCGACTTCATCAAAGTCAGTAGAAACCGTCTCAGGATTGTAGTTGATCATGATGGTCTTCTTTCCAACATCACGTAAAGCTCTTGCAGTAGCAACAGCACACCAATCAAACTCAACAGACGATCCAATTCTATAAACGCCAGAGCCTAAAACCATAGTTCCGTGTTCATCAAATTTAACATCATGTTCAGATGCATTATATGTAGTATAAAGATAATTGGTATCGGCAGGGAATTCAGCAGCTAAAGTATCAATCTTCTTCACAAAAGGTAAAACCCCAAATGATTGTCTGCGAGCTCTAACTTCTAATTCACTTGATCCAACAGCCAATGCAATTTGCTTATCTGAGAATCCTAATTTCTTTGCTCTAAGAACCAAATCATGAGTTAAACCAAATAATGAGCCAATTTTCTCTAATTCTCTCTGCATATTAACAATATTCATCAACTTATAAAGAAACCATTTATCAATCTTAGTTAATTCATGAACTCTATCCACAGTATAGTTTTCATGTAATAAAGCTTGACCAACAGCCAACCATCTACGATCAGTTGGATTGCTTAAAGCTTCATCTAAATTTTCAAACTCACCACCTTGGAACCCAATGAAACCAGGATCAACTTGCCTAATAGCCTTTTGGAAGGATTCTTCAAAAGTTCTACCAATAGCCATAACTTCACCAACTGATTTCATAGATGATCCAATTTCACGATTGACATGTTGGAACTTGCTCAAATCCCATCTGGGGATCTTAGTAACCATATAATCAAGACTTGGTTCAAAGTTAGCTGATGTAGTCTTGGTAACAGGATTAGGCAATTCAGGTAATGTATGTCCTAAAGCAATCTTAGCAGCAGTATAAGCTAAAGGGTAACCAGTAGCTTTAGAAGCTAAAGCAGAAGATCTAGAAAGACGAGCATTGACCTCAATTACTCTATAATCTAATCCATCGGGTTGTAAAGAGTATTGAACGTTACATTCACCAACGACACCTAAATGACGAATAATCTTAATAGCAGCTGATCTTAGCATATGATACTCTTCATCAGAAAGAGTTTGAGAAGGAGCAACGACAATTGAATCACCAGTGTGAATACCTAAAGGATCAAAGTTTTCCATATTACAAACAGTAATACAGTTACCAACTCTATCTCTAACTACTTCGTATTCGACCTCTTTCCAGCCTTTCAATGATTTTTCAACAAGGATTTGTGGTGCCAAAGAAAGAGATTGAGAAGCTAGATTACGTAATTCGTCTTCATTATTAGCGAAACCTGAACCGAGACCACCTAAAGCATAAGCAGATCTTACAATGATAGGATAACCGACCACTTCAGCAGCCTTCAAAGCATCATCAACAGTATCAACAGCAATTGATTCGGCAATAGGAATATTAATTTCTTTTAAAGCATTAGCAAATAAATCACGATCTTCTGAAGTTTCTAAAGTCTTTATTGGAGTTCCTAACACTTTCACGCCATACCTCTCAAATACTCCCATTTTATCCAGTTGAACACCTACATTAAGACCAGTTTGACCACCAAATGTAAGTAAAATACCATCAGGTTTCTCTCGTTCAATAATATATATGATGTATTCAGGAGTGACAGGTAAATAATAAACTTCATCAGCTAAAGAGTGAGAAGTTTGATTTGTTGCAATATTAGGATTGATCAAAATAGCTTTCTTGTTTGCCTCTTTCAGAGCTTTAATAGCTTGAGAACCTGAATAATCGAATTCTCCAGCTTGACCAATTGAAAGACCTCCTGAACCAATAACTAAAACTGTAGAAACATCGACAAGATTTGTAGCATTTTCATCAGTGAATCCTTTTAAAATTCCAGCTCCCGCATAAGTAAGCGCTTGTTTTTTCTGTTCACTAGCAATTAACGAAGCAGTGGTTAATGAAAATTTTCTATCAATACTCTTTGAAAGAATAGGCTTTGATGTGATAGTTTTATTAGTTAAAACTCTTCCTTTCAACCCCACTAATGAGGAGAAACTCCGAACACTTGGCAGGACGTTTCTAACTGATGTCTTAAGCATTATAGTGATTGCTGTTGTTAATAATTACAGGGTTAGCTCCTTGTATGATAATGTTCCACAGATTTTCCTTCTCTACTAATCCATGTATCCACATCAAGAAGTAAAGGAAGCAAATAACAATTGACTACTTATACTATATATAAGTCAATCTAAATCCAACAATTGAATCCAATCCTTTATTTAATGCACCAAAGTATCGATTAAATCACTCGTTATTTATTCACTAGCATGAATAGTAGTATGAACAGTATAGCAAGTATCTCTTCTGATCTCCTCAATACCAGTAAATCAATAATCAACTAACCAAGATAATAAGAATAAAACCAACTAACTGAAAAAACCAATTGGCAATTCAGATGCAAATCAACAACTTATTTACTTAGCTAGTTTGTTCGTATGGTAGTTAGCTTTGCTTGTCAAACAATTTGTTGATTTTAGTCTATTCAACAGTACTTAAAAGTTATAAAAAAACATTTTTTCAGATGATTTGGTTTCCTTTTCATCCATTCCTCTGATTATTTATGAATCACCGACTATTTTTTTCCACTTTTTTAGCTTTTTTTCCTTCATTTTTTCATGGAGTTGATGAAATTTTTAAGGTTTGATATAATGTTCGAAGTTTAATTTCAGAATAGGAAATATTATGGGATGTTCAGGAGAGAGGAGGGAAGGAGGGAGATTTAATTGTTGAGAATTTGATTGATAATTGAATGATATTACTAGTTTGAAGTGTATGGTACCGCGTTGATAGTTCTAGGTAGCTTTGGGTAAAGTTTGAAGACATTTGAAGCTCAGACTGGTGCATTTCTGGTATGTCATAGAGATGGAGCTTGTGGCTAGTAGAGAAGTGTGTGCATACTTAGTAAGAACGATGGAAAGTATATCAAATTCCCAAATCGCTAACAGCAGATAGAAATATTTGGGCTCTTTGAGTGGTATTTTTGTATTTTATTGTAATTTTGGTACTTCATTTGGTTTAATCGTACTCTTTTGTCAGAGAAATTAGGCATTCTTATAGAGAAATGATAATTAGAGTTATCGACTATGCAGGATTAATACATCTACGTACAGTACACCTGCATTATAGAGTCCATCCAAACACATCCGAAAKATATACTCAAACGGTTAATAAAACAAGATGTTATACATCCAAATCAGCAGAAGCTTGTCTATCTCTTTCCAGAATTTACCTCAACTACTTACTCATTTTTTATTGCGATGTCCCCGCATCTTTATATGAGTATCTAACGAAAAATAGTTATTCTTGTTGAATATTACCCGGCCGCCTGAACACAAATTTCTGCTTAAATAAAATTAAGTTTCGGTGATTGAGAATAAGGTTTTCACTCAAAATTTATCTCCAGAAATCTGATCCTTCGCATTCTCATATATTTCATTGTATACAATAATATATCAAACATCAAAGACGATGATAAAGTGAGCTTACAAACCGTTGGAAACAGTTAAACATGATACGAATAAGCTAGTTTGTTTTTATTTTCGAAAGGTTGTAAAGCTCAGCTGTAAGCTCAATTACTCTTTGGTCAGTAGGCCCTGCCAGGAAATTCATGAAAAATCTATTTACTCTTTGAAACATAAAACATTACACTTTCGGTGTTCAAAATTCAATTTATTGACAAATTAAGAATCGAGAGATGGGTTTGCCCAATATGTAACCTAGAAGTAGTCGGCTTCTGTGAAGTGTATCTAGAATGATTCCTATTTCAGATCCTGAGTTTGAAATAGCCTAGTAATTGCAATATTGGATACTTATGATTGATGAGTCATAAGGTAGAGGCACTACTCCAATTCAGATCTTATTTATTATCTAAGCTTTATTTCAACTTATTTATTCATTGACATACTGATTTATCCTGTGTTCAAGCATAAACTGGAAAAATTGCTTATCACATTATTGCTATTTAATTAACGGTCTGAGTTTCTCCTCTCAAACAGGTGACATGTTTTCCAGTTTAAAATTATCCTTCTCATTTACTCTCAAACTTCCATTTTTCTCTCTATACGGGATATTTACTGAATTCCAATTATTTTCTTATGATCAACAACACGCTTATGCTAGTAAGGTCATTAAATTACCGTAATTCATTTCATCTCTCTGGCCCTTAAAGAATCAGCCACTAGCGTGTTACCCAGTAAACATTTGTCGTCGGTTCAATGCAGGCTAATTGTAATCCAATTAGTCAAAGGTTTCTCATTCTTTCACTTCTCATTCTAGTTTTCTAGTTTCCATCACTTTTGATGATAATTTTTTTTCATTTTTACTCTTTCAATTGTCAACTGATAGGAAATACTTATTTATCTACATTGGTGAAATTTCCTCATAGTAATCAAAAATTTCAATCTCAGTACCTGTGATTCCCTATTTCGGCAATTTACGAGATAAGGTGAATGTAAGTGTATGCGAGAATCATGTATGGGGATGGCACTGGAGACAAACGTATGGCGCAGTACATTCATTACAAGGCTTCCCAAACAAGACTCACAAGAGAAGTACTTGAAGTACATAATAAACCCACTTAAAGTAGGAATTAGAAGAATAAACTGATAGTGTTTTGAAAGTAATGTAATTATGTATGGAAGTAGTTGCTTTTCTTTAATAAATATCTAAAAACGCTTGAAAAGTCCTCCTCCAACGATTCATACTCAAATCTCCCATATACCCCCTGCAATATATTCTACTTCGGGGGTATCTCTAAAGATAGTGAAATTCTCACTAATAATGGCACTAAATACGGTCGTWCAGCCCTTTTCTTTTTCAACTTTAATTCCAGTATTTTCCTTATGCATTTTTCTTTAAAACACCAAAAATTTGAAAATAAGAATAATTGTTTTATTTATTCTGCTGATGCTATGATTAATCTTCCGATTTCCCCAACATCTCTTTATTTCTCCTCTCAGCTTCATCTATGCATCTTCAGCATAGCACCACATATTACTGCCTTCTTCATGCATATTGCTTCGCCCGGTTCCCAAACCTTATTCTGCCAACCCGCACCACAATTCGCAAAAAGCTCTTGAGACAAATCAACAAACAACTGTGACTTCTGCTGCAGGTGTTTTGTATGGTACACACCATCATGCTACTATAATCAACAGAGCATCTAGTTTCCATATTATTTTAGACATAATTAAATAATAGATTAATATTCATCGACCCATTTAACGCCTAGCTAACTGATAAAACCGTATACTTGGCGTGTGAACTAAGCCTCAACACTCAACACTAAAGGTAATGAATGTAATGTACTCACTATCTGTATATTTAACACTTACTTACAGGTACGTTACTTACTAAATATACAGCAAGCATAAAATAGCATTGCTTTGGTATACTACTTATCGGCACCAACAAAACAGAGATATTAAGTGATAAATAAGTTGTTTATCGCTAGTAACAGAAGTTCGCGATAAATTGAGACTAAACGGAAGGTGAGAAAGATAAGAAGCAAATACATTTTTGCTTGGTAAATTAGTGTTACGATAATAGTAATATTAGTATAAAATAGCCACTCGTTTCATATTTAATTTTTGGATTATTGGATTGTTTATCAATTGTTACAAGAAAACCTGTATTTCAACAGCTCAAGAGAGATATCTGATTTCTTTGCATGGTAGATCAAAAAGATAGTTGATCTCAATTCGTTTGATTGCATGTCGGTCTGGTTTGTCTTGTTGTCAGTTCATAACGTCAAAACAAAGATTTGATTTGATTTGATTTGATTTCTATTGATAGTTAGTTTTTATGCTGTCAGATCTCAAAGAAAGCTTAGTTGATTGATTGATCTAGTGSAGTGTAGTATACTGCAACATACTGTCAACTATACATTGCTCTTCAACAGTCCTGTTTTATTAACGTCCATAACCACTCAACCTTTTAGATTTGGTTCTGATCATCCTATCGTTCAAAGTGCATAATCAACAGGACAATTACTAGCATTCAATCATAATTATAATAGCATTTTATATTTATTATGGATCCAAGTGGGAAAAGGATGAATCGACCGAGAGGTCTTTCGCTTCGGAGTCAACTATTTTCTCGGTCAATGAATCGAACTACCACGGAAGGGAATAACTTGGAATCAGAAGAACAAGATTCACAACAGCCCTCGGCCGTTGAACTTTCCGAGGTTTCCCACTCAACTATTACTCCAAGCACAATTCATTTTGATGATAATAGTATTGTAAATGATAACAACCATGACTATAACAACTATAGCAACAATCTAACCAACATTATTTCCACAAATGCATCTGTATCATCATCGTCGGATTTCTCCGTGGATTCCTACAGCAACACTACTGACAACACCCATTCAACTAGGTACAATCCATATTTGGGGGATAATATCATCCCGGCAATTATTCCAAACACATCCGATGTCAGTAAGAGCAAACGATCGGGGATTTCTCTTTCCCAACAGTTAAACCCGTCGGGAATTCTCGGAAACTTGAAACATTTTAAACAAAASGCCAAAAAATGGATCCTCCGTGTTAAAGATATTCCCCCGTCAATAGATGGAAGGAAAATACCAATAAACTTATCTCGGAATTCTTTCAGTTATTCCGACGAGTTTACCCGAGATCCTGTGAATAAACTACTAATAGACGAACGAACAAAGAAACCATATTGCGATAATATGATCACATCATCGATTTATACTGCTTATACTTTTTTCCCTCGGCAGTTATACGTTCAAATGTCAAAACTGGCGAATTTGTACTTGTTTATTATGGCATTTCTACAAATGGTTCCGTCTTTTTCTACCACAGGTAATTATACTACTATTATTCCTCTTACTATTTTCACATGCATAGCTATGGCCAGAGAAGGCTGGGACGACTGGAGACGGCATCGTCTAGACAAGGAAGAGAACAACCGAGTTGCAACCTTATTATTTGCTGCCGATGATATAGATGCCCAGATATCCCATGATTTCACGCTGGAAGATACTCCCAATAAGGGAAATAAAGGCAAGATTCGAAAGAGAAACGGGAAAAGAACCGGGAAGTTTGTTTCTTCTAGTAAAGAGATTCCTCGCAAAGTTGAATCATCTGATACAGAATCCCGAACATGTCTTCCATTATCATCTATACCCTCTAGCGCCGGCTCGGCCCAAGGCTCTAGCACGGATTGTTACCCTCTTCAAAGACGGAAAATCTTATGGAAAAACATCCGAGTCGGAGATGTCGTTGAACTAGAACAAGATGAATGGGTTCCAGCGGATATAATTCTTATCTCGGCTTCAGGACCAGGAGATATTGCATATATTGAAACCATGGCTCTGGATGGAGAAACGAACCTTAAATCTCGGCAACCACATCCAGAAATCACAAAGCGATGTAAAACCTATGCCAATCTTGCCGAATTTCAGGCATTACTGGTCTCGGAAGACCCAAACCTTGATTTATACAACTTTGACGGAACATGTGTTATCGGATCGGAAAGATTCCCAATGACTTCTGATAATATAGTTTACCGTGGAAGCGTTCTGCGTAACACTCCGAAAGCCATCGGAATTGTTATCTTCTCTGGAGAAGAAACTAAAATCAGAATGAACTCTATCAAAAACGCTAGGACAAAAGCACCAAAATTAGCTAAACGAATTAATTTTACCGTTATATTAATGTTCGCAATTGTTATATTTCTCGGTGTTTTCTGTACAGTGGCTTCCGTGATTTATTATAACCAAAATATTGAAGATTTAAGCTATTTAGACGGATCGGAAGTAGGTTTAGCACCAAAACTGATTGGGTTCATCATTATGTTTAACACACTTATTCCCTTGTCTTTATATGTATCAATGGAGCTTATCAAAGTGATGCAAATGCTTATGTTACAATGGGACATTGATATGTATCATGAGCCATCGGATACTCCGTGTGAGTCTCGAACGGCAACTATATTAGAAGAGTTAGGGCAAGTGTCATATATCTTTTCCGACAAGACCGGAACGTTAACTGATAACGTTATGGTTTTCCGAAAAATGTCAGTTGCTGGGTATGCCTGGTTACATGATGTTGATTTGCTGGAATCAGAAGAATCGGAAAAGATGATTACTGGAGCAGTATCAGAATTAGATATGAATGGAGTAGGATCGGAAATGACATCGGATAATATCGGAAGGAAATCAGGCCAACTGTCCAGAAAGAGCACTGATATCCATAGCCGCAAATCTTTAACGGGTCAAGTGTCCCAAAGAGGCCAAGGCACCAAAACGTATAAAGGTAAACCAGCTATGGCCGAATTGGTTCCGAGTACTTCCATTCCTGTTTCAGCTGCAACATCTGCTCCCGGAAAACCTCGGAATAGTATGGCAAGCTTCAGATCCGATATTTCCCCACAACGCACTTGGAAATCATCCGCTGCTCCCGAAAGACCACAAGAAATTCTTAACACCGTTCAGCTAATTCAATACCTTCAAACGCATCCGAATGCTTTATACTCTCAAAGAGTAAAGTTTTTTCTGCTTAATATTGCATTATGTCATACTTGTTTACCGCAAAGGCTAACTGACACCGAGGATGAAGAGTCTTCCGAAACCTCGGAGGACTCGTCGGAAGATTGCGCGGAATCGGAGACAATTGAATATCAAGCGTCTTCTCCCGATGAATTGGCTTTAGTTGGTGCCGCCCGTGATCTCGGATACATTGTAGTCGATCGAGATATTGATACAATTACCATCCGGACATATCCGGACGGGTTAGATGCTGATCCGAAGGAAGAAAAATACGAAATCCTGGAGATAATAGAGTTTTCCAGCTCCCGGAAAAGAATGAGTGTGATCGTCAGGTTCCCAGATGGAAGAGCGTGTATTTTATGCAAAGGGGCGGATAATATTATGCTTCCTCGGCTTAAAAGTGAGAAGATGGCAAAGGCAAAAGCAATTGAAATAGCAAAACAATCCTCAGTCCGGAAAAACGCGGAAGCTGATTACGTGTTAGCCAACAAATCTCGGACTTCGCTGGATATCCTTGAATCTCGGAAATCTCTCTCCGGAACAGTTATTCCCAGGACAAGTTTAAACTTAGACAGAAGGGAAATTCTCGGAAGTATTGATGACTTATTGCATGCTAACCGGGATGAAGAGATAGGGTTAGAAGGGATTGCATCATTTTCCCGCAGATCAATGGATATTCGCCGAGTCCGGAAGTTTGGAGGGGACACTGTAGACCAAAGCGGAAATAATGCTGGAATAACGGAAACTATGTATGGTAGATTTTCGGCTGATTTAACATCATCTACTGGTAAGAACTACGGTAAAAGCGCGAAAATCGACCTTCCTGGCCCTTCGGGACGAGATTCCTCTCCTTCCGCTTATCCAGCGAACTTTGCCCCGTATTTTGATCCACTGCTAGTTTCAAACCAAGAATTCGTTCTAGAACAAACTTTACAACATATCGAACAGTTCTCGACCGAAGGATTACGTACACTTTTATACGCCTACGCTTGGATCGACAATGAGAAGTTCGCAGCATGGCAGAAAATCTATCATGACGCTAAAACCTCTTTAGTTGACCGTCAGGAGAAGATCGAAGCCGCAGGTGAAATGATTGAACGAGAATTCATCTTAGCTGGTGCTACAGCTATTGAGGATAAGCTTCAAGAAGGTGTAGCAGAAGCCATAGAAAAGCTACGTAGAGCCGGAATTCACCTTTGGATGCTCACGGGAGATAAGCGGGAAACGGCTATTAATATCGGCTATTCCTGTAGATTAATCAAGGATTATTCCACTGTTGTTATACTGAGTTATGAGGAAAGAAACAACAGAAATAATAGGAGTGAGGGGATAAATTCCGAAAATAATGGCATTGGAAATAGCGGAGAAGGTAGCTCCAGAAATAACGAAAATAATGGCACGAGCAGTAACTGTAACGATCTTTCAGAACGGATCGCAGCTGCCACACTGGAAATTGAAGCAGGAAGAGTGGCCCATTGCGTGGTAGTTGTGGATGGTGCAACATTAGCATTTATTCAGAGCGATATGACTTTACTATCAATGTTCATTGAGTTAGGTATCAAGACAGACTCAGTAATCTGCTGTAGAGCTTCACCTTCCCAGAAAGCAGCAATGGTAGAAGCCGTACGCAACAGAGTTAAAAACTCGGTCACTCTGGCAATCGGAGACGGAGCAAATGATATTGCTATGATTCAATCAGCCGATATTGGAGTCGGAATCACCGGTAAAGAGGGTTTACAAGCTGCTCGGTCTGCGGACTATTCAATAGCTCAATTCCGATTTTTACTGAAAATGCTACTGGTTCATGGCCGTTATAATTATCTCCGAACTTGCAAATACATTCTTTGCACTTTCTATAAAGAGTTTCTGTTCTATACATCAATGGGCGCTTTCCAAAGAAACACTATGTATACAGGAACACAACCATATGAAGATAAATCTTTAATGTTCTTCAACACACTATTTACGTCTTTGCCTGTGATGTGTGTAGGAGCTTTTGAAAAAGACCTTCGGCCAGCCACGTTATTGGCAATTCCAGAGTTATATGCATCGGGCCGTTTAAACCACGGATATAATGCTAAAGTACTGCTTTCATGGCTATCTTTAGCCGCATTTCAAATGATATTAGTATCATTTTGCACATGGTATTTCTTTGGTTACCGTGCAACAACAGATAATACTTTATTCCCAATAGGAGCGCTTCAATTTGGTGCTGCAGTTATTATTATCAACTTGAAGTGTCAATTGCTAGAAATGCACAATATAGGCTACCCTGCTATTATTTCTATTATTCTGTCGGTTGGCGGATGGTTTCTATGGGAACTAGCTTTACAAGGGTTTTATTCCAACAGTGAGAATAAGCTTTATTTTGTGTATGATGCATTTATCGAAAGATTCGGCAGAGATATCTCGTGGTGGGCCACATTATTTGCAGTTTGCACGGTATGCTTACTATTTGATGGAATCATACAAGCAATAAGAGTATCGATTTTCCCGACGGACGTGCATATATTCCAAAGCTTGGAGAAGAACGTTGATATCCGACGGAAGATTGAAATGGCAGCTTACTCAGAAATGCACCAAGGATGGACTTGGCCTCGGCGAAAAATTAGTGGTAATGATAATGATGTGGATGATTACAAGCGGAGACAAAATAGCCGTCTAGGCAAATTTTTGAGCCAGATAACATGCGGCTTATTTGGAGAAGAAGACGAAATCCGACCGATTAATTCGGATGATGTTTATAGCGTGAACAGCGATGTTGTTAGCGGTGGGGGTAGGGAAAGGTCAGGAACGTTAAGCAAGACGGAAAGACACGATAGATTGAATGTCGATAAGTCACGGGATAATTCGGGAAGAAACAGAGAAGAAGGAGATGGCGAAGAATTGGTGCACTTCTCGGGACGGGCCGAGCCGAGTGGAGCTGCAGGGCATTTGGATAAACGAAAGTCCCGTCCCCGGGTAGATTCTCTTAGTGTCGGATCATCCGAAGAACTAATCACGAACCGAAGCCCGAATCAGTCAAGCAGTGAATACGAAATGGAAGTGTTACCCTCTGGTAAAATCTTTAAGCGAAGAAAAAAGGTCCGACAGAATTCAAGTTCTGGAACAGGAGGAAAACGGGCTAGCATTTTGAAGAAGATCCGGTTCCGATTACCAAGTGGACGATTTGATGAAGACGATGATGAGTCTGATGACGAGCCTGATGAATCAAGCGGCTACGAGCAATCTGGTTCCCGAAGATTTGGGTTTAAATCCAAGCGAGGTCGGGCCAATTCTCGGAGAGCTTCGGGTCATGAATACAACGATGAGTCAGGTAATTCTGATTCTGATTTAGACATAGAAGACATATTACAAAGAAGAGGGATAGAATTTGACGATGAGTTACGTGGAAGGTAACTAAGTAAACATGGATTATCAACCGGATATTCTTGTGAATACATGTATGAACAAATAAACAAACAAACAAGCAAACAATAAGCGGTTAGATCTCACTAAAGATCAGTCATGAAATGAAGAAGAAGATGTGGGAGAAATTAAGATTTTTGCACTAAATAGAGTTTTCATGTTTAAATAAAAAGGTTTGTGTATTAAGTTTCAACTCTATTTATACGTCCTGTAGACTCAATTGCTGTCTCTTCATACACAGTAGGAACATTAAAGCTATTAACAATGACATAACTCTTGTGGAAACTAAACTATGTAAACTAAAAAATCTAAGTGTATTTTGTATTTCTTATGAAGCCTTTGTTTTTCAAAAAGTCGAAGCCAGTTTAAACTACATTTCACTCTTAGAAGTATGCTCAACAGGCATTCCTCGGGCATCGGAGAGATATATCTTTCCGATGCCCTCTTTCTTCTTCCAAATGACACACACCAGTTCCAAACAGCAGTTTTACAATTTTAATGCACTTTTCCTGTACTTGCACATATCCCCACATGACCCTTCGAACCTAATTTGACCAATAGAAAGTCCAGTCAAAAAAAATTGAATTCCCATCAGAATAATTATTCCGAGACAAGGAAAAACTCAGTCAACTATTTAATGGTCATCAAATGAATATAAACAGTCACTTGTGTTGGTAACTGTTTTCAAAATCAGTCAATCAAGGCAAATAAATTTACTCTGTTGTATTTACTCTAACCTGCTAGAACATTCTCATATCTCGTGATTGCACAGGCAACTCAATTGAGAGGACAAACAAGGCAACGATAGCTTTGTATCATAGGGAAGTTGCCATACAAGAGCCATTGAACTATCGTCAGGAAACAATACATTCAATAACCAAAAGGTTCGTTCAATAATCACGACAGGACCAACAGGAATAACAACAAGCTATTGATGGGATAGAATAAGAGATGGGTAATTGTGCATCGACAGACAACGTTGCTAAAGATCAAGTTGCACCATCAGCCAGAAGATCCCCAGGATCGCTTTCAGTTCCTCCGAGAGGTGCAAGCAGTACGACTGATAGGCTTAATAATAAAAACGTCAACAACAACTTCAATCAAAAGAATCCAAGCTTATCGACAACTGGTGATTCAGGTTCAACCGCACGCGATGAAAGTTTCAGCAATCAAGGTAGAAAGGACTCAAGAATCTCAAAAAATGGTTCTTCCAATGGTAGAAACTTGAGCGGAATAAGCGGTGAGAGTGAATATAACGGTAATGCCACTAATGATACTGGAAATAATAACAATAATAATAATGGTAGTAGTAGTAATAATTGGAATTCAGAAGATTTAAAGCAAGCTTTAACTGATAATGATAGCAAGCTGAGTCAAACTACCAATGACAAAGGTAAGAAAGAAATTAAAATTTTATTGCTTGGATCAGGAGAAAGTGGTAAATCAACAATCATAAAGCAAATGAAGATTCTTCATCAGAATGGTTATTCTCAGAGGGAGTTGCTTATGTTTAAGATCCCAGTTTATAAGAATATTTTAGAATGTGGTGAAAGATTAGCAACGGCTCTTCAAGATTTTGATTATGAGTTTGAAGATGAAGTTGAAGAAGTTAAAGACGAAGTTAAAGATGAAGTTGACGGTAGGATTGACGGCGTGGAAGGTGAAGATGAAACAAAAGCTAAAAACGAACTCAACGGAGATGATCAACGAGAAAAAGGAGAGAACGGAAAGAGCGAATTAGATGATAAGCACGGGTCAGAAGTTCCAAATAAAGCGGATGATTTAAAAGAGTCTGGTACTGCAACATCAGAAATTGTAGAAAATACTACAGGTACTGTGGAAAATTCTTCAAATGCTAGTCAACAGGTATTAATAAATAAAAGTAAATACAACAGTACAACACCTCTATTCAAACAGGATCTTGAGAAATTAAAGAAAGCAAGTGTGGAGAATGATAGATTAAGTGAAGAAACTCTGCTAAGACTGCAAAGGTTATGGAATGATAACAGAACAATGGATTTGCTGATGAATCATCAGTCTGAATTCTATTTAATGGACTCCGCAAGATACTTCTTTGAGAATCTTGATAGAATTGGTGAAGAAGGATATATTCCCAATGTTAATGATGTTTTGAGAGTTAGAATCAAAACCACAGGTATTTATGATACTAGATTTCAGATGGGGGGACTGAATATTCATATGTATGATGTTGGAGGACAACGAAGTGAAAGAAAGAAATGGATTCACTGCTTTGAC